>CM068373.1:387366181-387966181 GCA_034769895.1 Magicicada septendecula
AAACTCATTCAACTTATTGTTAACTACACTTTTTGTTTCGTCCTTCAAATAAAGGTTTTGTGAAAGATACTGTAGTTGCGAATTCTTATTTCATTTCTTTCTAATTCATTTATTACTGTACGTCATTTATAAGGACAAACTGATATGACGTACGCATCCAAATAGCAACAAGTACATTCAATGCAATAGGGTGGCGGTCATTGACCTTACAGAGGCTGGTATGCCTACGGCTCCGGTGTATCCGACTTTTTTGGTATCCGACCCGGCCGACCGCCACATTAGGTCGGATAGTTGAGAGTCTACTGTATATAGACTGTATAATGTATAAACACAGCTGTAGAATCAAATTTCATTTACTTCCACATTCTCATAAATTTTACAGCTATTTGCATAGATCTTTTAGTCATTTAAACATTAAATAAGATAATAATTACTTGAATTAAAGACGTATAAGTACTATATGTTGGAATTTGTTACAATTTCAGTTCAAGCTTTCATTGTCAGTGTCATTAGTTGATAAAACTGCCAAGATATTAAACCATGGTTTACGTCTTAAAATACCTTAACACTAACTCTTCAACTGTAGGAGTATCCTCAGCAAGCCTCTTCTGAACCAGTAGCTGTTCTGTCGGTGTCTGATTGACTGGCACTATGAGATGTTGCATTTGTATGTACTTCTCAGGTTGTCACAGGACAAATGGCGCAAATCGTACACCTCTTTGTTTTTTGTAACCCTTAGAAGGGCTGTGTGGCTAGAACGCTGACTGCAACGTATGTTCTGCCCGAGCCGCGCTGTGATTCTAGCTGTGCTCTTTTTATGCCCTGACAGGTTGGTGTTCCATGAGCCTATCAGAGTGCTGTTGATCCCTGATTGGCTCGCTGTAAGCTCATCAGGTGTCACATCTCGGCTGGTACTGAGAGCAGATGTTTGTCTCGTTGATGTCACAAGGTATATGTAACTTTCCAGTGCCGTATATAAATGCAACAGCTCATAGTGACAGACAATCAGACACCAATGAAACGGCATTTTATTCAGAAGACAGTTGCTATTGACAACTCCTGTAGTTGAAGTTGAAACGTCATACATTTTAGGGTATGGACTACAGCTCGATGGCCTAGCAATTGTATCTACTGATGACATACCATAGTGAACCAAGAGATTTACCACCACATTGCTTCAAATCATCACAACAACCACACCAAACGCATAACAAATAACACTAGTTGCTCTTTGGTTAACTGTTTTGGGGAGGGTGTAGCTTGCACAAAGTCTATGAAACTAAGGATGTTGCACATGATTGTGGTCCTAATGTTGCAGTATTGTGGTTACTGACATTTCGTCTACTTTCATCCTATCACTGATGTTCACCTGATAGTAGAAGAGACAAAATATTCATAGTCACATTCTTTGAACTTGAAGGCAAACCAAATGCAGAAACATGCACACATTTTGCCATCTACAGGAAACTCCTGTTATGAATATATTATACTTAATACACAGTACCACTTTTCACAGTGTAAATAGGAACCTAACATGCATTATGTGTGATGTTTTGGGAGCTATAAATGTACATCTATTCCATCTTCATAGCCAATGTTTTTTTTTCCCCGATTAAGACCACTTTGGACCATGTTGCACTTTATGTTCTTTTCTCTGTTTCCAGTAGGCTTTCATTTTTTTTTTATCATTCTCTGTTCTTATATTTCATTTGCTTCCCTTGTGTCTTGATCTTTTCTTCCAGTGTGAATTTGTCTATTATTTTTCTCTACTTATTTCTGTCCTTACTTGTTTCTTTGTCTGCATTTGGGATCTGTTCTAAATCTTTCTGTAATTCTTTGTACCACCCAAATTTTGTTTTCGTGTTCCTTAAATTTTTATACGTCTGTTTCATGAATATATTTTATTTCGTATTCTTAATAAATGTCCACAAATTGTTAATCTCCTCTTCCGAATTTCTATAGAAAGTTCAGAGAAGTCTGTGTATATTTCTTTGGCCCATACATATTTCTTAATATTCTACTTTCTACTTTTAATTTCTGTAGAAAAGACTCCCAAACATTCATCACATGCATATAAGGCTTCAAGAGAAAAGCTTTGTGTGATTTACCTCTCACCTAAACTAGTGTTATTACCAAGTTTGCCCTCACTTAAACATTAACACTGTTATTTCCTTTTTAAATTACTTAGGACCCACTGTTTATGATGTATGAAGTCATAACAGCATTGTTCCTTCATAGAAGTTCCTTCAACTTGGACATCCATCAGGTTTGGGATCAAGGCTGAGATGGGCGTGAGAATAGATGACAATAGAGTATGCTTCCCTTGCACGCTGCTAGACTCTCAATATACTCTAATGAGAAAATAATCATAGTCAGTATTGTAGTATACTGTTGTACAGTAATGAAAAGAGAAAATAAATATTCACTGTTGCACAATCTACAAATATAAATGAAAGCTTATATAAAATATCATAAGTTTATTACAGAAAAATAAAAAGTGGTGTTACCACATCTTGCACTATAAATAACAGTTTCTTTGTCTTCATTACTATGACACTATTTTTTATGGTGAATAGTATACCTTTTCATTCTGTATGTTACTATCAATTAATGGATGTCTCTGACTGAAATAGATTTCAGAAACCATAAAATTCCAATAGGTAGTGTGATGTTTTTTGATAGTCCGATGATATTAACTGCCTGATAGTTAACAAAAACTGACAGTTAAAAAGGGGGGGTGGATATTCAAGTTTTTATAGTATTAATGTTGCTCATTTTGGTACAGCCCCAAAGTTGGATTCTGTACCTACATATATTATTATTTTTATTGTAGTTATTATTATTATTATTAGTTAAATTTGTAGATTACAAAACTAGTAATATAATAATGTACGTTTGAGATAGTAATATAATAATTTACATTTTGTTTCAGATTCAGAGAACTCTATTCCTCCACATGTGTTCCTGGAATTCAAAGTATATTTGGTTAGTGCGCAGACTGGACAGCACACACAAGAGTCCAGAAAGCTTCAATTCTGGTTTATTTCAACATTAGCAGAAAGTCAGCAAGCCACTGTAGCACAGGAATTCTTCAAAGAGCTTGTCAGCCCTCAAGAATTTCCCAGAGGTATTTAACATTGTTGCATAAGGGATTTTTGAAGTCCCTTAAGTGTTATAAGTCCGTACAGTGGTTAGTAAGAGGGGTCTTAATGTTTGCATGTTTCAGATTATGTAGGGTTCATAAAGAAAATGATGAAGCAGATGCAGCATAAATACACAACCATTAACAAATTAGAAGTGATACTGCAGCAGTTGGATCAGTCGCATGCAATGCCTACACGACCATGTAAGTTTACGTGTTTTACAAACCATATCAGAATCTCTAATTACAGAATTTCTGTATGTGTATGATTATATGTATGCGTATGTATGTATATATGTACTTTAAATGAAATATGTAATCCTTGCATAGAATCAGTTATGGGTTTGTTTGGTTCCTTTTGTAGGACAGATGGTGAATAATTTGTTCTCTTAATTTTTTATGTATTTTTACATATATATTTTTGTTAACAAATATTCCAAATACCCTTAACAGTTTATCTTTAAGATATACAGGTCAGTGTATCATTAAAGTATGTTTTTGAGGAGTGTGCCTCAGAAAACAGTAATATAACAGGAAAAGCTTAGGTGTTTCTTTTGTTTCAAACAATCATCATCTCATCTAACTTATCTTATTTGTTAGTAAAATGCTACAAGAAACCATGTCGAGGGCATCGGGTTATTATTATTCAGGTATGATCTCTTAAAAGTTGCTGATATAACATAAAATTGTCTATTAGTCTAGACTAGAGATCAAAGGTGAATAACTAAATTTGATTGAACTAATTTGTACAGTTGACTCTGCTCATGACCTTCAGTTCATGTCTCCAATCTGTTTTACTGTAGCGAATAAGAAGAGAAGATAATTCTTGCTTTTGTTTTGATTTTGAGGGCCATGGTCTATTGTGGGATGCTTTTGAAGCCACTTATTCTGATTATTACAAATGTATCTAAAGTGTCTGGTTAAGGAAGGCAACCAATGTTTGGACCTCAGTCTTAGCTGTAACAAATTAGACTTGATAAGCAAATTTTGTTTTTAGAATAATTAACATGTCTTAAGAACTGGTACATACACAAAGTGGATAGTTTATTAAAAACTTGTGACTCTAGTGGTTTTGGTAAATAAAAAATCTTTTAAACATATTTTTCTAAAGCTCCCCTTTCACATTACTAGTTCAGTTCCTCATCTAGTAATCTAAAGCTGATTCAATTCCTGGACAGCATCATAGAATCAAGGTACATTTGTTCAGCTCCCACGTTGACTCAGCCCGTGGAAATTAGCATCTGGCATAACACCCTGGAGTAATAGTAGACAGCTGAAGTGTCGTTAGCCACACTACCTTCCTTGTACCTGTATAGATCAGTGTGGCCATCTACTTTATCTGTAACACCTAGACTAGTTTGATATAAAAAGGAGCCATTATTTTATAATAAGTAATTTAATATCCAGTGCTGTATGAGTTTTTCTTCTGTTCTACTTTTTGTTCACCTTTTGTAGGTCTTTTTGTATTAAACAGTGCATAAGTATTGTTAAATGGAAGAGTATTTTTTTATTGACAAGAAAATTTTTGTTTCATATAGTAAATAGATACGTTGTGTAACACTAAATTATTCTGAGCTGTAGTACAGCATTTCATGTGTGCTAACAAGACCCGTATTATTGTGCTGGGTGTTAAAAAATGTACAAACGTTTCAATTGAGTGTCTAGAACATGCCATCTGTTCCGTGCAATACAAACAAGTAAGTGTTCATTTTTCTATATGAATACTTGTTATGAATTCAAGGTTAGCTGTTTTAATGAAAACAGACCTGCACAACAAGGTCACCCAAATAATATTTGACTAATGCTCTGGTTATGTTAGTGATACATTTACTGATAAGAAATTTCATATTAGAGATGAATTGTACTTGCTATAAATTTGTAAGGAATACATAGATCAGTTACTTAAAATCACAGTTGAAATATTCTGTTAATTGTCAGATAACTTCATTAAATTTTAATAATTTTTTTCTGGTACCTCTTTTTTTATTCTCAGTCCCATTGCGTACAAAGTGAATAAGCACTTGTTAATAACTTACAACTTTTAATATTTTAATATGTGTATGTTTTTTGCATATTTTTTCTTATATAATGCTACTTCTCCTATTTAGTAGTTTATATATTGTTACGACGGTCTACTCGATCATCGTAGGTACAGTGGAAACAAAATAAGTACAAGACACCAATTAAGTCACTAATCACACCTTTAATTGTTATAGTAAAACAGTTCGTAATTAACAACACAGTGTCTACAACAAATCAAATGAAATTGTTCATACGCAATAAAATGTCCACTAATATTACGACTCAACTGTATTACAATTATACCGTCCGAATATAAAACGCAACACTTCACTAATAACTACTTGAACGTACACCGTAATAACTCGAACCGCTCTGTAAATATATCGCACTAATACTCTCGAACCGCACAGTCAAAAATCTCGCATTGAACTGAAAAACTAAGGCCGCGACGCGATGTATTTATAGTTACGCTCACACACCAGAAGCTTCCAAACTGCGTCTTATCTCTCGCGAACTACGTAATTGCTGCGGCCTTGACACAGTCCGAGCGCCCGAGCGAAGGCTGCCACAGTCGAGAAAATTCTCGCAACATGCGTTTAGTAGCACGTACACCACACGCTTACGTCGAGATCTTTCTGGCGCATTCGATAAACGCGTAGATTGTCTGTGCTGTCGTAGCACTGCCCCCTCCTTAAGCCTGTTCGTCCCGAACTGGCAAAGCGTCTCTAAATTTGTATTTAGCCAGGCGATCTAGGTGGACGACCTTGAACTTTCGCTGTCCTTCCTGTTGAATCCGATAAACAACATCGTTAATCCTTTTTTTTACAGTGTAGGGTCCTTCCCAGTTAGACTGAAGCTTAGGTGAGCGACCACGACGGCGCTTTGGATTGAACAACCAGACCTGATCTCCTTCTTGGAAACCCACACTATTGCTGCGAATGTCATACCGAGTTTTCATTTTATCACTGGGAATCTTGAGCAGTCCTCTTACCAAGCGATTCATTTCTCGCAGTTGGTTTTCTAATTGCGAGGAATAGTTCTTTGGCTCTTGGGACTGAGTCTCAGGTGATCCAAACATCAAGTCCCCAGGAAGACGAATCTCCCGCCCAAACACCAATTTTGCTGGAGTCATGCCGGTTGTGTCATGTACTGATGATCTATACGCCATAAGGAATAGTGGTATACGTTGGTCCCAGTCTGTTTGGTTCTCGTCAACAACTTTCGAAAGATGCTGCTCAAGTGTCCTGTTGAATCTCTCAACCATCCCGTTCGACTGAGGATGCAGAGGCGTTGTCCTGGTCTTTCGAATTCCAAGTAGACGGCATAATTCTTTAAACACTCCTGATTCGAAATTTCTCCCTTGATCCGTATGGATTTCCATAGGGGCTCCATAACGGCAACAGAAGTTGTGAACTAACTGCTTTGCCACAGTGGTAACCTCCTGATTTGGAATTGCGTAGGCTTCCACCCACTTAGTAAAGTAGTCACCTACAACCATGATGTACCGGTTTCCATCGTCAGTAACTGGGAATGGTCCAGCAATGTCTATGGCAATTCTCTCGAAAGGTTGTCCAACGTTATACTGTCTCATTTTTCCCCTGCTTCTGGTTTGTGGGCCCTTGCTTGCAGCACATATTTCACACGTCCGAACCCATTCCTCTACGTCGTGGCGAAGATGAAGCCAATAGAATCGCTTCCATATTTTGTCAAGGGTTTTGTTAACGCCAAGATGGCCTCCAGATGTTCCATCATGCATCTCCTTCAAAACAGACTGCACTTTACTTCGGGGAACTATCAACTGCATGACCACGTCTCGTCCATCTGCACTTTCCCAAGCCCTTTTCAGCAATCCGTTTTCTAAGGTGAGAGATTCCCATTGTGGCCAGTAGCCCTTCAGCACTTCGGAACCATGGCAGATATCTTGCCAATCCGGGCGGCGACCTTCCTCTTTTGCTGTCAAGATCGGTCCAATGTCTTCATCAGTCATCTGTTCTAGTCGACAGTCTTGTGTTGTCCAGCCATCAGCCAGGAAATCTACAGTGATGGCTTGAACATGTTCACTTGAGTTTTGTTCTTCCTTTCTGTGGCAATGTCGGCAGTCTTCCGGGCATGGTCTTCGTGATAAGCCATCTGCATTACCGTGCAGGCGCCCCCGCCGATGTTGTACCTTGAAGTTGTACTCTTGCAGACGTTCGAGCCACCTTGCCAACTGTCCTTCCGGATTTTTAAATCTCAAGAGCCATGCAAGTGCAGCATGGTCGGTACGTAGTGAAAACTCTCTCCCATAGAGGTATTTATGGAAGTGCTCCAAAGCTCTGACAATTGCCAACAACTCTCTTCTTGTAACACAATAATTTCTCTCTGGTTTAGAAAGCGTCTTGCTGTAATACGCTATTACTCGTTCTTCACCGTTCTGCACTTGAGACAAAACTGCTCCTAGACCAGTATTGCTTGCATCTGTGTCTACGATGTACTTCCCTTCGGAAGCTGGAAAAGCGAGAATTGGCTGCGAACATAATGCAATCTTCAACGTTCTAAATGCTTGTTCACACTCTCTCGACCATTGGAAGTTTCGTTTATTTTCCGTTAGCTCATGTAGTGGTTTAGCAATAGTAGCGAAGCCTTTCACAAAATGTCGGTAATATGAGCATAACCCCAGGAAACTCCGAACTTCGTGTTTATTCTTCGGAACTGGCCAGTCTCTTACGGTGTCTACTTGATTAGGATCCATGCTAACGCCCGCTGCCGAAACCAGATGGCCCAAATACTGTACTTCCTTCTGGAATAGATAACACTTCTTCGGGCTCAGCTTCAGTTGTGCACCGTGAATTCTAGTTAGAACTTCCTTAAGGTTTTCCAAATGATCTTCGAAAGTCTTCCCGATCACTATGACATCGTCTAAGTAAACAAGGCAAGTTTTCCACGTCAGGCCTCGGAGTATCAGGTCCATCAATCTCTCAAATGTTGCCGGTGCATTACAGAGTCCAAATGGCATGACCTTAAATTAGAATAAGCCACTTGGGGTCGAGAAAGCGGTCTTTTCCTTGTCTTCTTGATAAGACCCACTTGCCAATATCCATTCTTCAGGTCCAATGTGGAAAACCACTGTGCTCCGGACAACGTGTCAAGTGTATCGTCAACGCGAGGTAATGGATAGCAGTCTTTCTTTGTAACATCATTTAACCTCCGGTAGTCTACGCAGAAACGCAATCCACCATCCTTCTTCGCTACCAGCACTACAGGGGAAGACCAAGCACTTGATGAAGGTTCAATTACTCCCTCTGTCAACATGTCCTGTACTAACCGAGACATCTCCTCTTGTTTAGATAATGGAGGCCTTCGAGGAGGTTGGCGTATCGGTGTTGTGTCCCCAGTATTGATGCGATGTTGCACAAGAGAGGTTCTTCCCAGTGACTGTCCCCGAACTGCAAAACAATCTTTGAATTCGTGTAAAAACTGTCCGAGTTCTTTTACCTCACCACTTGAGAGGTCGTTAGAAGATCTGTTCAATAATTCTTGCAGTTCCTCTGGTAATTTAGAAGTATCCGAAGAACTGGGTCTTCGTTGCGTTATTCCGGCTACCCAGGCCACAGGAGTCAATTTGCCTAGGAGCGTATTGCTTTGTAAAGTGATAGCTTGATCCAAAATATTCGCCACTCTAATAGGTACATTTCCGGTTTCGTCAGGTTTTACTAAACTTCTGGCAATTAGTATGCCCGGTGTGCTGACTACCTGGGGTTCGAATATAGAGCACTGATTGCCCCTAGTATCTACCGCAGTTCTAACCATGATGATCTTTTCGGAGTTTGGTGGAACAGTTACGGCCACTTGGTTTATGACGTCCATCGATTTTTCTGCTGTCGTCATTGTTGATAGCATTACCTCTTCGCCTCCTATTCTCAAGACATTGTTTTTGAAGTCGACTATAAATCCGTATGCATTCATAACGTCCACACCAAGAATTGCTTCATCCACAATGTCTGCAACAAGTACTTGATGATTAAACTCAAGTCTACCGAGGCGTAGGTGTATCTCCACTTTTCCATACACTTTTACAGGCCGTCCAGTAGCTGTTCGCAAGCTGCAAGAGCACCAGATTGGCTTGAGATCTTTCACCACGTCGGGGCGCACAATAGAAACTGTTGCGCCTGTGTCAACTGTAATCGAGGTTGGCCTTTCTTGAACAAATCCGGTAACTACCAAGCTCCCGGTGTTTTTGTGAAGCGTAGAAATTGCGTATTCTCTAGGGGCTTCGTTCCTTCAGTTAGTCAGCACACGCCCCGTTGCACCGACTATTGCTCGTTTCCCTGCTGCTGAATTCTAACCCGACAATCTCGTTGTAGATGTCCAGGTTTCCCACATCGATAACACTTCGGTCTTCCATCCTTTCTTATTTTATTCTGTGGCGCCGACCGTCGAGTCTCTGTTCCTTGTTCTTCCTCCTCATCGTCTGTGCCGTCGCGATCTTTTAGCTCGCGCACTTTATGACTTGTCCAACCAGGCGCTGATTTGGCGGCCTCAAATTGCAAAGCATGTACCATGGCGTCCGCACTGTTCTGGTGTCTTGCCGTTCGTAACACTTGCTGTAGTTCGTTATCTCGGACACCGGCAGTAAATGTCTGCATCGCAAAACGCGTTCGAAAATCTTCTGGCGCTTCAGGATAGGCCAGTCTAATTAGTCTGTCGATACTTGCTTCAAACTCTTGAAGACTTCCCCCGGAATGTTGTCGCCTTGCTCTCAACTGGGTGCAGTACACATCTCGCAAATGTTTATCACCATACCGTAATTCCAGAGCTTTTATCAACTCGGCATAGGTGTTCTGGCTGTCAGGTGGCACTTTCTGTAGTAGTTCTGCCGCGGGTCCTTTTAATGCAAGAACAAGTGAAACAGCCTTGTCTTTTTCTGTCCAATTATTTGCGCATGCAGCAGCTTCAAATTGGCGGAGGTACGTTGCCCAGTGAGTGCTTCCGTCAAAGGTTGGTGCTTTGACATGAACTGTCCCTACTGCAGGCAAAGTGACTTTCTCTGTTAACTTATTTTCTGTGTATTTTTCTGTCTTGATCACTGGTACAGTCTGTTCAGAAAGTTGTTTTGGTTGTAATTTCAGACACTGCTCGACTTCATTTTTAATCTGCTCTTTTATATTTGTAATCGAGTCTTCTACTGCAGATATTTTTGTTGACATAATTTCTTCCACAGTCAAGACAGATTTTTCTACTTCAGATATTTTTGTAGACATCGATTCTTCAACACTCGAGACAGATTTTTCTACTTCCACTATTTTTAATGTCATTGATTCTTGTACCTCCGATATTTTAGTAACTTGTTTATTAAGCTCACCTCGTAGGAGACCCAATTCTGCGGTACTATGTTCTTGCAACTGTTTCTGCATAGTTTCAAAGAGAGCTTCCGTTTTATCTTTTTGTCTTTCTTCTGTTTCTAGCATTAGTGCTTTCTGGCGTTCCTCAGCTTCTTCTCTTTCTTGTATTCGTTCTTCTTTTTGTCGTCTTTCTGCTTTTTCTCTTTCTTGTATTCGTTCTTGTTTTTATCGTCTTTCTGCTTCTTCTATTTCTTGTATTCGTTCTTCTTTTTGTCGTCTTTCTGCTTCCTCCGCCTCCTGTCTGCGTTTCTCGTCCTGTCGTTTTTCTGTCTGCAACAGCAGCGCCTGTAAATTTTCCATCACCTGACTGGCATCCATTATTTATCGATTAATTACGAATCACACTCGTCTTGTACAAAGCGTCCACTGTTTCCACTGTTAACCGTTCTATCCCAGTTCTGACACCACTGTTACGACGGTCTACTCGATCGTCGTAGGTACAGTGGAAACAAAATAAGTACAAGACACCAATTAAGTCACTAATCACACCTTTAATTGTTATAGTAAAACAGTTCGTAATTAACAACACAGTGTCTACAACAAATCAAATGAAATTGTTCATACGCAATAAAATGTCCACTAATATTACGACTCAACTGTATTACAATTATACCGTCCGAATATAAAACGCAACACTTCACTAATAACTACTTGAACGTACACCGTAATAACTCGAACCGCTCTGTAAATATATCGCACTAATACTCTTGAACCGCACAGTCAAAAATCTCGCATTGAACTGAAAAACTAAGGCCGCGACGCGATGTATTTATAGTTACGCTCACACACCAGAAGCTTCCAAACTGCGTCTTATCTCTCGCGAACTACGTAATTGCTGCGGCCTTGACACAGTCAGAGCGCCCGAGCGAAGGCTGCCACAGTCGAGAAAATTCTCGCAACATGCGTTTAGTAGCACGTACACCACACGCTTATGTCGAGATCTTTCTGGCGCATTCGATAAACGCGTAGATTGTTCTGTGCTGTCGTAGCAATATTTTAAAAGTTTGTAGTGAACATAACTAATTTGTTTTATCACATATGACAATCAAATGTATTAGTAACTAGAATATTAGATAGGTGAGGTATTAACTAAACTAGATGACTGAAATTAACAAATCAAGAGTGAAAGGATATGGATAATTGTAGTATGTGGTCGTAGAAGTACGGCGAGAATGAAAGGTATGGTGGGTAAGAATGGAGGGAATGAAACAGAAAGAGAGAAAGACAGATAGTGTCATTGTTTCATTTGAAAATTTACACAGTTTTGGTAGATTTGAAATTGTAATGTTATTTCCTCACGACCTCGTGAAAACTGAAATTTAAGTTGGCATAGTCAGTCAAAGTATTTACTAGATATAAGCAACCATTTAATTAGTCAAAATGTAATAAATTTACAAATACTGAATTAATTTATTGGGCCGCCTATATCATAGTAGTTAATAGCTGACACTTCTAGACAGTTAGTCACTATTTTCTTTTGTCACTGTAGTATATGCCTTTTAAAACTTAACGCTTTGTAGGGGCCAAATTTCTTCTTCCTTGGTCTAGAAAAGGGACATAATAAATTACAAAATGGCACTATAGACACTAAGTTGTGTGTTCTGTAGGGTTATACTGTATAATTGTTTGTAGTGCTGATTTTGAGTCTGTAAGAATACAGATCTTCATATATTCCAAGGATAGACAACTTTAGCTCTAAAATAATAATCTGTAGGGACATATGTGGAAATGAGACGGCTGATGAAATAGCTAAAATAGCATCTACACTTGGACCGAAACCTCCAGCAGTACGGTCGCTTCAAAGTTGTGTCACAAAATGCAGTCAAAACTTTTAAGAGCCAATGGACAAGGAACTGGAATCAGGAAACTACTGGCCACCAGCTCTTCAAAATACAGAAAATACCAAATGACCTTAGTATATACAGAAATATTAGTAGATCAAGTCAGACATTTGGAGCGAGATTAAGAACTGGGCATTTGGTGACGGAAAGCTACCTAAATAGATTTCACCTTAGCGATTCACCAATGTGTAAGGTGTGTAATGAAGAGGAGGACACCATTGAGCATACCCTATTAAATTGTACTGGACAGTGTGAAGAGAGATAACGACTTAAAGAATTGCTAAAGGAACATGAAAAAGAGGAGTTATCACTGGCAAAAATAACCATCACTCCACTTCTCTGGGATCTGGCGCATAGAGTTTACAAGAGACATTGAGAGATCGGTGCTTCGGGGCTGGAAACTCGCTAACAAGAAGAAGAAGAAGAAGAAGAAGAAGAAGTTGTGTGTTCTCGTGTATATAAATGCTATATATTAGGAATTTCAAATTGTGAGGAAACATGTCTAAACGATGAATAAAAAGCAAGTACAGTTCAGTCCCAGTAATTTGAAACAACAAATGTTTGACTTTAATTTAATTGGATTTTTTGAAATTACCAGAATGAATATATCAACTCATCATAATCATCATCAAGGATTAAACCAGGGATGGTTTGTTCCAGTCTTAAACAGTCAAAGGTCTAGAGCTGGTCACTCCAGCGCTTCCTTGGACGTCCCACACCTCTCTGTCCCTTGCCTTGTAATTCCATAGTTGTTTGGGGATGCGGCAGTCATCCATTCGGCAAAGATATTCCCACCAATTCACTCGATACTGGGCAATCCTGTCGAGTATACTCATTGTATTCAGTTCCTACCATATATCTGTGTTTCTTCTATGATCATGGAGAGTATACCTTGTCATGAGGCTGAGAAATCTCATTTCAGCTGCTTGGATACGACTGGCCTGGCCTTTCATTAAAGTCCAATTCTCAGACCCATAAAGAAGTGTGGGAAGGGCCATCACCTTGTAGAAGTTTAGGCATGTTTATTTACTTGCTGACTTAACATATCAGCTCTAAACTGAAATTAACATGCTATGATATCGAATAACGGTGAAACTCTGTATTGTAAATACAGCCTATAGCATACTCTGTCATCTATGAAATCTTATCTATAATGGCACAATGCACAGATTGCATTACATATTGTAGAACAAAAATGTAATTTATTATACAATGGTACTTTCTAATACTCAACAACTTTTTTTTTAGAATGAACTGAAACTGTAGCGTTTTGCTGTTTTGTCTCTAAACTGATATTAGTCTCAAGATTAACACAGTATTAACTAACTTCTCTAATTTTGTGTAACTACAGTAGTTTTTCTTCAATTCAGCCAGTTCTTCTAGTTTCTTCATCCATTTCGTCAAAAAATTCAGTATTTTTTTTTTTATTACAGGATTTCAAAATTTTGGCTAGTGGAATTCAGATTACAGAAATTGGACTGTAGTATCACCACTTGATGCTGTGTGCCTGTAGTTATGCGTCCCTAAAACAAATAATAATTACCCATGGATTTATAAAATATTCAGTATGTCTGTTATAAGTTTTATTAAACAAGATTAAAGTATTATTAACTCAAGATGAAAGTTTGTACATTATTCTGTCCGCAGAAATTTTGGAAATAATTTGTCCATAACTGTGTATCTAAAAAGTACTGGTTCATTGCGTGTGTGTGTTTTGCAAACTTTACACCACAATGTTGTATTGCAACTATCAGTAGTTGAACTTCAACTGTGTCAGATCAGCTCTAGTGAAAGTTGGGCATTTATAGAAATAATGATTAAAAAATAATGTTCCATGAAGTTTAAATTTATTATTTAAGTATAATTTTTCAAGACAAAATTGCTTATAGATCTGAACCTTAATTTCTCAAATACAGAAATATGTCTCAGTCAAGGCACTAAGGATACCTTGTGGTAGAATAAGAAATTTTGATGTCACCGAAATATAATGTCTTTTAAACCCTAAAATTATGTTGTCTGGATAATAAGAAAGAACTACAAAAGTTTATGAATTAAGTACACGAACATTACATGTGTGATTTTCAAATGAAAGAGTGTATGGAGACTGTGCAAGTATAACCACATGTGTACGAGAAATGATTACTGTAAAGTAGTATTGTGTAACATGAACCTAGTGTATTTATATTTAGTGGTTTGGTCTGCATTGTTTGGTTGTAGCCAGACCAGGGTGTCTGCTGATATCCTTTCCCAGGCTGCCACAGAACACAGGTTTGCCGTGACCTATATTTGTAACTAACACGTCTGTCTGTTGAATAATAACACCACCATTGTTGGTAGTGACATATTCTTATTATAATTGTAGTGATTTGTGTTTGTCGATTGTTATGCGCATTGATTAAAACAGAAGAATTGTTAACTTAAAGCTTAAAGTTGAATACATTTAATGTATTAAGTTTCAAGTATGCTTTTGTGAGATATTACTTTTGGGATTTTATATGGTACTTTCTTTAAAGTGAACTATCATTAGTGGGTCCTACATGTGTGTAGAGAGTGTGGGGGATAGGGAGACGGACACATACACCTTGGTTCTGCATAGCAGCTAATTTTCTCGCATCTTATCTAAAAAGTTCAGATGTTGGTCATACAGGGTGTCTGTATTATCTTTACTCAGCATCAAGAGGCTAGCAGAGTACCTGCAATGATGTCCTCCCCAAACATCACAATTATGTTGGGGTCAACGCAGCAGGCTTGAACAGGCTGCTTGACAAACTCGGCCCACAACATGCTGTATAAAATTTACTTTCATAAGAGGTTGTGTTTCAGACTGCTGCAGGTAAAAATATCTTTAGATGGCAACTCTCCCCTCAAAAACGTTGGCAAACTAATGATTGGTATCCTGCATGGTAATATCTCTCTGTAGCCAATTAGAACCAGAATTACATTAGGCCTCTTTCATTTCTGTGAGAGAATCTGTAAACATGTCTACTGATATATATAGCTACACTCAGTTCCACGTGGTATGAAAAGAAGAATATTCCATTAAAAATAAAATGATTTGATCATTAAAAAACTAGAAATGTATTCATGTATGAAAAAATTTATGCATGTATCTCTAAAAGAATGATCAGTGTAGGATTAACTAAATTGGCCTTATTACAGGATATAAGTAAGATTTAAGTTATATAAGATACGTGAATTTTTATACAAGTCCAATGTGTAATACCCATTGTATCAGTTAAATGAACTACATACCCCAAAATACAAAAATCAAATCATGAACTGTTAAACTCAAAGGTTGATTCTAGTCATATGACAGTCATAATACTTCTTGTAAATCTTTGGTTCTGATATTACTGTACAGAAATATGAATCATTTACAAATCCATATACTGTATTTATATTCAGAATATACGAATTCTGAATATGCCGGGGTATGCAGGTTTAAATAGTATTAACGTATATTAAAAGTGAAACTAATCTGCAAATAAATGTGGAGAGATAATTAAAATTATTATTAATTTAATATTATTAAATTTATTTTTGCTGAAAAGGATGTAAGTGGATTATAGATGTCTTCTTTGCAGCCAAAACGTTTTAAAAATATTAGCAGTATACATTTTGTTTGACAACTTCTAATGTGCCGACTTCAAAACAGTGAGGTAGATTCCATGAATGTGAAATTGCATTATGGAATCAGTTTAATTTTGTTAATGAAAGAAGATAATGGTGAAAAATAGTTTGTGTGAATTAGACTGGTGTTTTGGAGATTAATTTGCCTTCCTGTCTAAAACATTTGTCCAGACTAATATGTAACAGCATGATTTTATAATCATACACTTAATTGTGTTTCTTTATTTATAATCATAATTAATAAATTATAATTATTTATTTATTATAGCTATGATAATCCTCCAGGTGTTAAGTCTCATCGTTACCATCAATAGAACTTTTTTTCTCTCAGCTGAAATATACAGTACAGTATTTTTTCCACAACAGTACTTGATCAGAGCTTGCAAGGGGCTGTCATGATGTTCTCTTTAGACCTTCCGGCTTCTAATGAAGGTAGCAAACTTCTTGACCATCTGCTATCTTCTTGCGTAGTCAAATTTTCTGGCCACATGCAATTTATTTTCTGAATTGTATAAAAGATAAGTGTTCTAATTCGCTTGCATATCCATTTCATTATTTAAATCTCTCATTATTTGTAGCATTGTCTTTTCTGTATTTGCGTGTGGATTCTCATGTTTGTTCCTCATGTTTCTTGTCCATAAGTAATTCTGAAAACATTTAGATTAAGAACTTAGTAGACACACGGCCAATTTTTATTATTGCTCATCTCACCAAAGGGTGTTAGCCCTTGCCTTATTCAGTTGTCAGTTTCTCATAGTGCATCATAATGTTTATCATTTTACCCAAACGATTAAGTGCAAAGCTTGGTCTGAGAAATAGTTAAATGTAGGCATAATTTGTTGACTTGATTCTGTTAAATATCTTTTGTTGTATTTGTACAAATTTATTTTTGTTAGATAAATGACAAGTTTTGTCAGAGTTTTTGTCACTGTTAACTGCCACACTGCTAGTTGCTTGTACTGATTGAGGCCTTTCAGGCGGTTTGGGAAGAACTTTCGAAAACCCTCATTAGGTGTGAAGGAAAGATGTGTACGGTATATTTTTCTCTATCGAAAGTTTACAAGTTAACAATTGCTTCTGATGCTGGAAAATTATTTTTAACCATTTAACACATGTCAAGTGTATGTTTGCATCAATTAGCAGTATAGAAATTTAACATTATAATTCTGTAATGCATACATTATAAAAACATAGAGCACAGTGCATATGTTGTGTATTAAAATTTTTGTTTTGTAGGCCTTTTAGGGGCATCAGTTGATTCACCAAATATTTGCACAAGAAGTAATAAAATTAAAAATAATCAGATATAATGTATTAAAGTAATAATAATATTCAGTAGTGTTTCATCCTAAAACTACAAAATAAAATTGTGATTAAATTGTTACTTTTTAAAATATTACACGTACACTTATTTAAAGTAGCTTATTTAGTGGTTTACTTCAACAGTTCCTGCCTTTTCAAATATTCAGAATAATTTCAGACTTTTAGTTGGTTTCACTACTTCGTAAGCTGTAGTTGTTTTTTCATTATAGACAAAGTATATTTTTATGTCAAACACATGTTATGAACAATAATTATGATTAACATTTAGCATTTTGTATATTTTATAATGTGGTATTCTAAGTGGCTATACTGAGTCCGAGGGGATCTTATATATACTCATACTCATGTTTGTGTAGTATTCCTGGCCATATTCAAATGTAAAATTTTAGAACACTAGCATAGGAAAACTACAAATATTCTTGAATCATCAGGGAGTTAAAAATACATAAAATTAAGATTAACTTTATTAGAGGTGACGTTAAAAATTGCTAGTGTTTGGAAATTGGTTACACAGAGTTGCATAACGTTTTAAATGTATTAATATCTGCCATAATTATGAGTAAAACAATTTTTATTCCAAATACTGGTATATGAAATTTAATTGTAGTACTACAATTATGTTGCACGTTTGTGGACTTATTTGTAATTATTGTTTTGGCGACTACTGTGTAGAGGGTTAGATATTCCTTTGTACTGAGTCTAGCTACTGAGAATACCACTTTACAGAATGGGAAAATATTTTACATTGATCCAAATAAAACATTACATTGAACTTTAATTGGGTATTGTTTTTAGCTTATTTTTCTTTTCTTCCAGTTTTAGAATTCTTGCTCAGCCATTCTGTAGTATTATTCTAACATAATATGTAGTCATGTTTATTTTTAAATGCATACCAGTATATTTTTAATTTTGCTGATTACTTTAATAATTTGTTCAGTCACAAACCATTAAATGCCAAAAAAAGAAACAGTCGTGTGTGTGTGTGTGTGTGTGTGTGTGTGTGCGCGCGCGCGCGTGTGTGACTAATTTTCAAGTTTCAGCTCTGAAGCGTGAACAGGTTTTGTATTCTGCAAACTGCGACCTATACCACATGCATTCTTCTTTACTACAAATGTTATATACAATTTACACTTGACTTATAATGTCGTATATTCAGAATAGGGTAGTAGTAGCCTCTGTGCTCTAAACTATCAGCCATACTGTACTCGCCATTTTCTTATATAACATTCAACCACATGGGGTGGGACAATATTATGGGAAGTACAATGTTTGATACAGTACAGTATCATAACAGTTATCATGTACAGTTATGATAAGAGTAATATCTATTAAAATTTCAGTGAAAACATCATTTTGAATTGATGAAATTTATAAAGTAACAAAAACCACCACCATTACAAAGTCATTCTTGAAAACATTTCTATTCATTTAAATATTTGCAATGGTGAATTTAACAACAACAAAAAATCAATTTGGGAATCAAATAAAGGAAAAAACAAATCATTTAAAGGCAGTGTAGGTGAACCAGTGGAAATCAACAGTAATTTCAAGAACAGACTGTTGCAACATAGACTCCAAAGAACTCAGAAGTAAAGAGAAAAATATAAGGCACAGTAACCTGAAAACAGGCTATCTGTTGTAACTTCTGTCCAGCAAATGAACGAGCATAATGACAAAAAGGAGTCTCAAAATAGACACCCAAAGAAAGAACCAAAATAGAGTGTCCTAGAATTGTGACATCCAAGATACAGTGGAAAACAGAGTACTTAAAGAAAATGACAGGCAATGTAGAGCACGTAGAGTAATGAGAAACCTCACAAGTAAGAATATGATGATATTGTACAGCCAATTATTAATTAGAACTGGGAATTTTGTTTTGTTTTGTAACAGTAGATCTGCTGAACAGATTTGAAAGAATAGTGCTCAAGAAGAATTTGAGACCAAGCTGTTAAAAGATTATGTAGTGACAAAACAGGGAAATGTGTGTAACTTATATGAAATTTTCAGTTTTGTCTAGTTTTATCCTTGGCCAGTATTTTCCCAGTTATTAAAGATACAGGAATTGAAATAATCAGATATTTCCTATAGAACAGAAGATAGTAGAGCAGTCAAGAGACTGTTAAGGAAATTCCAAGCAGAACACACCTTAAGAAGTGACTGTCAATAGAGAGACAATGTAATGAGTGATTTCTAGTAACTGAGGGTAAACACCTATTCTCAACAAAAAAAAAGATGGAAAAAATATTACTAGAGCAGACCAGAGACAGCATGTGTTCCAGACAAGAAGAATATATTGCTGTTAATGTATTCTTGGAAATTCAGCTAGGGTTGTTTCCCCTTCAACTTTTTTTGTGCATGTGTTAAGGTTGAACGTGTTTTTTGTCCCATTTTGATATGTTTTCATTCTCATTTCCAAAAAATGAAGTGTATCAATTATCTTTATCAACATCAACCACCTTTCAAGAGTAGACCAGTAGTAGCCTTTTAAACTCATAATTGAAGTTAAGGAAATAAGCATCTTATCTATATCTGTAAGGAAATAAGGAAAATCTTATCTGTATTAAAAATCTTTATGCTCTTCTTTGTATTTACATGTTCAGATATAAATTTACGCAACTCCCTTAACATTGGAATTTCCAAATGTGAAAAATGAAGATATTCCCTAAAACAAAAAACAGAGTACTTAAAGTATGGCTTTTCTATCAAATTATAAGAATATCATAGACAGAAGATGTCAGATGTATGAAATAAAAAAGTTATCCATAAGTTAAACTTCAGATTTTCTAGCTGTCTTTTAGAGCAATTAAAAATAACAAAACTTCAGTTTTCTAAACATCTTCTTATAAAAGAATATTTTGTAATTTCTGGTAAAACAATCTAGTTGGAAACCTGAAAAAAGGTTAAACGTGATTTGTCATGGTGTTTATAAATATTACAGTTTCAATGTGGCTACATTATAAGTTACAATAGCTTTGGCTTAACCAATCAGCCTTGATTTAGAATATCGACCTTCATTTGAAAGTATCAGGCATCATTAAGACAAGAATAAGTGTCTTACCTAGTCAGTTAATTCTCATCAGAAAAGGTAAACACTCTTTGGCATCTTAACTCTCATGCCTCCGCCCCCCATGTCAGTTGTGGGCATCTCTAATTGGAGCCCCATTCCTATGGCTCTAAACACATACTACACTAGCAACAAAATAAATTCCTGGTGGAATATAAGTTGGGCACCACAGTGATTAAAACAGTCAGAATTTGTATTAAACAGTTTTATTCAGATATGCTTAATAAAGCAATCCTTGTACAATTAATACAATAAGCTATTTCATACTATTTATAACAAACAATGACAGTCACTGATGTCTATGTATTTAGTAAACTGTGGTTAAAAACAAATGAACACTGAATACACTTCATACCATTTATTATGCATTAACTTGTCATTAATAAACACCTTGCTAACGAGCTGATTACTTCACATAGGTTACCTCCTGTTAGTTTGTATATAAAATTATACTTTGTTCCAGCTAAGTTTATTATTATTATTTTTTTTTTTCAGTTTCGAAAAGTAAGTTATGTAGTATATACCATTTATACAATATTTTGGATACTTTTTACAGTTTTAGTTTATTTCTACATTTCCCCAGAGAGTAGCTTGTAATTTTATTGAGAATATGAAAATGTAATCAGTTGAGCTTGTCAGTTATTAATTTTTTTTATTAACATATATGCATTAAGTGTTGCCCAGTGTTTGATAGACGTGAGTATATTAACAGGATATGTAATAAATATGTTTGTATTGTTCTTAGCATTGTAGACTGATGTCTTAACATACATAGTAGAGCTAATGTATATATGTTACCAGTAATTTTTTTGTTTGCAATAGTTGGTAACAATAAGAAAGTGTATTGGCTAAAAGTAATTTAATAGAGCTTTGATTTGTAATTTTTATCTTGTTTCTGTACAGAACGTTTTTTGGTATTTAATTGTTGTACTTAAGTGTTCAGTTATCAATTGTAAACATAAAATTTTAAATTATGTTGTATAAGGAATAACTGATCAAATCTTGTTAACCTTATATCATTATTTATTGATAGGGTTTCTTCAATGGTAACATTGTTACAGACTGCACAATTACAACATAACATAAACATTGTTTATGTTTATTAAAATTGTTTTAACTTTAATGGTAATAATTTTTTTTTCATATTTTCTTGTCTTTGTGTCTGTTGTACCAAAGGCATCATAAAAAATAATTATTTACGTTAAGGTGAATGGAAATGACTGTTAAAATATTTCCTGTTTTGTTGTTTCATTTAATTAGTAAAACTAGCTGCCGTTTAAACCGTTGTAATATCAAGCTGTCAGAGAATCACAAAACAGTTCTACTCTTTCTGACAGACTGACAGAGAATTAAGTGAAGTCACACAAGCTGTCATAATGTCATGTTAAGTGAAACTGTTTCAGTCTTGCGTGCAGACAATTGGTGGCCATTGTATACATTCAGTATCATTTTTGTACGACTTTGTAAAAATCAACTCAAGCGTTTGTTAGTATCCATCACCTCGTATTGAATTTTTTCTGTTTTGAAGATATAGTTGTATGTTACAAAAGATACAGTTGCTCCCCCCCTCCTCCACAAAATTCCACCACCAACCATCTGGTTTGTACACAGATTTTCCAACATAATCGGTTGTTTTCTGTCTGGTTCAAATGCAGCCTCATTTCTTGTGTGTTTTTTATCTTCCTGTGTAATGCTAAAATTTATTCAATTTGTCATATGACTGTTCCCAATGAATCCACACGTCTACAACTTTCACAATAAAATTAATCTCTCTGATCTATATACAATCCTAAGCCCGTGTTTAGTGTGCAAAATTGTTCCACCATATTCACTCTGTTCTCTTTACATGTAGATGCTTCCACCATACATAATAATTTTAATCTTCTTCATTAAACTTCATATGGGTTTATATAGTATTTTTACAGTTTATGGATCTCTTTGTGTAAAATAATAAATTATTAGTGTGCATCATGCGTACACATATACGTATGTGATGACATGTATGTATATTGTAATAAAATTACAAAATGAGTGTGAAATGCCTCACGTTTGTCGCCAATTTTGTAATATAATATTTCTCTGAGTGTTTTATGCCTCACGTTTGTGTGTCAGTTTTGTAACTAGCCGTGATTTATCTGTCACAAGTATTTATAAATCTGTTATATAATTCCAACTCGCCAATTGTTTCTTCTTTTATTTCAATTATTTTATTTATTTTTGTTTCCCGTTTTAAGGCACCAAATTGTTTTATTTCCAAAAACAAAATGATTCTTCTTATCTATTTCTCCTTTTCTCTTATTTTAATTTACTTCAACTCACCTTTGTCTTGTAGTCGATTTGAATTTCGTTCCAAAAAATAAGGGTTACCAACCTCTATTTTGAAAAAAAAAAAAAAATTTTCCACCTTGGCTATATTGAGATATTACAAACACTTTACCACTTTCTTAATTAATAATAAAACACCCTTCACTTACCTTTTACAGGCCAGAGTCCTTCACACGAACCTATGGACTATACACGTGATTTAGGGTTACGTATTTCAATAACTACGCTCATTTACGGTTAACTCATTCAAATTTTATTAAACATATTTCTTTAGTTTTCGTGAATTACTTCCTTCAGCATTTAATTCCAAACAAATTTCAATATTGAGGCCATATCGTCATGTAACAAGTACTAACAAAATTTAATATTCTCTTTTATTATATTGAACACAAATAATTACTTAACGTAATTATTAATAAAAGCAACCCAGCATCTTACCCATTCTCTCATTCATACACATTCAAGTTTTCCCCATAATTTAGAGCTCTTTTAATTTGACATTTTGATATTTGTTAATGAGTTTACATATAGTTACTTCCTTTTGTCGACCTGGATGCCAGAGTTTGTAATTCGTCAGTTTTGTTTGTGCACTGTTTTATTCCGTAAAATTTCTGTTGTTTAACTGTGTTCACTACCTCAGAATGTCAAAATTCACTGTTTTATTTTAGTTGGTTCACATTTTTTATATGTTTTAATAAACTTTCGGCTCGCGAGCCTTTATGTTGAACCGCCCGCGAGCTGCTGCTATGAGACAACAGACGCCAACTGTTTTCAAGATGGCCAGCCGTTCTTCATCTGCATCAACTTGCTATCTCATTGGCCCAAAAGGCACCACGTCACATGGTAATTAGTTGATTTTCTGGCAGCGAGTTTACCATAGTTGGCTGAGCAACAGACGACCTGGGGGTCGCTAAAAAGTTCGTGCTTATTCAAACGTGTGAGCAAGCAGGCGCGTGCTTGAGACATTCCAGAGTACCTGCAAATGGTAGTTGTTGACAGATTTTCTGGACCAAAATGCAGATGGGCGTTCCCTACAGGAATTTCTATTGTTACAGATTGAGGCCTTGTGTGTGGGTAACTACACTGCGTTGTATTCACAATTAAAGTTAAACCTATCATCCCATTCTGCCCCGTTACAATACCCCCCCTCAATGAGAGGTTTTCTGCCGAAACAGAAAAACTCTCATTGCTAAACCCTAAAAGGATCAGTGAGGATATGGTGCCAACAACCCCCTTTAATTTCTAAACACATCATGGGTAAACTACCCCCCCCAGCTCGGCGACCATGGCTGCACCTGCATGACATTACTGGACTTCTCTATCCGAGATCCCAACACCGTAAAGTCGGACAGG
This sequence comes from Magicicada septendecula, assembly GCA_034769895.1. Taxonomy (NCBI): domain Eukaryota; kingdom Metazoa; phylum Arthropoda; class Insecta; order Hemiptera; family Cicadidae; genus Magicicada; species Magicicada septendecula. Next base: position 387,390,263 of record CM068373.1, read on the forward strand.
TATTCACCACAGTACCACCTTACCTTGTAACATTCCAAATAAAATTCCATAACTGGCCTTATACCATACCAGACCCTCAACCGATATGTATCCCCTTACATACATACTGTATTGCCTTTAGCAAAATACTGGGTGCGTACACATATTTATTATCAAACTACACACTATCTCCACATATTAATTATTAGAGTAAAATTCACAAGCATTTTATATTTGCTTCTACACAAAATTCGTTCCCCTTTTTTCAATCTTTAATTATTTGTATGGCATTACTGTTGCAAATCAAATTAAATTATTTAAATTTTGTTCAATTACTGAAATTAATCTAAGTCCATTATCAAAATCCACATCCTAGTTAATTTACATCATCTCTTTTCATCAATTAATTTCATCGCAAATTTTCAAAAGTCCAAAATCTTTTAAATGAATTTACTTTATCATTCTTATTAACTAAATGCTAACAATTATAATAAACAAATAAAAATAAACAACTTACTTCTATCATAAATTCAAATATAACTACACTTGCTTACAAAAGATAACATAAGATAAACATCATGAATCAGCTGACACCTTCTCTACCTTAGTGAACATTAAAATTTAAAGTAAAACTCTTTACTGCAAAGAACAAAAATTTTTAATTTCCAAAAAAGATATTTTGCCAATTAATAAAAATTATTATTCAATCATTTAATTAAATTGATTAACGGACGAATCTATGAATCAATTATAAGAAACATACTACATCTCTAACACCAGTCATCAGCTGATGTCTCATGGTCAGGGGAATGACCTTACCCTAGACACACTACACAAAATTATACAATGTAAAATACATAACACATGTTTATAATTCCTACACTCTAACATAGTACCACATAATAAAACATATAAACACTCATAAATAATACAAATCTCATTCCATTTAAAATAAACATTTAATTTGCTTCTGAATCAAATTACAAACATTTCAATTTTAGGTTTAGTTTCAAACTCTATTAACTCTTTACCTTGTTACATTTTATTATGACATTTCAATTATGAAATTCTGTTAAGTATCTTCATCATTTATTTGTTTGGGTGATTCTCAGTTATCCACAATGATCTAATTTGTCGAATGGGCATTTAAATATAACCTTACCCCCCTGCTTCCTTCTAACAACCATTTCCAGATTTATATAGGGTGACACCAATCTCTCAGAAATATTTACATCCATTAAATTCTCTGACTCACCTTAAATCGTTCTCCCCTTATTACAAAATACCTGATACCCTCTTTGTACCTAGGATGTGTGTTCCCTTCCCGTATACTCATTCCCTTATTAGTTCCTGGCCCTTTCCAGGTAGCTCCGCCAACGCTCATTTAAAACTATTCCTCCCGCCATAATGTCTGTCGTTGATGACTCCTTACACCTCCACCCTCACTACAAAATTTCACCATCACCTATTTACCCTCCATTTACATCACTCTCACTTTCTCTACATACATGCACTCTCTCTACTGTGTCCCTACTACTACCCCGTTTCTGTATTATTTATATTCCAGAAATTCTTATTTCTAACACCCATTTAAAATTAACTCTGACTGACTTAATGCCTTATTGAAGCAATTATTGTCACCCAAACTCTAACTTTTACAACATCTTACAATATGACCACTGAAAATTACACTAGAAAATTCATAACTACCTCAAATTAATTTAATTACCTTACTTAAAACCTTTTAAACTCCTTTAAACATTTATTATTCAAACATTAAACATTTTACTTTATTTAAATTGCATTATAAACTTCATACTTACATTACATCACTCAATTGAATAAACACATGATTCCTGTCATAGACACAAAATTATAAACATTCATTACAACAAATGTATAATACCCATATGTACTTTCTGATACATTATATAACAACTATATGACTCCACAACCAAACACATTTTACATTTATTCATTTACTATTTATTTTCAAGTTAAAATCTCATTATCAGAATTTATCTATACAACATTAATTAATTAATTACTCTCCAATTTATTTAATTCAGTCAATTATTTAAAACACAAGTTATTTTACTTATCTTACTCCAAAACAATTACAGTTCATTTACATTATGAACTTCATAATTACTTCTGTTATTTGTTTAGTTTGATAAAATATTATTATTAAAATCAATTATTACTGCATACATACCTTGTTTAAATAAAATATATAGCACAAACACAATTAATCTCACTATAAACTTATTTGTCATTATTTTTCTGTTTACTACACCTCATTTCATAATCTAGCCAAGTCATTACCATGAACTAAGATAATAAAATGTTCATTCACTTTGTTTGTCTCTAACCCCCATCATCGTAAATTAGTCTTACTTTTATATAACACTTATCGTCTTTACTCACACTCATTACATTATTATTATTATTATTATTGTAATGACCATTATCATTAATTAACTCAGTATAGTATTTGACATTATTGTCTCCCATTGATTCATAAAACCCGTCTACCTTGGTAATTTTTGTTCTGTCTTCGTCAGTATTTTTGGTCAACATAAGGTAAGTGATATCATCATATTCCTCCACTATATCCATCACATCATAAGGTAAGTGTTTATCATCTACAACGGTATCATCAAAATAATCATCAATCCTTATTTCACCAGGTAAGCATTTCATATAGTTTATTTTTTCCAACTCTAACCTCTCTATCAACTCTTTATAACTTGTACCCAATTTAAATACTTTTATCATTCTCTCTCTCTCTCTCTCTCTCTCTCAAAATATCTCTCATCATCATAACACCTGTCACAACCTCCCTGAACTACTTCACAACAAACTTACTATACTGTACTTCTTGGCTCTTCCAAGAACTGCACAAAAAATTAAGGGACTATTTGAAGACACCTTGTCTTCCACATAACCTCTGGAGGAAACTCTGTCCTCATAAAACACTTGTGAAACCTCTGTTTCACCATATACTCGGGGAAAATTTGCCCTTTGCCCACCTTCACACTCTCTCACAACCTCATCAGCACTCGCTAAAAACTCTACCTCACCACAAACTTCATCATCACTATTTGTTTTCACTATACCACTCTTAAATAGCTCGTTTTCAACTATTTTATCACTATTACTTATTAATTCATTTTTACAGCTGTAACTTACCTTGTTAATTATTTCTTCACTCTTTTTCGTCATATTACTACCACTGTCACTTACCTTCTTATTCATTATCTGATTTAGTTTACTGTCTAGCCTTTTATTCATTTCATTAATCTTCTCATTGCAATTGTTGCTTATTGATTCTAATAGTTGCTTACTAAAATTAATATTTTGTTGTTTTATTTCATCTCTGATCTCATTAAATTTGGCATCAAACTTATTATTCTGTTCATTTAATTTACTGTTATTAATATCAAAACGTTCATTAATCTCACCCCTTAATTCATTAAATTTTTCATCATTACTATCAAATCGATTATTTATTTTATCGAAGTCATTTTTTACTTCTTTATTGTGTTCTTTCAATTCATTAAATTGTTTTAGTAAAACACTCATTATGTCATTATCAAATTTACTACTACATTTTGTTGAGGTTGAAGTTAACTGAACTCCCGAATCCTCTGTACTATCTGTTTCATTTGTAACACTTACATTCATGGTTTTATCGTCTTGACCTACATTTGGAATTGAATGAACTCCCAGGCCACTTATGACAGCTGATTCGCTCATTTCAACTTCAATCTCATTCGTATCCATTTTTTATATTCTTTATGATTTTTAATCTTACAAAAAATTTAATCTTACACGTACTCAGTATTCGTTAATATTATAAGTATTATGTAACTATAGTATGCACATCATAACCTGTACGTAATTTATACGTATTCCCAAATCACGCTTATATTCACTCGTAGGTGTGGTTTATATAAATTATTTTATAAACAGTCCAAGTTCGAGGTGCCATTGATATATTACAAACACTTTACCACTTTCTTAATTAATAATAAAACACCCTTCACTTACCTTTTACAGGCCAGAGTCCTTCACACGGACCTATGGACTATACACGTGATTTAGGGTTACGTATTTCAATAACTACGCTCATTTACGGTGAACTCATTCAAATTTTATTAAACATATTTTCTTTAGTTTTCATGAATTACTTCCTTCAGCATTTAATTCCAAACAAATTTCAGTATTGAGGCCATATCCTCATGTAACAAGTACAGACAAAATTTAATATTCTCTTTTATTATATTGAACACAAATAATTACTTAACTTAATTATTAATAAAAGCAACCCAGCACCTTAGCCATTCTCTCATTCATACACATTTAAGTTTTCCCCATAATTTAGAGCTCTTTTAATTTGACATTTTGATATTTGTTAATGAGTTTACATATAGTTACTTCCTTTTGTCGACCTGGATGCCAGAGTTTGTAATTCGTCAGTTTTGTTTGTGCACTGTTTTAGTCCGTAAAGTTTCTGTTGTTTAACTGTGTTCACTACCTCAGAATGTCAAAATTCACTGTTTTATTTTAGTTGGTTCACATTTTTTAAATGTTTTAATAAACTTTCGGCTCGCGAGCCTTTATGTTGAACCGCCCGCGAGCCGCCGCTATGAGACAACAGACGCCAACTGTGTTTTCAAGATGGCCAGCCGTTCTTCATCTGCATCAACTTGCTTTCTCATTGGCCCAAAAGGCACCATGTCACATGGTAATTAGTTAATTTTCTGGCAGCGAGTTTACCGTAGTTGGCCGAGCAACAGACGACCTGGAGCTCGCTAAAAAGTTCGTGCTTATTCAAACGTGCGAGCAAGCAAACGCGTGCTTGAAACATTCCAGAGTACCTGCAAATGGTAATTGTTGACAGATTTTCTGGACCAACATGCAGATGGGCGTTCCCTACAGGAATTTCTATTGTTACAGATTGAGGCCTTGTGTGGGTAACTACACTGTGTCGTATTCACAATTAAAGTTAAACCTATCATCCCATTCTGCCCCGTTACAATATTAATGAATAAATTGTCAGTAATATTAACATAAATTAAAGACACAATTGATAATAGTCAATACGGTATTATTTCTTTAATGTTTTTTATTACTTTCTTTTTAATCAAAAATGAAATATTTTTATAATATATAGTTTGCTCCAGCTCTTATTTTTTACTCGCTCAGCGGTTGGCAACTCTTCACAGTGTTCAGGGTTTTGTTGAATACAATGCTAGGTTTTCTTTGGTTATTTCTAAGTTCGTTGGGTTCTTGTGATTACAGTAAAATTAACAAAAGATCTTTAGAAAGTACAAAACTTCACATAAAACATACTTAAATCTTATACAGTTCTTAATAAATTACTTCTTTATTAAGTTGATGAATAGGTTATTAGTTCGTTTTAAAAGACGTTTCCAATGTCCAATAATTTGATCACCATAAATTAAAAAGTGAATAAAGCTTTTAACTGATTGTCCCTAGTTTATTCCTTAAGTGAGTGTTTATATAAGGTTTATTAATGAGTGAAAAAGTGTCACAGTGTAGACTAGTCTTTTTTCATTTAGTTTTTTAAGTTAATTTATACTCATCACATTCCTTTACATCTGATTTGTCTCTCCGAGTTCGTTTTTCTTTTATAATTTATTAAGTATATTTTTTCTTTCAATTTCAAATAATCCTGGTTATTAAATTTCTTCTTGTCATACTATTATCATTCATCATCTCATTTTGGTTCATTACAATTTCATTTCTAGTTGATTTATTACTTTTATGTTATTATATTGAGCTGCATGTATTTTTGATCTGCTCTTCTCTGAATCTAATAATGGACTAACAACTTTTTCTGTTAATGTTTGGTTGTCAAGGCAGCCAGCCTCATACTCCTATTGGTTGAAAAATTGTTTACATTGTTAGATTTTGCTACTGAATTTTTACAAAATTAACAAATCTTTTTAAATTAGTATAATTTTCTTATACTACTTTGAATTCCTAAGATAATAACATTATTGCATTGCATTTCTTTTATAATTTAATTAGAAACCAAACATGAATAGTTTCTGTTCAGTATTTACTAAGTTACTATTTTAACAATTTTGTTTTTATAATAATTATTTTATAACTGGTTCTTTTGATATACATTATGTGTCCTTAAATTTATATTATCAATTCTCATAGTATTACCTACATTTTGTCCTTACTTATTACTGCTATAATATCAAATTTTACAAATTACTGTTTTTTCACTATAGGCTCCTTATGCCTAGATCACCTGACTTTCTTTATACAGTTGTTATAACATATTTCTTGAATTTCATGAAACTGAACTATTTTAAACATAACTATAATAAATTAACATGTAACATTTAATGATTTATAATAATTTTAAAACATAATACTATTCCTTCTAACATGCTATGCACATGCTATTTTTTAGTACATTGCCTACCTTTCTACTCTCATTAACTATTATTCATTAAACACGCTTTTTTACCCTTAGATATATTCTTTTTAATACAAACAGATAACTATAACTATTACTTAACTATTATTTTCTTATTGTAAAACATGACCATTCTACTTATTCCACTTGGATAGGCCTATTATGCCTTAGTTTTTCACAGTATACATAAATCATTTTTTACTCCAGCATTCATTTTACATATTATTACTACTGCTGACTTTCAGTTAGTATAATTTTCTTGGTTCGGTTATGCACTTAAGTATTATTACTCACTGTTTTTCTTTCTTTTCTTCATTTTGATCTAACCACACAACTCACCTTATCATTAACATTGGGTATTTATTATATAAAGGATTTATTCCCTTCATATTCTAATAACAATATTATTTAACATTACTCAATTTACATTTATGTATTGGCAATTTTACATGGAACTACTCATACTTTTGGCTATAGCTTTGTACTTTCATTATTACATCTACTATATTATTATTGTTTGAAAAGGGGTTGTGTTATGGTCATAAAGTTATTTATTTTTATCCTTCCCTCTGCCAGTCAATTGGGTTTTGTCATCGTCTCAGTCTTTGTCTAGTTTTTATGTCATTATTGTGCTATATTTTAATATTCTCGTTCATAAATTCTTTCATACTTTGATTTTCTTTATTCCTTCTATGTTGTAACTCGTTTTTCTATTGAATGGTAATTTCTTCTTTATAGATGGGCTACTTACTATAATATATGTGCAGGGGTGTATTCATGGTAGGGGACAAACAGGACTGAACCCCCCCCCCCAGAGGGTTGAAAAAGTTGACAAATTTTGTTAATCTCTTCATTTTTAGGCTCTTGTATTCTTTTTTCACCTGCGTTTTTCAGCTAGTAACTCTTTTTTTAAATATATGAACAGGTTTATTACACAGCATTTGCGTATATATTTGAAATATAGAAAAATCAATTCAGTCAGTATCTTGTAAACAGTGTTTCAGTAACATGTATTTTAATGTGTTATTACCATTTACTTTAATGGGATAGCTTTCAGGATGTTATGAGATGTTTTTCAGCCACTTTAAAGAGAGTAATATTGATTAGTTTTAACTTGTTTTTCTTTTGTATGAAACCGTTTTGTATGAAGCTGACTCGATTGGACCCCGGACAACCCCCAAGGCTAATTTTTAGATACGCCACTGTATATGTGCATGATGTGTGCGCACACTTTAATTATCATGTCTTTATGGTTTTTACCATTAACTTGTGTAAACGTTTTACACTCTTAGTTACATTAATATCTTATTTGTATTAATATGTTCTATGCATATTATGGAATTAACATATTTTATTGCATTTTAGTGTCTGCAGATGAAAGTACACTAGGAAAACATGTGGAACTGACAGAAGAAAAAGTACTCGAACTGATAGAGTCTGCGTATCCAAATCCAATTACTGCTCAAGACATTGCCAAGTAAGTTGCAATATGAAGTAAGGTATTTAAGTGTTCCTTTGTGTATATTCATATTAAGAGCAGGTGTTTTTGTTTTAGTCGTCTTTTAAAATAAACATATAAAAATTATGTGAACGTGGTATGTTTGGAATCTACACAACAATAACGCCTACAATTTGCAATGTTAACGTTTCAGCTATTTTAAATTTTCAGTTGTTATGTTACCTCTGGTAATGTGGGAATTACCAGTTTCATGATACTACACATGTTACACTACTAGGTGCAACAATATGGTAGTCTAATTTTGCTATCAAAATTTGTGAAATTTTAAAAAATAACTCATATTTAAAATAAAAATAGGAAACTATATTACTTGTTAACATAACATCAATCAGTCTTGTGGATACGGGTTTGGCAATCCCGATGTGCCCTAGCTAGATTCTCATTTTGCTTCAACTTGTCTTTTCTGACCCCGACACCAGTAGAGTAGTCAAGAGCTAGGGTTTCTTTCTTTTTCATTCCAATTTTGTAATTTTTTGGTGGCTTAGGGTCTTAGAGTGATCACTGATGCCGATATGTGAGCACTGGAAATACTAAGAAATGTTAAGTATCAGAATAACTGGCACAAAGCCACCAAATCCTATCTCAGAAAGATAAGGGTGAGGGCGAATCTCCTGCGCCCCAGAACAGGGGCCTTTCGGCTAAGGTATGGTAACCCTGAAGAAGAGTCCCTGGTCCTCCTGGTAGGGGGTTGTGCAACAGTCCAGTAACCTGTTAATGTAAAACTTTATAATACTTGTTGTACTCAAAGCAGCCTCGGAGTAAGGTCTGGAAACTATGGCAGTAGGACCCTGGCAAAGGATAAGGATTTGAATAATTGGATCGCAGAAAAATTAAAGATAGCTGCATGGAATGTTAGAGGGATCAGTGGCAAAGAATTGGATGATAGAGGATCAATTGCCGAAAGTGGCACTGAACTATAAAGCCATTGGTAGCAGAGACGTGGGTCATTCAAGGATGAGATGGGTGCCAGAACAGGTTTATATAACCTAATCCTTGAAGTGAAGAAGAAGTTAACATAACAGAAACTATAAATCAGAATACACGTGTGCATAAATGTGAAGTGTATGTTTGATGCCACATTCAGTACTAAAGCGTTACGAGCTTTAAAATAAATATTTAAATCTAGAAATCTGGGTAAACAACTGAAACTCTACTTGTTTAATAAAAAATTTTAATTGGTATCACTTACCTTCTTAGCGAATTATCAGGGTGTCGTCTGATGTACTTAGGCAGAGAAAAACAGGCAATGCAATGACAAACACACATTAATGTGTTTAATTGACACTTTTTATTAACTTTTAATTTTTTAATATTAATTATTAAACTTTAACTCCCTCTTCATCAATTTCTTTTACATTACATCGTTAATAATTATTGGAATATCAGTTTAATTTTAATTTACTAGCGGTTCATTCGAAAAACTTTGCTTGAAAGCATTGATACTTGTTATACATGAAATGAAAATAGTTGCGATACTTATGACTAAACACTTAACATTCTAACCATGGTATCTAAATTATGAAAGCGACCCATATTGCTCTCTCTCTCTCTCTCATACTATAAAATTCCCTATAATTTAGTTATAACCCCCCTTTTTTTATGAATTTGAAAAATAATTGAAATTAGATTTGAGTCGACTACTTAACCAGAGTCCTTCGGCTGACCGCGTGTGGCGTCGCGCATGTATACGAATGTCCTGTTTATTTGTCACATTTTTCACTTTTGCTGTACACTCTGCTAACTTCGTTTACACTGTCGGATTTAACTGTTTATCTTCAACTTTACTGTTACACTTCAGAATATGTTAAAATGCAAAATTTAAGGGTCGCGAACTGCGAACCTTGTCCCGGCCGGGAATGGGTGATTTCGTCGACTGACGACGCTACAAGTGCGTTGGTCAAAAAACATTTCCGCCAGCTCGTGCTGTGATTGGCTGCGGCATCTCACATGGCTGGTTCCGGTGATCGACTTTGGTGTCGAGAGTACAGATAGCGGCACACGGGCGCACACGCACTGCCACATTCCATTGTAGTTGAGCGTTATTCACCAAGTTTTTGTTACTTCTCCCCAACGGAGGATACACGCATGTGCGCACAAGCTGACATTCCACGGTGTTATCGTTGTGCGCTAGGCACGGACCGGTACAGGATTGTATACAGGGTGTCCAAATAAGTGTTAGTGGTCTCGGTGGCCGCAAAGGGTGTCCAAACCGATTATTTCCCAATAGTTGATATTAAATGAAATAAAAAAAAACATACCTCCTTCAAAATTGTTCCATTACAATACCCCCCCAATGAGAGATCTTCTGCCGAAACAGAAGATATCTCATTGCCAAAACCCCTAAGAGGACCGGTGAGGATATGGAGCCAACAACCCCCTTTTAATTTCTTAACACATCATGGGTAAGCTACCCCCCTGGCTCGGCGACTATGGACTCATCTGAACGAGATCACTGGACTTCTCCGTAAGAGATCCCAACACCGAGAAATCGAACCGACAAGTACCACAGCGCACCTCACCTTCTAACATGCTACCCCCCAAAATCCTCACTCCCTGGCTTATATCATGCCAGATCCTCAACCGATCTGTTCCCCCTTATATGCAAACTGGGTCGCCTTCAGCAATACTGGGCGCACACATGTACTTGTTAATTCCTACCTATCAAATTTTAAGTTTCAGTTAAATTAACATAAAAAAAAAAATTTTTTTTTTCTTTCAAAACAAAAAAATTTAAATTCAAAAATTTACATTTTATAACATTTTTTCTCAATAGGAAATTTATTTGAACTTATTTAAATTAATGAATAAACAAAATTGGCATCGCTTCCTTGCCAAAACTGGTTTAGTATAGAACACCACCCATCAGCTGACCAAAACTGGGTCAAGTCCAGATCTTTGACCTACATACGTTATGTACAAGTTACATCTGTGAATACATTAAACTACTGTAAAATTCAGTCTTGCAACGCAAAAACATAACAAAATACAACATTTAAAATTAACAAAATATTATTATAATTAACAATTGGATTGACATTTAAATTATTCAAATAGACACTTTATAATTTTACATTTTCAAGTTCTATTAAAATTTTCCTCGGTTTCAATCAAAATTTTACCTTTTTACTATGAACCTCTTTTCTTTGATAATCTCATCTCCATTACTTTTGGTGATTTAGTTATTTATGCTGGCTTGGAACAAATTGCAAATCATTCCTAAGTGATATTCTACAGCTGATCAGCTGACATCCCTAGCTAATTGTAAACACATTTCAAAATTGAGCAAATTGCATGAAATATATTTTTATCAATTCTTATATCTAACGTACAACAATAAAATAATACACTTAAAATTATAGCACGAACAACTTGTATTGACTTGTCTGAGCAGCTAGTTATTTAACAGAGCACAAGCAGTTTTTATAGGATCAAATTTGAATTAGTAAAACATTTTTATATATAAAATTTACATTCGTGGCTCATTTGAGCCACCTCCCAGCCACACACTCTATTGCAAATTGTGTAAGACTGTGGCGCCTTTTCGCTTCCACAAAGACTGTATATTTTGGAGCAGGGTTTTACCTCTCCATGTCTCTGCTTCCGCTATTAAGTTTTAACATTGTTGAATATCGACATATTCTTGTCTATAATTATGCACCCTTAAAACGGTTCTACCACCTGTCTATGCTACCCCTACGCGGGCAGAGTGGCAGCCGCTGTTTCATAGTTTGGTGATTCCCCTTAATTTCACCCCCCATCAATTTCAAAGTACACCTTTACAACGATAACAGCTATGGCCAGTTATGGCAGAACGTGACGCAATGAGCCCCAACCATAGCTGTTAAAGATAAACCAATTCCACGGTCAAGGTTCGGTGAGGCCGTGACCGCCCGAAAAGTTGGGGAATCACAAGTATAATATTTCCTTTTAAAATTAAAATTGATAATTTATATTACATGACCTTTCTAGTCTTGGTGGTGTTTTAACTAATACATTTCTTTCTTAACTATCTTAATGTCCATTTACATAAAATACATAATGTGTGTATAAACAATAATAACAACTTATAATAATAGAATATAAAAATGGCTGTTTAGGTATGAAAGTATTAGTATTCATAAATACATCCATCATCACTCAGCTAGATAATACTTTTTTAACTGGGTCACATTATAGGTTCCCTTTATTTCTCGAGTTTGCAAATCTACTAAAACATACGCATTCTCCATTTTCACTTGGCTAACCTCATATGGACCGTCATACAATAGGAAGAATTTCTTAATTTCTTTATTATTATTAACATTAAAAATTCAATCATACAACATTAAATCACAATATTTAACTATCTCAAAATATTCACTTCAATTGATTATTAAACACAACATATTTCAATTATTATCAAAATGTCTTCATAATTATTTATGTAAACTGCAAAATATTAATAATATATCTACACAAATGAATTCACAAATTATTTACAAATCATGCGTCAATAACTGTTCAATTGTTTCACGCTTCATATGCCCAAATCTGCAAGGTCATTACCAAAATTTACAATATTTACCAATGTCTATACACTGATATTTTAGTTCAACCTCCATCGTTATATATATATATATCTAATGTATTTGTAACATGCATCATTATTATACACACTCAATTTGTCATTACTATCATTATAATAATCATCCATTACCTTTATTCCATTCATTAAGTCATTATAATTGATAGGGTTATTCCCTATTAATATTTCATACAACTTGTCAATATAAGTTATTATTGTCCAGTCTCCATCGGTAAATACATTCATGATCGGGTTAATTACTTTTGTCAGATAATTATTTACATTATTCTTCAAGTATACTGTTAAACTTTCTCTCCATGCGTCATACTTTCGATTCACATTATATAATTCTGTTACTTTATTAACATACCATTCTCCACTTATATCTCTCTCACCACAATACAAAATCATACTTTCAACATTATTATTACAGACAGAGGGTACAACATTATACAACATCAATTCATTTATCAATACGGGACTCTTTCCCTTCTTAAACAACACTTGTGAACACCTTGGTTCAGAAAAATTAATAGGAAAATTTACCTTCTGCCCCACATACTCTATTCTCTCTTTCCACTTTCTCTCTAACTCATAATAATTTCTCTTTAACTTATACAATTCTATTTCTCTATCTGCATACCACTCTCTATATAAATCTCTCTCACTCACATTAGTTAACATCTGATTAATGGATACATTTAAGTCTTTTCTGACTTTAATTATTTCACGCTCATGTTCTGCTTGTTTATTCTTTAAGCTAGTTACATTAATTACACTTGCATCAACTGGTTCACCGTTACTTCTAAGTTCATCATTTATATTTTCTTGTATGTCACTTTGCTCACACTCATTAATTAAACATTGAACATTACAGTCCATTTTGTCATTTGGCTTTTTGATTTTATCATTACATTTACTTGTCAATGTGTCAAATTTTTTATTTGTCTCTAGCATTTTTTCTTTTTGTTTTTCGTTAATTATTTTTCTATCGTTTCTCATTTCGTCCTGTACATTATTTATAACACTAGTCAGTTCATCTCTCATTCCAATAATAGTCTCATTCATGCTTTCCAAACGGCTATTCATATTTATTTCACTCGCTCTCAATTCGCTCCTCACACTTATGAACTCGTTATTTAAATCAGTCAGTTTAATATTTACAGAATTTATTTCCGATTTGATTTCAGTTTTTAAATTATTATTTTCTGTTTTCATTTTCTCGTCTTGTTTGTCAAGTTTATCATTCATTCCTGACATCATCTCCATCATCAATGCTAACTGATTAAATATATTTACATTATCGCTCATTTTTGCGTCTACTGTCTCAATCGTTAATTCGTGTGTTGTATTGTCTACACTCTCGTTAATATTTGTCGATACTAAATCGTCTTGCGTAACATTTAAAATTGACCCCTCCACAATATCTTCACATAAATTTACACTCTCGCTTTTCTCTGCCATTTTCGATCAGGTTGTAAATTAATTTATTTTATATTACATTAAAAATTAATTTACAATGTCAACTGTTCAGGCGCCAATTAAAGCGTTACGAGCTTTAAAATAAATATTTAAATCTAGAAATCTGGGTAAACAACTGAAACTCTACTTGTTTAATAAAAAATTTTAATTGGTATCACTTACCTTCTTAGCGAATTATCAGGGTGTCGTCTGATGTACTTAGGCAGAGAAAAACAGGCAATGCAATGACAAACACACATTAATGTGTTTAATTGACACTTTTTATTAACTTTTAATTTTTTAATATTAATTATTAAACTTTAACTCCCTCTTCATCAATTTCTTTTACATTACATCGTTAATAATTATTGGAATATCAGTTTAATTTTAATTTACTAGCGGTTCATTCGAAAAACTTTGCTTGAAAGCATTGATACTTGTTATACATGAAATGAAAATAGTTGCGATACTTATGACTAAACACTTAACATTCTAACCATGGTATCTAAATTATGAAAGCGACCCATATTGCTCTCTCTCTCTCTCTCTCTCATACTATAAAATTCCCTATAATTTAGTTATAACCCCCCTTTTTTTATGAATTTGAAAAATAATTGAAATTAGATTTGAGTCGACTACTTAACCAGAGTCCTTCGGCTGACCGCGTGTGGCGTCGCGCATGTATACGAATGTCCTGTTTATTTGTCACATTTTTCACTTTTGCTGTACACTCTGCTAACTTCGTTTACACTGTCGGATTTAACTGTTTATCTTCAACTTTACTGTTACACTTCAGAATATGTTAAAATGCAAAATTTAAGGGTCGCGAACTGCGAACCTTGTCCCGGCCGGGAATGGGTGATTTCGTCGACTGACGACGCTACAAGTGCGTTGGTCAAAAAACATTTCCGCCAGCTCGTGCTGTGATTGGCTGCGGCATCTCACATGGCTGGTTCCGGTGATCGACTTTGGTGTCGAGAGTACAGATAGCGGCACACGGGCGCACACGCACTGCCACATTCCATTGTAGTTGAGCGTTATTCACCAAGTTTTTGTTACTTCTCCCCAACGGAGGATACACGCATGTGCGCACAAGCTGACATTCCACGGTGTTATCGTTGTGCGCTAGGCACGGACCGGTACAGGATTGTATACAGGGTGTCCAAATAAGTGTTAGTGGTCTCGGTGGCCGCAAAGGGTGTCCAAACCGATTATTTCCCAATAGTTGATATTAAATGAAATAAAAAAAAACATACCTCCTCCAAAATTGTTCCATTACAGTACATAACATATTACTTTAAATACGTATCGTGCTGGATTTGAGACTAAGTACACCAGTGTGTATGTCTTTTGGCTACTAATCTGGTAATCCTAAATTAAAGTGGCATCTTTACCATTTAAAGATGATGGTTCTGGGTTCACTTTTTGCCAGCACCATAAAATGAAGATGCATTTTTCACTCCCCTCCCCAATATCCTATGCAAATGACTACTTTGGATATCACGTAGGGTAATTCTAGGCAGCATACCTCTCCTAAAACATTTGGATGATAAAAAATGGTCTGTTATTCTGATATTATTTATTATTATTATTATTATTATTATTATTATTATTATTATTATTATACTATATTATTTTCCTTACTAAGTTGATATTACTTTAAATTGCTGTTTTTTCTCCAAATCAAATCTATTAACTTCTAAGTAGTAATAGTATGGTATTAACATACTTGTTTTGGTTTCCGACCACTGATAAATGTTTCTGATGCCATATATGGATCGCTGAATGAATAACCTGAAATTACTTCTCTTAAAATTTCGTTATCAGTCTCAACATATGATTTTCAAGTTGGTCTACAATCTAGTTTCTTACTCCAGAAGTTTGGCTGGTGCCAAAAACTTTACCTTTTTATCCCTGGAATGATTCAATTACCAGACAAATTTTTTTTATATAATAGTCCCAGATAATTGACTTCAAGTTAACCATAAAAGTAGAGACTTTTCTTTGTAGGCTTTTGTAAGGGCATACAATTATAATCTTCTTCTGTGTGTAGTCTGATTTATTTAATATAGTAAATAAATTTATATAAGTGAACGTTATTTGTAGAATCCATGCTAAACTTTAGGAATAATGTTTTAGAAGTAATGATATAAAAACATTATTGTTCTTGTTTGTTTAGAGAACATAATTGGAAAGAAGAATTGGTATTAGCACATTTGAAAGAGCTCCAGAATAAAGGCCTGGTGAAGGCAATGGACCATGGAGCATTTACAAGAATTGTTCAACATGATATTAATATACAGGTAAGTAGAAAACATCCTTGATTTAGCCTTTGGAAAATTATTTCTTTTGCATTCCAGTTCACAAACTTAGACCTGCTCCAAATATATCATGTGATTACATGACAAGTATGTGATATTTGGAACTTTCAGATACGGTATTAACTTCTTTTTCTGATGAAACATCACATATTTTGACATTACTACCAACCTAGTGATGAGATACGTCATATCAGCAAATGTCTTAATTGCAAATTTATATTAATTTATTTGATTTCCTGAGCAATCTGTTAGCGAAATTTGTTCATGAAGAGTATCAATATTATATTTATGTTGGCAATATTATACTTATATTTTATTTTCAGTTTGTTTTGGTGAATCAACTCAAATTCATTTGTGTAGTTCATAAATAAATGTCATGATTTTGTGTTTGTTACTTTTTAATTTGTATGTTTGTTATTTATTATGATTTGTATTTTCAATGGTTATTGTCTGGCTCAAGTTGTGTATTCTATTGTTATTTTGCATATTTTAATGAAATATTTTTTCTTTAATTTAATTTAAATTTCATTAATTTTTTCTTTATTGATTATATATTGTGAGCAGTATATTCTTACAAAACATAAGTAAAGGAACGTAAAATAAATATAAGGAAAGAATTAATGTTATTATCAAAATAAAATGGACAAATATGTGCCGGAACATATTGTAATGAATTCTTAATACATTTTACAATAAAAATATTATAGTAAAGCTGATAATGAAACAGGAAGAAATTGAAACAAATTCAGTTTTAGTAAAGATTTTTTGAAAATAAAAACTTCATATTTTATTAAAATTTTATTTATAGTGACTGGAATGTAATTTCTAATTAATGTGAGAAAATAATTATGTATAACATGATGTGGCAGTTATGTAATTATAATTTTTTGGTATGTACTACAGATTGTTAAACAGATGCCTACAATGGTATCATCCAAACAACCCACAATTGCTATTATTACAGCACAGTATTGTGAGAAGTTAGCAGTGGACACTATGATAGAAAATAAGGAAACATTTGTCAGATATACAACAGTTGGTAAGTTGATTTATTCATAGGGAGAAAGAGAGCGGTGTGAAAGAGATTTCTGGTAACCTGGTTAATAATAATCAGACTCATTCATGTCCTATTGACCTTAGGGTCAATTGAGCATTGCTGTTCTCTTAATTTTGCAGCCGTTTAGGTAGCACGACAACGTTTATAATCAGTTAAAACTTGACATCAATTTCACATTGCTTGTATGACTTTTTTTATCAATTTCATGCATGTGGTACAACTGGTTGCATTAATGTAGGATTACAAGTAACTGTGGTATTTATATAGTCCAAGTAATTTTTTACAACAAAATTATGTATTACTTGAAATCTAGCTATTCACTATTGCGATTGCATTTTTGTTTTAAATACTTTTTTTTGTATGATTGGCAGTGTCTTCAAATGTGTATAAATAAAATTATCCATGTTTTATTTTTAAAGAAAAATCTATTTAAAAAAATATTTCCTGTTCTTAAATTAATACAAAGTTGCAACATTCTTGTTCTAAGCTCATAAATTCTATTATTTTTTCAACAATGCATATGTAATTTTAAAAAGTCATAAATTCAGTTTTTACTAATTTTTTAAACACTGTCTACTACTACTTGTAGGTTATTGATCAAGTGAAGCAAGTTCTTAGTTTTACTCGACTGTTTGGTAATTGTCTGTCTGTCTGGTGGATGTCTTGAGACAACTTTGAGCATAACCAATTTTTATATAACTTAGCATGTGTGTCCACACTTTTTCCTCACAGACCTTTATTGTTTTTTTAGATTCATCTCTTCCACAAAATAGGGTGGCAAGAGGCAAAAATGTGAGGGTCAGAATTTTGAAAAATAAGGAATTTTGAAATTTGATACTCAACGCAGAGTATCAAATTATTATCGAATGTGGAGTATTATTACATTAATACTTAACATTATTCCAATGGAGCTCAACTACACAAGACATTTCAAACAAATGCTGTTACTGAACTGTTGCTTTAATGGTTTTCAAAATTTTAATGGTATATGGAGGGGAAAGTACAGGTTAAAATTGGTTAAAATTTTAACCTGTACTCTCCCAAAATTTTAACCAACTTTAACCTATGCTGATCACTGTTGCCAATGTCACAGGGAAGTGGTAAAAAAATCAGTGTGATTATTTTGTAGCCACATCTCATCCAGTGTGACATTTTATATACCACACAAAGAATTTTTAAAAATTTGTGTCAGATGCATGAGTGAAAGTGATAAAAGTCCTGAAAATGTTCAGTTTTAGTAAAACGAACTTTTTTTTACTCGTAGCCAGGTTTTTCTTGTTAGTCATTTTCATCACTCCAGCTTTTTGCTGAACAACTAGCTGCTACTTCATGCTTAATATTGGTCGTTTTGGATGATGTGAAAGGCTTCATTCAGCATGAAGCGGCAGCTAGTTGTTCAGCAACAAGGCTCAACAAAGTTGTAATAATTTTTGTAATTAATGAAGCAAAGATTTCCTACTTAAATCATATATTATTAGGAGACGTGAATATAAAATTCAGCAGAATCTATTGTCAGACAGATCAATCTATGGCCAGGGGGTATTAGGAGGAGGTAGTTTGCAAAGAATTGAGAACAGGTGAGGGCACCAGTTATGTAATACTGAACAGTTGTACTGGCAGCCGTCCACGATTCTCCAACAGGGTGGCTTGTCATGACATTCAGAGAATAAGAAATTCACACAGTCTTTAATGCTAAATTTTTTCATATCATGTCTGTTCATATCTATTGTGTCTGTTGAAAAGCTAGTGTATATCAGCAAACGTCAAATTAATACTTAGAAAAAGTCAAAATGGAAGATATTAAAAAGTTACTGTTCTGCTGAAAAAACTTGATACTTTAATTTTACCTCTATGCATATCCAGTTGGAGCAAAATAAACACTGTTAGTGAACAACATATAAAATTATAACAAAACATTTTACCCATGTAGCATTCTCAGCAAATATGCTGAGCCACTAAGTAGGAGTCATTTCAAAAAATTGACAATGTCATTAGATACAGCGCATGTCTTATTCTGTCCAATACTAGCATGGCACACAGATTGCCCATACTGCCGTTTTATAAGTTGCCGAATGACTAGTAAGAACAGTAGCCACTCAGGATGGCAAAGAAAATACTGGGACTTTTTCTTTGTTTTGGTTTTATGGGTTCTTTTAACGTTTTCAACAATCGGACATTGCAGCAAAATTTGAGTGCAATATAATACAGAAAGGAGCATTCAGTAATGGATCAGGGCTTCAACACCTAGAAAAACAAAGCAAAGGTTAAAAGTTGTGAAAAAGTTCGAAATACTATGATTATTTTTGTAATAAAACACAATTTTTGCTGAAAAGTACTGCACTTTGATTAAAATCACAGTATCAGTTAAATTTTCTATATATCTTCTCTTCATACCTAATATTTTTCTCGGAAACTATCTTTTTCTTGTATCACACACACACACACACACACACACTATATATATATATATATATATATATATATATACTGTATTAATATGGTTAAAATACCAATTAAATAAAATAATCTATTAAGAAAGCCTAATTGATTTAACAGGAAGCAGATATTTTAGTTGAAGTGTGACCTGTTTTACAGGGGTAAAAGAACTGCCACCTCCTAGTTCAAATTCATCATTCTATATGACTACAGAGATAGTTAGAACAACAAGGTTTGGTAAGGTTGTACTTTCATTTCAATACTTGCGTCCAATACTACTACATGTCTGTTCAACGTCCGCTGATGCTTCATTGTTTTGTTGTATGCATATTTGTTCATTACTTTGTGTTATTTAGTGTTTATTTATTTATTATTATTATTATTTTTTTTTTTTTTTGAAACAAAGCTGATGTAAATAATTCTTAAACTGAAGTGACTTTGCCTATATATTATGATCGTCAGATACATCCAGTGGTAAATAGTTGGTAAATAATTTATATTTCAAAGAGATGTCATAAATAAGTTGACTTATAAAGTAACTGCAATGAGGGAGGCCACTGAATTTTTTTGTTATCGTGGTTGTACGAGACTTAGATTTGTAATGGTAACGTGGAGTAAAAAGATTCTCTTGGAGACCAGTTGTTGTTTTTGGATGTACTAGACATTATATGTTTATTAACACAAAATGTTTCACCCATTCTATATTGAATATATCCTCAATTCATTTGGTTGTCAAACCTCAAAATAAAACTCACACAATTTTTTATAAAAGAAAAAAAAATGTTTGCAAGTGGGGTTAATTGTGTTTGCCTTTAGCTTCACAGTGTTTGAGAACTGTATTGTTATTTTATGAAACTGTGCGCCAGTATTTTATTTTTGCTAGGTGGGATTGAATTAAATATAATATTATCAGTTGTTATTTACTTAATCAATAGTCACTGGGAAGTCCTAATACAAAACAAGTTTGTCCAAGCCCAGTGAATTCATACCTTAACATAATACAGTAGCTTACATCAGTATGGAGTCAGGGTTCGAGAAACCAGATTGGATTAATTATAACCAAGGGATCGTCTCAAGATTTTTGCAACCATTCCTTTCTTTTCAGTTTTATTTTAGGTTTGTTTTTAACAATTCATAATTTATGTTCAGTTATATGGATTTTCACTGTATGACGACATTAATATAATGTGCGTGAGTGTGTACACAGGACACAAAGTCGATTGTGATTGTTACCTGTTATACATGCAAAAATAAGGTATTATATTGATTCTCCTGTTGAACACACACACACACACACACACAAAAGTTTGTCAGTCAGCTTTGGACATGGCACAATTGTTTGAAATGGACAAGTTAGGTGATAGCTTACAGCAAAGTAAGTTATACTATGCTATATACAGTGGAAGTAACCAGGTGATATGCTTAAAATATTTGTAAATATGTGGGTCATGTTTATTGTCAGCGTTTTGTGGTTGATGTATTGTCCATTGGTTTTGTATGTTACATAATAGTAATTATAGTATTGTACAGGTAAATGCAATGATATAAATTTATAGTAGAATTAATAAAGTAATGAATTATATTTTGTTTAATATTTAGGTTTGTTTATAACTTTCTGTATACATAAATTTTTAATTGTAAATAGGTAGAAGAGGGTCCTAGTTCTTAACTACCATACAAATCCAGAAAACACAAATTGCCAAAACCCAGGGTCCCACTCATGCTTTTTAAGGCAGTGCTGGAGAACCACTTTGCTATACCTGTTAAAAAAAACTGAAACACCAAAAAGATGTTAAATTTCCCTAAAGAAATCCCACTCCACCCCGCCCAGGTAGGCTAGACGGACCCATTGAGCACATGTTAGGTTAAGGTAAGGGTGACTCACAAAGAATTTAACTCATTTTTCACTGTTAACTGCATGCTTTTATTTATAACATTTTAATTTTGAATCTTTTTTTCTTTTTCTGACTAGAATTGCAATTTCAGACAGGTGTACATGTTTCACTATTTAGCTAGAGTGCGATTTGGTAATTACAGTTGATATTTAAATTAATTACAGCTTTTGTCCAAAAAATTACAAGTATCCACTTAAACAATAATCAATTAACCAAGAAATGTCTTCAGTGTTTTACATTAGTCAGCATGTTTCGTATTTCACCGTGAGGCAATCCCAAGGTTATTATCTCGGGTGATGCTTGGTGATACTTTTTTTCATGTCAAGCATTACTAATAATTCCAGCCACAATCTATTTGTTCACATGATATTTAATTACTTATATCTAGTGGACATTTCATTTAGATCTATCCGAAATGAACTCTTTGTTTACTTATACATTAAAGTTCTCTGTCTCTCTCTTTTTATTTGGCTTATTGACACCAATGAAGAGTTAAAGTTGATACCTGATAACATGGTCCTGCATGTTTACACTTCCTTTTGCATGTGGATTACACAACACTTCTGATAGTTAACACTCTCGGAATTAAATTTCAGTTAATTTTGATGTTTCCTAAATTTGCATATTCTACTGAAAACAAATTATTGATTATACGTACACAGAGAGGTATTATAGCTTATGTAGAGTCAATGTGCTCGCGTTCATATAGTACATTATTCAGTTCCGCATATTGCACCATGTATGCGGTCATGATTTCTTAAATTTCCACACTTTTAGTTCAGTTTTGTTATTGTCTGAGTTATATAGTTTCAGTTTATAATGTAAACAGCCATTATAAGTGCTTAGTTGAGTTTTACCCAGTTTTAAACTTATTCGGATGCTGCCCTACTAAATCTGAAAACATGTGGTCACTTGGTTTACCTATAGCCAGCCCGCACCAGTTCTCTTATTTTAAGTTATATATTGGCTCATACATATTGCTCCTCTTTGCTAATTTTCACTGTTACTTTGTCCATTTATTGCTGAAAAACTGTTTGTGCTAATTTAGTTCATTTCTAGTATACGTATATTGTACATGGTGGTGAAGCATAGACTAGGAAGGCATCATGGCAGCATTGACCTCTGCAATCGTCTCCAATTCAACAGTACAAGTGATGTTACGAAAAACTCTCATTATTTGATACCTTAGGCTTTCATAGCCGGCGGCAACTCTGTTAATCTTATTTTGACTATTTACCGTGATCTAATGCTGCAGCATAAAATGGACATTTCAGCCCCACCATTGGAGGCCATCTTCAGTTTTCACCATTGCTTTTCTCAAGTTGTAACACTGAAGATGGCCTCTAATGGTGGAGCCAACATGTCTGTTGTATGCGGCAGCATTAGACCACAGTGTAATAGCCCAGAGAATAGTAAAAACAATATCTCATTATTCGATTTTACATTATACATACGTACATATACCAAACTTTCGATGTTCAATACAATAATCTCACTCATACTGAATGTACCATTACAAATTAGATTAGTGTAGGCATGTTTCAGGTTGGTAAAGTCTGGCTGCTTATTTTGACATAAAATCTGCAAGAAAATAAATATGACATGATACATAGGACTTAACATGTTTTCTATAATTCTTTACATAAGCTCTAATTATTGTGTTGTCATGGGCCGAGGTACTACAAAAATCAGCATGAAAGGTTAGAATTTTTTAAAAAGTTTTACTGCAGGAAGTATTTTTGTCCATTATATAGCAGAATTGGCAGTGTGTATGTCAAAATGTTATATGTAACTCCATTTGTCATTCTGTAAATTTGTACTTGGATAATATCCTTTCTCTTGTTTTCCTAATTGGTCATACTTAAGTAGACACTTGGAAATTTGTGACAGTGGAATCTTTGAAACTTAGATGAAGCTTACCAAACCTTACCTGAACTGATAGTTGTGTATTGTGTACTGTATGATTCGTATCATAGGTTTTTACAAATGAAACCAAAACAACATAATATAATGAATATGAAGTTTTTTTTTAAATATGTACACACATTATGTCAGCTTTGTTGTTATTTGTAAATTAAGCACAGTATGCTTGTTCACAGCTGCTGTATTATACAGTCTACATCTAACTAGCTTATACACAGTAGTTTTACAGATTCATTAAACAAGATCTTTCTACTTAGTGATAAAATATCTCCCATAAAAATTTCTAAAATACGTAGAAGATATATTTTAGTATTTTTGTTAAGTGTGAAGGTGTCAGAATGTTGAGGCCAAGGTTTATTATGACTGCTTTTCCATGAGTACAGTAATCCTGGAATACAGAAGTGTAGTACACACAGATGATTAATATTAAAGGCAGTACATCACAAGCAAGGAAGAGTGTTGGTTAACTGTACGGCTGATGTAGCACAATCAACTTAGCTCTTCTGATTGAAACCAGCTGGATAATTCCCTTAGCTGGCTGCTGATTCCCCCTTCAGGTATATAAAAGCCTCACAACTAGGCATGTCAACGAACTAACTCAAACTGAACTGTTAATAAACAGTTTTCCAAAACATGCATTACGTATTGTTATTGGTACATCAACTCGTAGTCTTTTGTTAATAGAATAAATAAATTGTGATAATTGAAGTATGTCTGTACAGTCAGTTAAATGGGCAATGTACTGAACTCTTCTTCTAGGCTAATAGCTTATATTAGTAGGAGACTGGCCTTTTGCATCATTTACTACAGACACTTGGTTATTGTAGCCAATATATAAGACATATATTTTTGTAGACGTATGTTGTATTAAGTTTACTAAGATGAAATGGGTAACTAGATAGGTAGCATTCAATAAATATTTGCTTTTTTTTAACAAGAACTGAGATCCTTAATTATGCTCTAAAAAACTTTGTTGCTCAATGTTGATACCTAACTTAGTTTCTAGTGTACTGTGACCAGATGAAGTAAGTTCCATGTAAGTACGTGATGAAGATGAAAGGACAGTTTAAGGATCAATTTGTGAGAGTGATTATGAAAATCTGGACGAGTGGCTTGATATAGCTAAAGTCCATGGAAACTCTAGCCAACATGGTATAACCTTCCTAAGTCCATTAATCATATTATTTTTATTATTTTGTCCTAATACAATTTGATTTTCCTTTTTAGTCTATTTTTGTGCCAATGCCATACACAGTTATCAGCAGCACTTTTATTAAGAAATTCAAAGAACAGTTTTCTGGTAATTTAAGAACTTTTTCCCACTGTATATCCACATTTTACAACATAATCAAACAGAAACGTAATTAAAAATACATTGTATAAATGTTCAAGAAGAGTGAGGAGACAATAAGAAAGTCTAAGGATGTAACAGTTAGTACCGGAACGGTAACATGCGAGAAACAATGGAACCAAAAGGATATAAAATGAGTGCGTGAATTGACTTCAAGTGAAGGAACATGTCACCCCAGGTATCACAGTGTAAATAGCCAATGTTTTCTCTGTGTGTGGACAATCTGGAGTCTTGGTTAATTGAGAGTTGATTATAGTAATAGACCAAATTTAGGTGCACATAGTTTTAATGTATCTAGTAGTAGTTATCTTATAGTGTTACACTGTTCTATATATTTCTGAAAATTAAAGACTTTTATAATGGTTATTTTATTTTATTTTTTCTGTCTAAAGTTTCATAAAACATTGAATAAATCACATACACACACGCGCTTATGAGTGTGTGAGAGAGAAAGAGTTTTGTCTGTAGCTTCCTACATGATTCATATTTCAGTTATTCAGTTTGTGACAGCATTCTACTTTAGTATTGATATAACTCCAGACTTCAAACTCCAAATTTCAGGATCTTTTCTGTTTCTATATATGTCAGGAGTGTGTGGAGAGGTTGCCTTTCTGTGGTGTGTGTCTACATTGAGTGTTGTAGTGATGATTACTGGTTGATTTGTAACAGAAATTACTGATACTGATAGGCTATCATGAAAATAGTTCCATGGAGCTTTTGTGTGTGTGTGTGTGGGGGGGGGGATGGAAATGCTACAGGGTCTCATACACCTGCATCATTTAATCAACACTACAAGCCAGTCAGTAACAAAAGTATTCAGAAATCATTAGAACAAAAAGTATATAGAAACGTAGTTTAAAGTGTGTTCTTCAAATAGCAATACAAATGTTTTATAAATATATTCTGTTTCCTTTAATATCCTATCGGAACTGACTTTCTGAATAGTCCTTGTATATTCACTGCATATATTGTTATAAGGTCTGTCCAAAAAATATTCAGCTGTTTATTATTAAAACAGATGACAGGTGTTTATACTGTGATTTCACCTCAGTCCTCTTCAAATTAGTCCACTTTGGACTTCACACATTTATCCCAGCATCACTTCCACTTTTTCAAAACAATCTGTGAAGTCCTCTTTTAGGTTAGTCATGCCTAGTTTCATCTGAGGTAAGAAATCTAGTTCCTTTTGAAGGTGATTTTAGCTTCTGAAAAGCCATACGTCACAGGGGGTGGGCTGTGACATCTGTGTTTCACCAAAGAACCTTGTACAAAATGTGAATAATGGGCAGGCTCATTGCCATGATGAAGCAACCACCACTCACCCACAACTCCAGCTGTTTTCTTCTACTGCTCTCCCAGACAGTTAACTCTTAACTGTCTAGCCTAGAATAGCAAACACATAATGCACAGTACCATCACAATCAAAAGACACTGTTAACATGGCCTTCGCATTGCTCCAACTTTGCTGGCATGGTGACCCAGGCATCTTCTATCAGGAAGATCGGGAGATTGTTTCTGGGTCATAACCATGAACCCACAGCTTATCTCCAGTTATGACCTATTTGAGGAATCTGAGTCAGTGTTAGTGGTGTTGAGAAAATCTTATGCAACTTCAGCATGGAATTCTTTTTGCTCTTGTGACAGCAGCCATGGCACAAATTGTGCTGCCACATGTTTCATTATAAGACTGTCTGTTAAATTCACTGAAACACAAATCCATGAAATTCCAAGAATTTCAATCTCACCTGGCTAACATTGATTTTTATTTATTGCAGCCCACACACATTCAAAATTTTTGGGTGTTCTACTTGTTAAATGCCTTCAGAGAATGTGAATCTCTTTCAGCAGATTCTCAACCATATTTAAAGTGTTTGTACCACAATTTGATCTGTGTGTCACTCCTTGACTCTCCAAAAGCCTTCGTAATGTTTCTGGTAGTTTCTGCGGATGAACATTCATGCGTGTGCATGTTTGTGTGTGGACATGCTAGAAATTTATTTGAATTTTTATTTAACATTTAAAAAATAATCCAGTTTAAAGACTAGCTAACACCACTCATATCGTTGTCAGTTAATGAGCAACATGAAGATATTTAAGATGCAGTCTACTGTGCTACTTCCTAACATGTTTAGAGCCAAAGAAATGGTAGTGAGAAAGCCAGTGACATAGTGTTTTATCCCAGAAGAATTTGTTCATGTTTCTTGTAAATTGTGCGAGTCTTCTATACTTTAATATAATACCTCTGCAAATTTCCATAGTATTGTTTATTGATTTATGACTCTTGAGTATTGTTTTGTTTGATTACTACCAGGCTGTGGTACATTTATTTACAAATAAGTATCTGTCCGTTTCTGAGAGGAAATTCTTGGCCTGATTTACTGTACAATAGCATTTAAACATATCATCTGTCTGTAAAAGGACTATGGCCTCATTGTTCTCTTGGCCTTAAATCTAGTAATATATATGATTATTATAGTATATTGCAATGGACAGTGGTGGATGAAGACTGGTACATTACTGTAACTAACAAAACATACATCAAAATTACTAATTAATGTACTGCTATAGTTTTTCTTCAACTTATAGTATTGCCGTTCTCACTTTTAGATCAATGTCTAGCTGAGAGGGTGTGGCCTAGGACAATATTCTTTTGGTTCTGTTGAACTGGTTCAGGTCATTATTTCTGTTTAACGGTTGTTTCATAAGTGTTGGAGCACCTTTGTTTTTATGTTTTTTAATTTGCTCTGCTTTTGTTATGTTTTCACTGTTTACTGGATTAATAAAAATGGTGGTGGAAATATGATTATATTTTTGTTTTATTTGGAAAATTATAAATTCTTTTCATAATTTATTTATTGTAAGAGTATTTAAAAATGTTAATGGTGTGTGTGTGTGTGTGTGTGTGTGTGTGTGTGTGTGTGTGTGTGTGTGTGTGTGTGTGTGTGTGTGTGTGTGTGTGTGTGTGTGAGAGAGAGAGAGAGAGAGAGAGAGAGAGAGAGAGAGAGAGAGAGAGAGAGAGAGAGAGAGAGAGAGAGAGAGAGAGAGAGAGAGAGAGAAGAGTACATTTGTTTTGTTAAGTTGGTTCAGTTGTCAATAATCAGAATTGACATGATTTGATGTGTAATTTTATATATACATTCGTATTTTATATCGTCTGGGAGATACCAAGATTTGGTTAATTGAATAACCAGAATTAATTAACGTTTTACCAGTCAATTAAACCAAGTACCTCTTTATTAATTAGTTAATTTAAATTTAATTCATTTTATTATACTGTGTTTCACCAAATTGAGAAGTACAAAATAATCTTTCTGGACAGACAATCTTCATAAACTTCAATTTTTTAGCTTTATTGCCAGTAGATATACGTATATAGACTATATATGCATAAAGACGTTTGCCTAAATCCATAAAGACAAATTATGCAAATGCCTATATATACATAAAGACATTTGGAAATTAAGCAACAGTTCATTTTAAGGCAGATGAGAGGCAAAGAAGCACAAATGATATTAGATATAGGATACCAAAAATGCAAAATCGATATATGGAAAATGTGTGTAACTTGATAGTACCTGTTTATATTGAAACAGAAAGATAGGACCTAAGAGTGGAATAGAGTTTATGTGGGGTCAGTGACTTTGATATTATGTTCCTCAAAAACAAGGAAATGTCTTATATTAATGTATTAAGCAGTAGCTTTTTGCTTCTGGAATTCTTGGATGGTGAAGTATAAATATGTGTATGTTTTCTTACCGTTTTCTTATCTTGATATCTTACAGAACATTTTTCAAAGCTTACCCGTTTTTTCGTTAATAAGATATTGTTTTCCACAATGTTTATGAAAGTCATTATGAATATAGCATTCCATTTAGGCATATGTGAAACTATATAGCCCATATTTCTAGATATCATTGTGACTGTTCACTTCCTTTAATACGTGTAAGTTTCTTTTCCTT
Source organism: Magicicada septendecula (assembly GCA_034769895.1). Lineage (NCBI taxonomy): Eukaryota > Metazoa > Arthropoda > Insecta > Hemiptera > Cicadidae > Magicicada > Magicicada septendecula. Next base: position 387,419,191 of record CM068373.1, read on the forward strand.
TCATTCCAGCTGTTTGTGTCATCTTCAGTTGTATCCACATTTATGCTGCTTCGATCAAAAATTAGTTGGCATCTCTGTTATTATTGTTGTTACTTTTGTTATTACAGACAAAAAGCCAATATATTAATATTATTTCATTTTATTCTCATTCATTGTGGTGTCTGTCCAGCAGTGGTGAATATTGGTGACTGAGTTACAATTTCATCACAGCAGTCATCAATGTAGATAAACGTTATATATTAAGCAACCATGACTGCTGTTCTCTTAACTTTTAATTGCCATCCCCCTTAGCTCATATACAGGGCTGGCCCCAGTGCTTCTGCCGCCCTGTGCAGTATTTATGAGTGTCGCCCCCTCCCTATTTTAGCTCAGAACACATTCACGCACACTAGACCTACTCTAAAGATATGGCGATTGCCTTCAAATGACAACTAGGATGTTTCCATTGTTGTGTTTATCAAATAACTAGAACTTCTTCGCGTTTACGATGCGGCGAACGACTAAAATAAAAATTATAGAGACAATACAAGGAATCGTGAGACAACAAAAAAAATATGCCTATGTGATGACTTAAATAATGTACTTTTGTTAAAATACTAACTAAAATTTATTATGATTGAAGTATAACAAAATACTCGTGTAGTTTTTCAACTGGCAAACTCCTTTATGACTTCATTGTAATCAAGTGATTCAGCTAACTCATATTCTATAGATATAGTCGCCAGACCACTCAGGCCAGTCGCGGACATACTCGATTTTAATAAGTTTGAGCTTCGAAAAAGTCTTTTCTCCACTTGTCACTGTCACAGGTAATGTTAGCAAAATTCTTAGAGCGACACCAACATTTGGTGTGAACCCATACTCTTAAATAAGTTTTAAAGCCTCGACAGGCGTACTTTTAGGTTTTACAATTGTTGAAAGCACTTTAAGTTCATCCTATAAATCAACAGCACTGATGTCTTTTGATTCCCCATGAGTTAAGCCACTACACAGTTTAGTACACTTATCCGACAAGACTTCAGGTGATATGTCTTTGACTTTACTCACGTGACATTAACTGCTCATGACTCATGCAAGGCAGTATTCATTGTTAGGTTTATGCTGTCTCGTTCACGAGTTTTCGACTCTTTGTTAAACTCCCCTGACTTTATACATAAAGTAATTCTTACTGATCTTACATATTGTGATGAAATTAAATGAATAATTTTATTTTTCCCTCAATTTCAAAACTTAACATCCCGGAATCTGCTGCCCTTTAAAATTTGCCGCCCTGGGCAGTGGCACGGTTCGCCCCTTCCTGGAGCCGGGCCTGCTCATATAGATAATGGTTCATGGTGTATCCCAATTATGCTGTTATATGATGTTTAGTTATCTTCATTAAGATTCTCTTCATAATACCACATGTCGCGTAAAGTACCTTGTGATTTCTCATTTTGTATGAATTTTCAGTTTCAGTACCAAAGTTTCTGACAGTTCAGTAGTGTGTTTGTCTAATAATGATTATTGGTACTTGATGCAGACAAAACTGCCTCTGTGAATATTTAATGATGTTTTACTGACGTTATAGTGATTATTATTTTGATTACTAGTAAAATTGGAATAGTTTAGTTTCAGTATAGTCATATCAGTATATTGTACAACTTTAATATTATTGGTCTCAAAGATTTAAAAATTAACCTCATGAAGTATTGTAAATATAAATTATGTGTTCATAGGAGAATCCAATGTGTACACTTTGGGGAACATAGGTGCACACAGAATAGTGTGTACCAAGCTGCCGACAGTTGGTCATACAAGGGAGGCCATGACTGCTGCAGGAAACACAACCACAAGACTGTTAGGTGAGTGGAATAGTAAACGTGCTCAGAAAATATTATTATTTTTTATTAAAAAGTATTTCTATATTCCTTGCATGTAATATCAGTTATCAGTGGCTGTTGTACTCTGTAAGTGGAAGGAATGAGTGAAAGGAATGTCGATGTCCTGAAAACATGTGCCCAGTTGACTTTTTTGCAATAAATGTGAATTTTCTATCATTACTTCAAATCATAGTATTTTTCTTGTACGTATTTCTTTCTCCGCTTATCTGTCACAGTTTTTGTGTGTGGATGATCTGTGTTGTCTGATTGCGGCCAAATACTGTCAAAAATGAAGAAATAACCAACAATTGTTTTGGCATAATTCATGTCACATAGAATTACTAATAATAATATAATGTTTTGATCATATAATTCAAAAAAAATAAATAAATAATATTGAAATTATAAAAAAATGTTTGCCCCATAGGTACATTCCAGAAAGTCGATTACGTATTCCTGGTAGGTTTAGGAGGTGGAGTACCCCATTACACTGATTGGAGTCAACATGTAAAGTTAGGGGATGTTGTTGTGTCACATTTCTCCAGTGACAAAAGGTAATACTCAGAATTCTTGTAAATATTAAAGATTAAATGCAAAAAATGTTATTGTGGTTTTGAAATAAGCAGAAAGTTTCAAATTTTATTTAGCAATGAAGCGTAGTTTGTTTTTAATGAGGCATGAATGATTATTTTAAAGTATAAATAATAAATTAATTAATCGTTTTTTAAATCAGTAAATGTTTGTTGTACAAAAAATATAATATGAAATATTATATTTGTGATATAAACATAGTATATAAATAATTAGTTGAGGAGAAGAGTGACTACCAAAAACAGAACACCCCATGAATAAAATGTTCAAGATTCAGTTGCTTAGCCACTAACAACTAAGCTTCAAATTTATATAAATCTGAAGTTCCCTGGGTATAACATATGAAAGTGAGATCTGACTGTTGTCAAGGTCTATGAGGTAGCTTCAAAAGGAAAGTTCTCAGGAGAATTATAGGGCCAACTTGTGATATGAGGTAGCTTCAAAAGGAAAGTCCTCAGGAGAATTATAAGGCGGATTCTGTCCTCAGGAGGATAACAGAATGTGAAGACGTGGATATGTATACAATTTACAAAGATGTTAGCCTTACTTCGTACATCATAATACAGAAACTGAAACTACTGGATCTATCTTGAGAATATAAGTTGTAGTAAGGTTGTAAACAATTGTATAAGTGTGTGTGTGTGTGTGTGTGCGCGCGCGCGCGCAAATAATACAATAGGGTGTCTGTAAGAGTGTAGACAACTGTAGAAAACCACAGACTGTATGTTCCTGGTTGTTCTTAACCTATGTACCACCTATACACAGGAATAGAACAGAGTGTAGAGCATCTGTTTGTAGTCCTGATGATGATTTTGAACAGTGGCTTAGAGATGTACATTGGACAAACATCTCGTTGTGAGGCTAACAAAATTTTCATTCATTTCACACATGTGCACAACATTCGTGTTTTGTTTTTCATAGTGTAAACATCAGCTGCAACAAGACTGCCGAGAATATTAGAAGCATCCTAATGTCGTTGTGAAGCAACAGTGTTGTTACGATGGTCTACTTGAGTATCGTAGGTACAGTGGAAACAAAATCAAGACACCAGTTAAGTCACTAATCACCAGCTTTAATTTTCACAGTTAAACAGTTTGTAATTAACAACACAGTCTCTTACAACAAATCAAATTGTTCACACGCAACAAAATGTCCACTAAAATTAAACACAAATGTATTACAATTATCCCGCCCGATATTATTAAACACTTCACTAATAACCACTTGAACGCACACAGTAATATCGCTCGATAATCACTTGTAATCGCCCGACAGTAAACTAACTATCTAAGCAGCAGGTATGGGCTATTTATAGTCTACAGTGCTCCATAACATGCGTCCTTAACAAGCCATCAAAAATTCTAGAGGACACTACAGCGCGACCTTCACAGAAACACGCACCGCTGGGCTAATTGAGATGCTTCCAGAACGCACAAGACATGCCGCACGTAATACTGCCTCACATGTCAAGTGTCACATATGCATTACAGCTGCGGGATCGTTCTCCAGTGTACCAGAACGTTCTGTAATGACACAACACTTTTCCTGCATTACGTAACGCTGCCTAAGCCTGTTCATCCCGAACTGGCAAACCGTCTCTGAAGTAATATTTGGCCAGGCGATCTAAGTGGACGACCTTGAACTTCCGTTGTCCTTCCTGTTGAATCCGATAGACAACATCGTTGACTCTTTTTTTCACAGTGTAGGGTCCTTCCCAGTTAGTCTGAAGTTTAGGTGAGTGACCACGATGGCGCTTTGGGTTAAACAACCAAACCTGATCTCCTTCTTGGAAACCCACACTATTACTCCGAATGTCATACCGAGTTTTCATTTTATCACTGGCTATCTTCACCCGTCCTCTTATCAAGCGATTCATTTCTCGTAGTTGGTTTTCTAATTGCGAGGAATAGTTCTTTGGGTCTTGGGACTGAGTCTCAGGTGATCCAAACATCAAGTCCCCAGGAAGACGAATTGTGACGGTAAAAATCAGGGTCACAAGTAAAAAGGGGTTCAGAGTTTTTAATCATGTCAAAATTGGGAAAAAACCATTTATGGAGAACAGTGGTAAAATGTGATGAAAGAGATCTTAGTGTGAGTTATAAACAAGTGAGTCGACGGCTATTTTTAGCTGTGCCAAGCGCGTAAAGCATTGTATTTCGACTGACATCACGAAAACATCACGGGCCTAACCCTTGTTTATACAACATTGGAATGCAGTCAGGCGATGACCAGCCTTAGAAATTTGCCAGCGTGGAACGTTCAGCCAAGAGGGGGTATCACGTGACCCATGAATGTATTGGCCACTCCGAGAACGAAATCACCCTGTTTGGAACAACATCTTAACCTGGCTGGGGTGTTTTAACCAAAGTCCGCGGACCAATCTCAATTTTGGCGATTAACCAGTGAAAAGTATATAAAACAGCATTAATTAACTTTCTGCAGTGTGCGATTCAATCATCACAAGTAACTAACAGTTTAAACAGTGTTTGTAAATACAGTATTATAGAAAAAATCAGTGGAAAGAGCAATGGTGCCTCATGATAGATAACCCTTTGTATTGGGGCAAAAGGGGATCTTTATTTTTTTATTTCATTTAATAAAAAAATAAAGACCCCCTTTTTGCCCATTACACCTTCCAGATAAGTAAAATAAGACCTAGGCAAACTACACTACCAGTCATGGTGATATGCTAAATAGAAATTCAAACCAGTCAAATAATGAGATCTCAAAAGTAACGGGGGGGATTTAAATAGAATGAATGAGTGTGTGGAAAACGGAGTACTGTTTGGCTTTTCCGTAGTTAAGTAATATTAATTTAATGAAAAAATAATTATGCAGGATCAGTGTTGATTTGTTAATCAAATAATGAATAGGGTAAAAACCTTTGAATTTACTAAATGCAAATAAATATCACAAGTATTTCACAATGACCAAGTGTTAGAAATAAATTATTGCACAGCCACCTCAATCTGTTTCCGACATCTGATTTTCGCTTAACGGATGCTAGAGTTTTCTGAATACAGGGAAATAATATACACATTAGTCAAGCTTTTCTTTTAAGGGCAGAGAGAAAGGAGTTGCGTATGACTATACTGTACATATGCTGGCGACCCAATGATTTGCTGTGGAATTATAAGGTAGGTGGTATTTTGGGAGGGAAGTTTGAAAATAAAGGTAAGTAACTTTACAGAATCTCCCGCCCAAACACCAATTTTGCTGGAGTCATGCCGGTTGTGTCGTGTACTGATGACCTCTACACCATAAGAAATAGTGGTATCACCCACTAATAGTGGTATAGTGGTTTAGTTGGTACCAGTCTGTTTGGTTCTCGTCAACAATTTTTGAAAGATGCTGTTCAAGTGCCCTATTGAATATCTCAACCATTCCGTCCGACTGAGGATGCAGAGGTGTTGTCCTGGTCTTTCGAATTCCAAGTAGACGGCATAATTCTTTAAACACTCCTGATTTGAAATTTCTCCCTTGATCCATATGGATTTCCATAGGGGCTCCATAACGGCAACAGAAGTTGTGAACTAACTCCTTTGCCACAGTGGTAACATCCTGATTTGAAATTGTGTAGGCTTCCACCCACTTAGTAAAGTAGTCTCCTACAACCATGATGTACCGGTTTCCATCGTCAGTAACTGGGAATGGTCCAGCAATGTCTATGGTAATTCTCTTGAAAGGCAGTCCAACGTTATACTGTCTCATTTTTCCCTGCTTCTGGTTTGTGGGCCCTTGCTTGCAGCACATATTTCACATGTCCGAACCCATTCTTCTACGCCATGACCAAGATGAAGCCAATAGAATCGCTTCTGTATTTTGTCAAGGGTTTTGTTAACGCCAAGCTGGCCTCGAGATGTTCCATCATGCATCTCCTTCAAAACAGACTGCACAGAGTGTTACATAATTCAGGAAAAGTGTTGTTTCATTACAGAACGTTCTGGTACATTGGAGAAAGATCCCGCAGCTGTAATGCATACGTGACACTTGACATGTAAGGCAGTATTACGTGTGGCACGTCTCGTGCGTTCTGGAAGCATCTCAATTGCCCAGCGGTGCGTGTTTCTGCGAAGGTCGTGATGAAGTGTCCTCTAGAATTTTCGATGGCTTGTTGAGGACGCATGTTATGGAGCACTTAGACTATAAATAGCCCATATACCTGCTGCTTAGTTAATTAGTTTACTGTTGGGTGATTATCGGGCAACAATTGGATTTGTTGTAAGAGACTGTGTTGTTAATTACGAACTGGTTAACTGCGAAAATTAAAGTTGGTGATTAGTGACTTTATTAACTGGTGTCTTGATTTTGTTTCCACTGTACCTACGACGATTAAGTAGACCGTCGTAACAATGGTGTCAGAAGTGGGATAGAACGGTTAACAGTGGAAACAGTGGACCCTTCGAACAAGTCGAGGTAATTCGTAATTAATCGGTAAACAATGGATGCCAGTCAGATGATGGAAGCTTTCCAAGTGCTGCTGTGGCAGACATGGGAAGAGACAAAAGAAGAACGAAGACAAGAAAGAGAAGAAGCAAAAAAATGACAGGATGAAAAACGCAGAACAGGAAAGAGAGGAGGCTGACTAACTAATGTTAGAAACAGAAGAAAGACAAAAAGTGGAACGGAAGTGTGAAACAGAAGACATCAAGGAGTTAATACAGGAACAAAAGCAGACACAAGAACAAACCGCTGCAGAGTTGTATCTCCTACGAGGTGAGCTTAATAAACAAGTTATTAAATATCAGAGGTACAAGAATCAGTGACATTAAAAATAGCTGAAGTAGAAAGATCTGTAACAAGTGTGGAAAAAGCTATGTCAACAAAAATAGAAGACACAATTACAAATATAAAAGAGCAGATTAAAAATGAAGTTGAGCAGTTCATGAAAATAGAACCAAAACAAATCTCTGAACAGACTGTACCAATGATAAAGACAGAGAAAGACACAGAAAATAAGTCAATAGAGAAGGTCACCTCGCCTGTGATTGGGACAGTTCATGTCAAGGCCCCAACCTTTGATGGAAGCATGCACTGGGCGACGTATTTACGCCAATTCGAAGCTGCTGTATGCACAAATAATTTGACAGAGAAAGACAAGGCTGTTTCACTTGTTCTTGCATTAAAAGGACCTGCAGCAGTATTACTACAGAAAGTGCCACCTGACAGCCAAAACACCTGTGCCAAATTGATAAAAGCTCTGGAATTACGGTATGGTGATAAACATTTGCGAGATGTATACTGCACCCAGTTGAGAGCAAGGCGACAGCATGCCGGGGAGAGCCTTTAAGAGTTTGAAGCAAGTATCGACCAGACTAATTAGACTGGTTTATCCTGAAGCGCCAGAAGATTTTCGAATGAGTTTTTGCGATGCAGACATTTACTGCCGGTGTCCGAGATAATGAACTACAGCAAGTGTTACGAATGGCAAGACACCAGAACAGTGCGGATGCCCTGGTACATGCTTTGCAATTTGAGGCCGCCAAATCAGCGTCTGGTTGGACAAGTCATAAAGTGCACACACTAAAAGATCACGACAGCACAGACGATGAGAAAGAAGAACAAGAAACAGAGACTCGACAGTCAGCGCCACAGAATAAAATAAGAAAGTATGGAAGACCGAAGTATTATAGATGTGGGAAATCTGGACATCTACAACGAGATTGTCGGGTTAGAATTCAGCAGCAGGGAAACGAGCAATAGTCAGTACAACGGGGCATGTGCTGACTAACTGGAGGAATGGAGCCCCTAGAGAATGTGCAATTTCTATACTTCAGAAAAACAGCGGGAGTTTGGTGGTTACCGGATTCGTTCAAGAAAGGCCGACCTCAAGTACAGTTGACACAGGCGCAACAGTATCTATTGTGCGGCCCAAAGTAGTGAAAGATCTCAAGCCAATCTGGTGCTCTTGCAGCTTGTGAACAGCTACTGCACGGCCTGTAAAAGTGTTTGGAAAAGTGGTGATACACCTACGCCTCGGTCGACTTGAGTTTAATCATCAAGTACTTGTTGCAGACATTGTGGATGAAGCAATTCTTGGTGTGGACGTTATGAACTCATACGGATTTATAGTCGACTTCAAAAACAACGTCTTGAGAATCGAAGGTGAAGAGGTAATGCTATCAACAATGACAACAGCAGAAAAATCGATGGGTGTCATAAACCAAGTGGCCGTAACTGTTCCGCCAAACTCCGAAAAGATCATCATGGTTAGAACCGATCTAGGTACTAGGGGCAACCAGTGCTCTATATTCGAACTCCAGGTAATCAGGACACCGGGCATACTAATTGCCAGAAGTTTAGTAAATCCTGACGAAACCGGAAATGTACCTATTAAGAGTGGCAAATATTTTGGATCAAGCTGTCACTTTACAAAGCAATACGCTCTCTAGGCAAATTGACTCCTGTGGCCTGGGTAGCCGGAATGATGCAACAAAGATCCGGTTGTGCTTAGGATACTTCCAAATTACCAGAGGAACTGCAGGAATTATTGAACAGATCTTCTAACGACCTCTCAAGGGGTGAGGTAAAAGAACTCTGACGGTTTTTACATGAATTCAAAGATTCATTTGCAGACACAACACCGATATGCCAACCTCCTCGAAGGCCTCCATTATCTAAGCAAGAGGAAATGTCTTGGTTAGTACAGGACATGTTGACAGAGGGAGTAATCGAGCCTTCGTCAAGTGCTTGTTCTTCTCCGGTAGTGCTGGTACGCGAAGAAGGATGGTGGATTGCGTTTCTGTGTAGACTACCGGAGGTTAAATGACGTTACAAAGAAAGACTGCTATCCATTACCTTACGTTGACGATACACTCGACACGTCCGAAGCACAGTGGTTTTCCACATTGGACCTGAAGAGTGGATATTGGCAAGTGGGTCTTCATCAAGAAGACAAGGAAAAGACCGCTTTCTCGACCCCAAGTGGCTTATTCCAATTTAACGTCATGCCATTTAGACTCTGTAATGCACCGGCAACATTTGAAAGATTGATGGACCTGGTACTCCGAGGCCTGACATGGAAAACTCGCTTTGTTTATTTAGACGCTGTCATAGTCATTGGGAAGACTTTCAAAGACCATTTGGATAACCTTAAGGAGGTTCTAACTAGAATTCACGGTGCCTAACTGAAGCTGAGCCCGAAGAAGTGTTTTCTATTCCAGAAGGAAGTACAGTATCTGGGGCATCTGATTTCGGCATCGGGTGTTATCATGGATCCTAATAAAGTAGACGCCGTAAGAGACTGGCCAGTGCCAAAGAGTAAACACGAAGTTCGGAGTTTCCTGGGGTTATGCTCATATTACAGACGTTTTGTAAAAGGCTTCGCTACTATTGCTAAACCCATTACATGAGCTAACGGAAAATAAACGAAACTTCCAGTGGTCGAGAGAGTGTGACCAAGCATTTAGGACTTTGAAGTTTGCATTATGTTCGCAGCCAATTCTCGCTTTTCCAGCTTCTGAAGGGAAGTACATCATAGACACAGACGCAAGCAATACTGGTCTACGAGCAGTTTTGTCTCAAGTGAAGAACGAGTAATAGCGTATTACAGCTGCAGGATCGTTCTCCAATGTACCAGAACGTTCCGTAATGACACAACAGTATCATTCCATAAATGTCATGTAACAGTATCTTACAGAGGGAGAGATATGTGAGAGACAGTGAACTATTATTGCATTGTCTCCCCTCTGTCCTCTCTCTAGCCACCTTATGCTATACTTATAAGAGTAGGTAATTGTTACATTTGCTTCAAGAATTGTACCACTCACAAATGGCCATTAGATATCTTACATCATTGACAGGCTTGGATGATGATAGACCAAGGATAGTAATATTTTATTATACAATAAATAAAGGGACTGTGCGTCCACTTTAGGCATTGCACAGGTGCAAGTTGTTTAAAAGCAACATAGGTGTGTATTATAATGTGTATTAAATGTTTTTGTTTTCATCTGTGGTTTAGTAATCTTAAAGACTTTAAATTATCGTAATTGTTTGTTAATTGAGAAGAGTGTAAAATAGATTATTGTATTGTGTGGGATTGTTGAATTAAGTACGATTTAGTTAAAAGTGTTTAATAAAAATTGTGATTTTTTTTCACTCTCGGGTGGTCAGTGTAATGTCCACAAGCCTAAAAAGATTGCCATGTAAGTAACATTGGTTCTTACTAGCAAACCAGGATTCACTTTTCTGATTGCATGCATTACATATTATTTTTTTTATGTGTGACATTAATAGTTTGAAAATAGTTTTATTTTGTGAGGACATAGTTTTCTTCATCGTAAATGTGAAATTCAATTTGTACATGTTGTTACAGATCAGTTTACACATACTGTGAAAGTGGTACAGTTCGGCCTGATGGAACTCTTGAATTTGAGCACAAAGACTACTGCCCAGTTAACATGTGTCTTCAGGACATTGCGTCACAGTTAAAAGCACAAGTAAGTGAACATTTTGGTGGTATTTAAACAAACTGAGGTAAAGTTTGTGTGAACTCATACACCAGTGTGTAAACAACAGATTCAGTCAGTACTATGGTAAACTATAATGTACACAGAAGTATTGCATTCACTATACATATGTATTTAATATAGGCCACATTATTTTTCTTTGTGAATGAGACAGTTTACTGAATACAGAATCAGCCATGGTATACTGGTTCACTGACAATCTAGTGGCAATTATCGACCTAAATTATGTATAGCTGTGCCTTACCAGTAAAAAGGGAGAGAAAATAAATTAGACAAATTAGTAATATATAACACACCAATACGATCAGTAATGACATACACAGCAGGGACAGTATGCCAAACAAAGATGAAAAATTTGAGAGGAAAATAATCAGAAAAAATATGGACTAAAGAAAATAACTGAAGTATAAAATATTAACAACTTATAAATGAATTAGCGATAGATGAAGACAGTCGGCATAATAAACACACAAAGATTGAAATTGTGTGAAGATACAAATAAAAGGAAACAAAGAAGATCAAGTATTCAAAAGACTGTGAAATGGAAGTAAAGGAGACTCAAAGGGAAACCAAAAATAAACGGGGAAGATAGGGTGATCAGAAGTATATAAAAATTTTGGAGATAACAAGGTGTAAAGGAAAATGAAGGATTAAGAGGAAATGGAAGGGATAATAAAGTGAATTTGAAGAAAGGAGATATGAAGTCAATTCCTAAAGATACAGACAAAAAATGGTTGTGGAGTGTTTAGGTAAATGGATAGAAGAGCTCGGCCTGCTAGGAATTCTAGAGCCCTCAGTTAGTCTATGTGTAATTTAACTAAGATTTTTCTTGCAAAGATTTGTACTTAAATAACTATACGAACATTGTGTATTGTTATGATGGTCTAACTGATTGTCGTATGGTACAGTGGAAACAAGTTACAGACACCAATGAAGTCACTAATTACCAGCTTTAATTAATCACAAATAACAGTATGTGACAACAAGTTATTCAACAAGATTATACTTGTACAATAATTCAAATTAAATTTGTCCTCATGCAATAATATTGTCAACTAATATAGTTCCACACAATAATCACTTTGTAACGGTATTGAACTTTTACCATTATAAAATAATACAATAATAAAAAACTCACTGCTGCCAGAATATTACTTACTGTCATAATCCCATTACGTACCTTTTAAACACCAAAAAGAAACTTCAGGGCCGCCACGATATTTTATGGTTCAATATCGAAACCTTTACACTCTTTCCCTTATAAAAACTTTGATAATCCCGCTATCTGACCACCCTTAACCTCAGAAAATTTCCCAGAACGTTAGACGAGGTTTTCAGCACAGAATGGGAAATGGTTATGACGTAATAACTTACTCTAACACATTTTTTATATTAAACCAAATCTTATTTTATTCACAATGCAATATTCCCTTCTTTCTCTTTTACTCTTTCTTAACAATTAGAAACATAAACTTATTTAACCAAAATTCTTTTAACAACTACTATTTTAGCTAGAAAGCAGTACTTTAATGATTGCTCCCCTTTTCCCTCACATACACTCTCTCACTCTTTACAGATTTATACATATACTTTTTGCCACCCTTTTACTAAGCGCTTTACTGTTTAAAAATTCAAAAACTTGCTGGCCAATGCATTCACTGTACTTGACTTTTCTCGCTATTCCACTTGTTCTGCCATCTTCCTGTGCACTTTCACTTAAAACACACTTACCGTGTTCTAGTTACTTTAATTTAAAAATTCATCTTATATCACGCTCACAGTTTCTTTATCGTATTCTTCGTTGATGTTTCAATACGTTTCGGTAGGTCTAGGCTACCGTTACTGCTTCGACCTACCGAAATTTCCAAGGCCACTGTTGTAACGTTTATTCACTATGATGAGTTGATTTTAACTGTTTGATGACTGCTCTCCAACTGTGTAGATGTTGGGCGTTGGTCAGGCTGCCCGCCAGCGTATGTGTGCTGTATAGCGCCTCCTCTGATTGGCTGGTTTAAACTGGGCCAACCACTCCTGCAGCTGTTGCCTCCTGATAAAACTGGCTTGTGGGAATTACGTATTTTCCATAATTCACAGACAGCACAAGCTGCAGGTAGTTGCGTAATCCGTCTAGACAGGCGGACGCTAGGCATAAACACACTGGTCTCTTTCAGTAACATCATTGTACTCACTTTTGTTAAAAACGAGGCTCCCCTGAGGTTGACTGCTGCTTGCATTAAAACATTTTAAAATTATTCAAAATCATTCTTTATCCCCCAAACTGTACCGTTACAACTTTTCACTAATAACCACTTGAGACACACCGTCCGACGTAAACTAAATACGAAGTGGCAGGTGTTGCGTATTTATAGCCTGCAGGGTTCCATATATGCGTGCTTAACAAGCACTCGATAACTCCAAAACTCCAGAGGATACTTCAGTGTTCCCTTGGTAGAAACACGCACCTGCGGAGCTAGGCAAGAAACACGTAGAACAACACTCTCCATTGTTCGGGAAAGTTCTTTAATTTTCTGTAATTGTGTAACAATATTTTACTTTATTGTAGGTATTTTAATCAGTCATTATTACTAGTTGTTTATATAATCAGGCTTATAAAGTCCTGTTTATATTGCAACCTACTATGTATTTTTGTAGCATATTTTTTGTTACTAAATTTATAGAAATTTCAAAGTATAGCAGTTGTTATTTATGTAATATAAAATTTACAAATTACTACATTTCAGTATTGAAAAAAACTGTAACATAAACAATTTAATTAATTATACATCAAAATAAACATGAAGCAACCTGTACTCTTAATATAATATAATTTTCAAGATATTTGAATTTCATCAGTTTTGTAGGTGAATGTTATCCAGTGGACATCACTCAATTAAACAGAGATGGCGTCACCTTCGTTTAAAACATGTAATATTATAATTAACTACCTCATAATAATTAATAAAAACACATCTTACCTTTTCAGATTCCAGGGTTCTACACACGAACTTGCAGCCTAGAAACGTGATTTAGGATTATATGTCGTAATAATTACTCTCATTTACTGTTAACTATTTCAATTTTATTTATTATTCTTTTTTATTATTCTCTTTTTATGAATCAATTAAAAAACATGCCTTCTCCTTCTCTATTCTCTCACATTTCAATTAAACAAAATTAAATACTGAGGGAACAACCCCATCTGACCAAAACAACAAACTTCTATCTCTTACTTCTTATAATTAAATTAAATTATTTTATTAATTAATTAAAGGCAACCCAGCATTTTGCTAACAAACACACTCACATCTTTTAACCCCTTTTATTTAAATTTAGCACGTTTGTAAATTTTTTTATATAGTGATTGGTTTATGATATTCGGTTACTTGACTGGCGGCGTCCCTGCAGACCACGTGTCGCACTCCGTACATTTTAGTTCGTCCAAATTGTTCACTGTATTTTAGTTTGATGTTACACTGTCGAATCATTCAAAGTTAATTGCTGCCCTTTTAGTTGTAAGTTTATTCACATTTTTATACCACTTTAAATCGTAGTTTAGACCACATTTTTGAAAGTTTTAATAAATTTTCGGCTCGCGAGCCTGTACACTGAACCGTTCTTTATTTACACTTTTCTGTCGCTCGGTCTACATTTTTAAAGTAAAGTTTTGGTGGCCCGCGAGCACACGCAACTGCGCGGGTTAGATGTTATTAGCCGACTGTCTTTTACTTAATTTCACATATTTCATGTGCGGGCGAGATGAAAACTGTACCCAACCGGCGGGCGCGCACTACTGCTTGCGTCCGTTGTCGTGAGATGTTGTTTGCCGACTGTCTTTGTTCTCTGTGCACTGGGAGAGAAGGAATTTTTTGAGGTGTGACATTTTCGTGGGAATGCTGGCCAACATGTGCGCGCGTACGCATGAATGCGCACCCTTGCTGATAACTCTTACATTCCTGTACCATTTTGTACCTCACACGGAGCTATAGTCGGCGACCCATTATTACGCTTTGGTTAAATACAATGAAAAAGTTTTATATTGTAAACCCTCATAGGTTTGTACCGTTACAATACCCCCCCCCCAATGAGAGATTTTCTGCCGAAACAGAAAAACTCTCATTGCTGAACCCTAAGAGGACCAGCGAGGAAATGGTGCCAACAACCCCCCTTAAATCCTTTAATAAATCATGGGTAATCTACCCCCCTAGTTCGGTGACTCTGGCTGCACCTGAATGACATTACTGGACTTCCCTTTTCGAGATCCCAACACCGTAAAATCAGACAGGCAATCGCCACAGTAACACCCAACCTTGTAACATTCCAGGTAAAAATCAACAACTGGCTTTATACCAAACCAGATCCTCAACCGATATATCACCCCTTATATAGGGTGTCCCGGGAGGAGAGGGAAATAATTTGAGAAATGGTTCTATAGTGTAAAAGAAGAAAAAAAGTTCATATAAACATATGTCCGGAAACGCTTTGTAAGCGAGTTACGGCTAGCGAAAGATTTTGCCCCGGTGTTTTTAGGTTAGAAGTACAATAACTTTGTTAAATGATTAATAAATGCATAAAAGTTAAAAACAAAACTTGTAAAGAATTTAATTCTGATAAAAATGGTGTAAATAAAGTCAATAAAATCAACAAAAAATTCCAATTTTGGTTAAAAACAATACAATACGTTTTTAGGCAAAGATTTTTCTGTTTTACGTCGGATATCATGAAAGTTGTGGGAGATACAGTTCTGCGATCTGTTTTATTCGATATTTCAGGTCAAAAACCATAAGAAACAACAGAATTCGCCCTTAATTTACCTTCCCAGAATTTCAGAAAATCTTCATTTACCCGGGGGAACCGAAACCCGGGCGAAATCTTTCGCTAGCCGTAACTCGCTTACAAAGCGTTTCCGGACATATGTTTATATGAACTTTTTTTCTTCTTTTACACTATAGAACCATTTCTCAAATTATTTCCCTCTCCTCCCAGGACACCCTGTATATAATGGATTGCCTTTAGCAAAGTAATGGGTGCGTACATAGTTGCCTTACTGTCTTAAACACACTATCTCCAAATATTCATCATTAATGTAAAATTCACATAAACATTTCATATTTACCTTTAAATAAAATTCATTCCCATTTCTCAATTTTTTAATTGTTTGTTCGATATTATCATTTCAAATCAAAATAAATTATTTAAATTTCCTTCATGTAGTGAAATAACTCTTAAGGCCATGATCAAAATTTCACATCATCTCTTTTGATTAATCCTTTTAATTACAACTTTCAAAATTCAAAAAATCTTTTAAATGAATTTAATTTCCCTCATAATTGTATGCTAAGCATTATTGTAAAATAAACAACTTACTTCTATCATCAATTCAAATACAACTACACTTGGTTACAACATATAATATAATATAAACATTATGAATCAGCTGATACATTACCAGTTGAACGACCTTACTCTAGGTACACTGCGTACAAATAAACATAATACAACATAAACATTCATACAGAACATAAACCTCATTTAATTAAATAAACATTTCATTTGTATTGTATAAAAACACATTAATTCACTTTTTTATTAGTTGTTATGAATAATGTTTCATATTTCGTACTTACCACTATTCCGCTATTCCTTGGGTCCCAGAGTTCTTTCATAAGCGAGGTCAGAAACAGTGTGGGGGTACGAAATAAATATTCTGACGACATATACATTGAAAAGAAAAACTTTTGTTTTATTTTCTCAAAATGAAAGTTACTCTCATTAAACCCCACATAGTTATATGCGCTTCGCCATGAGGCGTAGTTGTGCAATCAATTAAAATATTTTCCATTTAAAGTTTTATCAACATGATACTACCAAAATAAACAAAATTAATCATTTCTTTTCATATTTTAACAAGGTTACAAAATATTTACTTGCTTATTATTAAAATCATAATATTAAAATATACATACAAATTATCCTAAAACATTTTATATTTATGAAGGCCGCCCAGCCTGCTCTCACTCACATTCATACGAATTGGAAAACCCCTTTTAAATAGACATACACCCCATTATGATTGAAATTGATACATATACCCTTTGCCGGCATGTGGCGTCTCCTCAACTTTGTGATGCATCACTTATTAAAACTCGGCCAATATTTCCGAAACTAATTTAGGATGTCATTCTTCAAAAACTGTATGCACTTCCGTAATTTTACAAAACGGCACACTCTTTATTTGATGTTTAAGATGTCATTGTTGAGCCCCCATGAGGTAGATACCTGGCCAGGTACGCTTCGGTGAGAGAACTACGGTTAGTTTCTCTACGTCCCCACTACTAGATTTTTGGTTGTAGAAGACGGAAAGCAATGCCTTCTATTTGGTCGTCACTGTTGTGGCACATTCAACACATGTGCTTTTGTGTGTTGGGGATGTGGATGACATTTGGTAAGCAGTGGTTGACGTCATAAAGTAGGTTGGACTCAAACTCACATCCGCCGTCCAGGACCATGAGGCGAATAAAACTTTTGCCTCTAAGCCATGTTTGTTTTACTACCGTGGCGTCGTTTGCGCACATGCTGGTGTAGTTCGTTTGGGCGCGGGTCGCACACCGCCGCAAAGTTCTAAGAAGTTGACGACTGGCACATTCCTGGGCAAATGTTTCACAACAGTTACTGCGTACTGTTCCTTGGTTCGTACAATGCTTTTATTCAAACACGTGGCCGTATACACAGATGGAAATTAAATTTCAAATATTTTATAATAAATCCCCAAATTTAATAAAATAAAACCACTCGAAATTCGTCCCGTTACAGTATCTGAATAAATTTTGTAAACATTTCAATTTTAGTTTCAATTGAACCTTTTATTCCTTAACCTTTAATTATTTATCATTTGTTGTACCATTAAATTCTCCAAAAAATTCAAATCTATTATCAACATTCATTATATATAACATTTCAAAATAATAGCTTACCTAAGTTAACTTCTTTCAAACTCATTTAATGCCATTATAAGACTCTTTTACTTTACTTCAAAGTCATTATCAAATTCATACTTACATATGGTTAATCACTCCATCAAATGAACACATCATCACTTGTCATAACTATAAACAATTCTCACCACAAATATAACGTACAATATCATATGTACCTTCTGAAACATTATAACAACCATATGACTCAACAACTAAACACATTCTACATTTACTCATCTACTATTTATTATCAAGTTCAAATCTCAGAAACATCATTTAAATTTATTACCAAAGTTCATTTGTACAACATTAATTACTCAATTAATTCATCTCAAATTATTTAATTCAATCAGTTATTTAAAACACAAAGTTACTTCAATCACCTTATTCCAAAACAATTACAATTCATTTATTATCATATTCATAATTATTCTCATTATTTGTTTAGTCTGATAAAATATTATTATTATTATGATTATTAAAATCAGTTCCTAATACATACATATATTGTTTACATGACATACATAGTACAACATAACCTCTTACACAAACACAATTTACCTCACTACAAATTTATCTACACTTTTTCGTCATTATTTTATTGTTTACCATACCTCATTACATAAGTTAGCCAAGTCATTACCATAAAATAAAATAATTAAATGTTCTTTCACTGTTTATTTAACCACCATCATCGTAAATTAGCCTGATGTTTTTATAACACATCTCATCTTTACTTACTCTTATTTTATTATTATTATTTATATAATAACCCATTAACTCTGTGTCATTCGTTATACCGTAATAATCTATAGGATTATTCCTTTTTATTATTTCATAAACCTTGTCAACATTAGTTATTTTTGTCCAGTCTCCCGTAATATTATTCGTTATCCCCAGGTAAGTTATATCATCATACTCGTCTACTATATCCATCACATCACAAGATAAGTGTTCATCATCTACAGTTGTATCATCAAAATAATCATCAACCTCTACTACAACCGGTAAGTATTTTATATCATCTATTTTCTAAAAAATTTTAAACTCTCTATCAACTCTTTGTAACTTCTACTTAACTCAAATAACTCTATCTCTCTATCAACACACAACTCTTTCTCAAAATATCTCTCATCATAACGCCATCTCACACTTTCTCTCTTACTCCATGCAGAGGGCACTGCTTTGTTACTACACCATCTGGCTCTACCAGATGCACAAAAAATCAAGGGACAATTATTTGTAGACCGTATGTCTCCCAAATACACTCGTGAAGACCTTTCTTCACCCCCCACAACACCACGGGAAAAATTTACCCTCTGCAACCCCTCTCCCTGTAAACCCTCTCTACACTCTCTCTTTAACTCATCAACACTCACTAACATTTCATTATTACACTCTACTTCAACTAAAACTTCATCAGCACTCTCAATATTCACAACCTCACTCTCTAACACCACATTTTTAATTATATTGTCATTTTTTTCACCCCTACTTACCGTATTACATGTTAACTGATCGTCTTTATTCTCGTTTACTTGATCGGTCTCTTCACCACTTTCTACCCCCATTATACTCTCATAATTATCATTAATACCATTACTACCACTTACATTATTATATGTACCATTTACTGCCCCGTTTTCTTTTTCTACTTTCATTTATTTCGTCTTGTACTTGTATTACCATAGCACTTAAATGTTCATCAACTTCTTTTAAACTCTTATTCATATATACATTTCGTTGTTTAATTTCATGTCTCATCAACTTTATCTCATTATTTTGTTCATTTAATTTATCGTTCATTTTAATGTTTACTTCATTAAATCTAGCATTGAAATTACTATTTATTTCTTTAATTTCGTTCTTTTGTTCATGGATCTCACTGCTTACTTTATCAAATTTATTATTTTGTTCATTAACATCCTTTGATATTGCTCTTAAAATACTCATTATATCATCATCAAATTGACTGTTACATTTTGTTGAGGTTGGGGTTAATTGAACTCCAGAGTCCTCTGTAACATTTGTTTCATTTGTGACACTTAATTCGACTATTTCGTCTTGACCCACATTCGGAGTTGAATGAACTCCCAGGCCACTCATGACAGCTGATTCGCTCATTTCAACTTCAATCTCGTTAGTATCCATTTTTTATATTCTTTATGAGATTTTACTTGTACAAAATTTAATCTTATATGTACTCAGCATTAATTCATATTATATGTATTACTTAACTATAGTATACACATCACATAACCTGGACGTAATTTATATGTACTCCCAAATCACACTTATATCCAATGAGTAGGTGTGGTTTGTATCAAATTTATTTGCACAAACTGTCCCTGTTCGGGCGACAGTTGTAATATTATAATTAACTACCTCATAATAATTACTAAAAAAACATCTTACCTTTTCAGATTCCAGGGTTCTACACACGAACTCGCAGCCTATAAACGTGATTTAGGGTTATATGTCGTAATAATTACTCTCATTTACTGTTAACTATTTCAATTTTATTTATTATTCTTTTTTATTATTCTCTTTTTATGAATCAATTAAAAAACATGTCTTCTCCTTCTCTATTCTCTCACATTTCAATTAAACAAAATTAAATACTGAGGTAACGACCCCATCTGACCAAAACAACAAACTTCTATCTCTTACTTCTTATAATTAAATTAATTAGGCGGCGTCCCTGCAGACCACGTGTCGCACTCCGTAGATTTTAGTTCGTCCAAATTGTTCACTGTAATTTAGTTTGATGTTACACTGTCGAATCATTCAAAGTTAATTGCTGCCATTTTAGTTGTAAGTTTATTCACATTTTTATACCACTTTAAATCATAGTTTAGACCACATTTTTGAAAGTTTTAATAAATTTTCGGCTCGCGAGCCTGTACACTGAACCGTTCTTTATTTACACTTTTCTGTCGGTCGGTCTACATTTTTAAAGTAAAGTTTTGGTGCCCCGCGACCACACGCAACTGCGCTGGTTAGATGTTATTAGCCGACTGTCTTTTACTTAATTTCACATATTTTATGCGCGGGCGAGATGAAAACTGTGCCCAGCCGGCGGGCGCGCACAACTGCTCGCGTCCGTTGTCGTGAGATGTTGTTTGCCGACTGTCTTTGTTCTCTGTGCACTGGGAGAGAAGGAATTTTTTGAGGCGTGACATTTTCGTGAGAACGCTGGCCGACATGTGTGCACGTACGCGTGAATGTGCACCCTTGCTGATAACTCTTACATTCCTGTACCATTTTGTACCTCACACGGAGCTATAGTCGGCGACCCATTATTACGCTTTGGTTAAATACAATGAAAAAGTTTTATATTGCAAACCCTCATTGGTTTGTACCGTTACAAACACTGCTATGGCTATTTATACAAAACACAATGTTTTTATAGATAAAACTATAACGTTGTGTCAGTTTTTCACTGAACGCACTTAAAAGTGTCCAGATTGTTTCGGTATTTTTGAATGTTCTCGTAATGTGTACATTCTCATTCCATGTTAAAACGTGGTTTACAAGTTTTACAAGAATTAACTTAAATTATTTGTCACAATAATTTGATTTTTGTCATCTGTATTGAGTGTTTAATATGTAACTATAACACAGGTTAACAAAAAAAATTTGTTTGCTTGGTGCCTAAGATTTTATAGCTGATTTTAACTATATTTGTCGTGCTGATTATAAATATAAAAACCGTTTTTCTGTAGCAGCTATACTTTTTGAGATACAGTGTTACTTACTAATAAGCACTTTCACTATAAAGTCTGTTGAGTTGTGGTTAAGTGAAGGTTTATACATGTGTTAGTTCCTCGTTATTTTCCCTTCTTCTTCTGTGTACAACAATCAACTGACTGCAGGCTTTATTAAGATGCCATATTTGTTTATATAACCTTGTGTTTGCATCCAACATAACCTCTAAGTTCTGTTTGCGTAGTTCTATTGAAAAGAATGAAATGTATTCCAGTCAAAGGAGCTGTGTTAATCATCCTGATGTATTTTGCTACGTATGTGGTGAGTACACACTGAAAGAAAATAGAAAAACTATTTCTGATTTTGTGAAAAGAGCGTACCATGGATACTTTGGTGTTAGGGTTGGTGACCAAGATAAACTGTGGGCTCCACACATTGTTTGTAAAACTTGTACCGAACACTTATGCCAGTGGACTAACGGAAAAAGATGGAGTCTGAAATTCGGTGTGCTGATGGTTTGGAGAGAACCCAAAAATCACATTGATGACTGGTATTTTTGTATTGTAAATATTAATGGCATCAATCGAAATAACCGTAGCAAGTGTGTTAAGTTTCGCATAAATTTAATAATTAATAAATGTATATGTCTGATAATTATGTATGTTTTATTGTATTTGCATAATCTAAACCACTCCCTCGGTGGAAACATGTGCTCGGCTCATTTATTTGCATTAGGCTTTTCGGGTCCAGAGTTGCGTTAAGCAGAAAGAGGCTGAGGTGGTTGGGTATAGAAATAACAATGTACACCACATGAGGCTAACGAATTTGATTTTATTTTGTTAAATATGTTGTAAATTGATACATGAATAACCAATAATAATTGTTAAAAATTCAAAATGGCGGCGATGTCATTCCGCACTTGACCTTTGTCAAGGTTACGTACATATGCTTTCTGATTTTATGGAAACTACTTCTTTTAGCCTTGTTACTACAATCATAAACAAAAATTCTAATTCTCTTTATATTTTAATAATAAGAATTATTAACCATACTTCACAAACCAACGCCTCAGGTTATATTAAGTTGATCAACATACTCATACACTCTCACTTTCTCTCTCTCTCACTTACTTTAACGTTACACATGTTATGAAAATTTGAGCTCATTTAGTAAATTTTGAATTTAGACAATAATTAATAAAGGGTTTTCCTGAAAAGTGATGTGGCGTAGACTCCTCCTTTGTTGTCCATGGCGGTGAACAGGTGTTCAGCCGGTTTTCGTGTTGTTATGTTTCCCACTGACTCTAATTTAAATACATTTTTGTTTATTCACTGCTTCTACTTATAGTTACTGTTAACTTTTGATGATGATTATTTCATTTTGTGAAGTAGATATTACATTTTTGGCATGAAACTGCCCACTGTAAATGGCGAGCGTATGTGCTCGCTGACTGCTTTAGATGAACTGGGCGGAGGCAGACACAATTATTATGCAAATTGGTGGGGTCTGACGTCATGGTGCATTGTTCTTTTCGCCAGCGCCCGGTATAACACGTAATTGTTTTATGTCGTCATTGTTTGGTTATGACGATTTGTTTCAGTGGACCAATGAAAAGTTCGTATTGTCAATTTGTAGCGCCTAAACCACCATTACCTGTGGTTAATTTCACTCGTACTCCGATGACCTTGGCTTGTCTCCCCTCCGGTGAATTTGCGTATCTACTGGGACTTGTGTAAACTAACTTTGCCCTTGTTAATATGTATGAACATAATAAAATTTACAATGAAAATATCCCCTAATACCATTATTCTGGTACAGGTAAATCTGTACTGTTACAAGTGGATATATCCTGATTTAGCCTCTGCAAGACGGCCTGTTCCTCATTCAGATGAAGTACCAATTCCAACGTTTCATCAGCTACTGGAGCTCTCGGAGGATGAGTTTAATCTTTCTGATGCTTGTTGTGATATAGATCAAGGTAACGGTAGTGATTATGAGGGAAAATCATCAATTCCTCAACGTTTTAACCAAAGCGAGTTAAGTGACCTTATCAGAGATCTCAAACTCTCAAAACAAGCTTCTGAAGTACTTGCGTTCAGGTTGAGTGAGAAGAATCTACTTGATCATGGAACAAAAATTATATTCTACCGTACAAGAGAAAAAGATTTGTTACCCTTTTTTTCTCAAGAAAACGATCTTGTATTTTGTCAAGATGTCAAAGGGCTCCTAATGAAAATGGGCCTTCCCAAATATTGTCCAGATGATTGGCGTCTCTTTATTGATAGCTCTAAGCGGAGTTTGAAGTGTGTACTTTTGCACAATGGCAACAAAATTGGATCAATACCAATTGCTCACTCAACCAAAATGAAAGAAGAATATGATACCATAGCTTTGGTCTTGGATAAGGTTAGGTATCATGAACACGAATGGGTAATTTGTGTGGACTTAAAAATGGTAAACTTTCTCCTTGGTCAGCAAGGTGGCTACACAAAATATCCTTGCTTCTTGTGCCTTTGGGATAGCAGAGCAAAACGATATCACTGCGTAAGAAGAGAGTGGCCTATGAGGGAGAACGTGGTTGTTGGGGGAAGAAATGTGATTCATGAACCTTTAGTTAGACGGAACAAAATCATCTTGCCTCCACTGCATATAAAGCTTGGTCTTATGAAACAATTTGTGAAGGCTCTTGATCAGGATAGTCCATGCTTTGCATACATTTGCCAAACGATGCCTGGGCTAAGTACAGAAAAACTTAAAGCTGGAATTTTTAATGGCCCTCAAATCAGACAGTTCGTAAATGATCCTCATTTCGTAGATTCTATGAATGAGGCAGAGCGAAAAGCATGAATGTCATTTGTCTTGGTTGTCAGAAACTTTCTGGACAACCACAAAGCTGAAAACTATGAAGAACTAGTTAACAATATGCTCAACAATTTCAGATACCTTGGATGTGACATGAGCATAAAGGTTCATTTCTTACACAGCCACTTGGACCGTTTCCCTGAAAATCTAGGCAATACCAGTGAAGAACAAGGTGAGAGATTTCACCAGGATATTAAAACGATGGAGGACCTCTACAAAGGAAGACGGGATACTCATATGATGGCAGATTACTGCTGGAACTTGCAAAGAGACTGTCCAAACAAAGTTCATTCAAGAATGTCCCAAAAAAGAAGCTTCCGGAGTTTAAATTAACTTTTCCTTGTCTTTTTATCTTATTATTTTGAATATTAATTGTTATTTTAGCTACTGTAGGGATAATGATATGTTACTATGGGGTTTTTCGAGTCAATAAATTAAATTAGAAATCAAAATAGGGCTGTTCATTTTAAATTTATCACCTATACCTTAGGCCTAATTTAAATGGGATAACGTAAATCACGCTATTGTGATTTTTTACAAACAAGAGCTCATAGGCTAAAATGTCAAATTCAAATTCAGCATATCAAATACACGCAAAATCAGCTGAAAAAGCCCTGGCACCAAAACATCTGTTGGGCTGTGTAATAGATATTACGTGTTTTCCATTCTAAATGAAATGGATAATAATATTCATCCAAGGTTAGTGAGGCAATTGTAACACATTGGCTACTGTGGAGTCACATATCCACTCTCTGTTACAGGACATTTTACTGTTTTATCAGTGCGTTAAGTTAATAAGACTTTTTTGATATTTGTTTTAAAAGTGTTTACTTATGTTGCAGTCCGAGGCTGAATGCGAAAGTACGCCATACTTGAGCTACCTCCGAGAAGGACAGGTACCACTGCAATCTGAGTCCGAAAATGACTTCAAGCGACCATCGGTAGACACTGATAAGTTATACATGTACATTGGTGATAGGGACATGATAGAAGTGGCTCATCCTGCTCCTCAGGATCCAGCATTAGCAAAGAGGTGAGCTAATGTACTTTTAATCAAAGGAAGTCTGAGGTATACTTTTGTTGAAGATATGACTTTGAAATTCAGGTTTTCTTCTATATTTTTTGCATTGACTGAAAAGTATAAAATTTTAATAACAATTAAAGTACAATTTTAAAAACAATTTCATTTTTAGAGAATGAAAATAATGTGCTGGAAATGGTAATATGTTTTTTGTCCTTTTGTTTGAAGGGCATAGATTTCAAAGCATAAAATGAAACAGTCCTCTCTGTTTTTAATAAATAATGATCATTTATTTTTTGTTACAGAATGGAAGGTCTACCACGCATACATTTGGGTCCAGTTGTTTCAGGCCGTGTTGTTTGTAGGGATGACCAGCTGCGCCAGGCATTTTCACAGAGGTGTTCGGCAAAGGCTTGGGATTCAGAATTTGATTCTGTTGTTGAGTCTATCATTGGCAATTGTAAAGATAGTTTTGTTCTGGTGCGTGGTATATCCGACTACAGGGATGGAACTCGAAAGTCACCTTGGCAGGCATATGCTTCGTTAGCTGCAGCTGCAGTTGTTAAGGCAATTGTTTGTGCTATGGATGCACCCAGTGATGTTTAACTCTCAACTTAAATAACAGTCATATTATATCACTGATGACTGAAATGATATACGTAGAGATGAACGTTAGATCATACACCACTCATCTGTGTGGGATTTACTCTCTAGTGTCTGGTCATTGTTTTCCCAATGTTTGTATCTAGATGAACTTCCAATTTAAAAAAGTTTGTTTCACTATTCAACTCTTAGAAAAATTATAATTTACTACTTAGCAGAATTTTATAATACATATATTACTTTTTTTTAACTAGGAAAAGTAGTTTGTAGTTTGGACTAACATGCAACTTAAATAATGTAGAACTCAATATTTCCTAAAGTGCATTTATCAATGCATTGTGCATTGATAATAAATGTTGATGTAATTGTGACATTTTATAAATTCAAATTTTTTAAATGTAATCAGTGTCACTTGCTGAACTGCGAGTACCTGTATACTAGACCAGGCCTTTTGGTGTCTCCACTATTTTCAAGTTTTCTCACTAAATGGTGCAGAACACCAAAAGGATTTTTCCAGTAATAAGAGCAAATAACGGTGACAACACTGAAATTTTAGAGATTGCTAACAAACAGTGTCTGCTAAGATTACATTATTAGTAAAATGATTTTTGAGTTTTTTCCCATAATTTAATGAAAACTGACATATCCAATCAAATAACAAAATAGCCTCACATGGAGAGTGCAAATCTCAGATTGGAAAACACTGGCCTTGAAAAGAACCGTGTATTTTAAATCAGGATTTAGAGTGGTGTGTCTATGAGGTCTGTAAAATTACGTTAATGTTTGTGTTATTAAGTCATGGATGTCTTCAAGAAATACCACGTATTTAGATTCTAAATATATAATAATAGTGATTCGTCTGTTACTTATCAATAATCTCTTCATCTACTCGTACTATGGTCATCTATTAAAATTTAGTTATCATTATTTATACAGATTTTATATAATTCATCTTTGTCATTATCTGTAGTTGTGTTGAATATTAATTTTGATATCCAGAAGTGATAGTATTAGTATCAGAACCCATATCCACGTGTGTGTGTGTGAGAGAGAGAGAGAGAGACATACTCAAATAATAACCTTTAGTTTGAGGTTATATGAAAACAGATATGCTTTTTCTTTTAATATGTTTCGATTATTTTGAATAATGGTCTGTATTCTGCATTGAAAATATTGGAAATTTAAATAATATAATTTTTTTATATCACAATATTGTGAGTGTAATTATTTAGAATGACATCGTACATTAATCTTTTTTGTTTTAGTTTATTGTCATAACTTCATTTAAAGTAGTAACAACTAATGTTCATTTGATCATTTAAATAGGTTTTTTTTTTAAATTAAACAATACTTGAAAGAAAATATTAATAATTTTTATATATTCTAAGTTAAATAACATTGTACAATATTGTTTGTGAAATAAACTGGTGTAAAGTTAAAATAGTATCTTCAGGAAGACAAGTATTTTGTAAAAGAATACTTTCTGTTATTAAAATTTTCTGATTCCAGGGTGTTTGGCCATGGTCCAGAAATTTAGGAGAAGTTTCAGCCATGCCATTGATGGCCATCATCAGTGCAAATCGAGCTTTGTCTAACGTAGGTGTCAGACGTTAGAGACCACTAAGTAATGTGAGACATTGCCACAGTACTGTGGTCTCTAACATGTGACATTTACGTTACACGAAGCTCGATTTGACTGACATTGGGCGTCAATGACATGGCTGAAATGTCTGCTAACGTGTGTAGCACTGGACCACAGCCAGACAGCCCAGAATCAGAAAATTTTAACAACATTGACTCCGACCATGTAAGCCTTAGAAGATACTTAGAACTTTCTGTATTTGACAGAATAATACTTGTCAGTAGTTTTACTTCCATGAGCCTCAGAAACTCAGTTAATTGTATATAACTGACTGAAGGTTTAGACAGTTAATTAACTAATTATAAATACTTGTGCTTATATTTTGACAGAATTTGTTGTCATCTTTGGGGCAATTTAAAGACAGTCTGAATCAGGACCACAGTTGAACTATGATCTTAGTTGTGGGCTGGTTGTCATAGAAACCCAACTTGTAAGTGTTCTAAAGATAACAATAAATGTTGTTAAAATGTCTACAAAAATTATTTAAACTGTGTTTAGTTAACTGGCCAAACCTTTTGTCAGTTATTCAATACATGGTCCTGCTAAAAGCATTCTTAACACATTGACTGCTAAAACAAAATTGGCTTAGTTTAGAAGCTAAAAATTTGTTTAATTTAAATTCTTTAGTTGTCGGAAGAGCAGATATGGTTGTAAAACCTGATTCTGGATTAAATTCGTCAAGTTTTGGTTACATAATTTCCATGTCCCGGGATACGGGTCATGCACACCTGGCTTGGCTCACTCTCACAAATATTCTTATAAAATGCTTGTTATCTTCACTTTTGGGGTCCAAAACGTGTAATAACAATGATAACTTTGCATTTAAGACAGCTAAAAGTTTTTGAGACTATTTCTTATACTATTTAACACCTCCCTCCCCAAATAGTTCTATCTAGATATTGTTGTGGTATTCAACAAAACATGGTTTTAAGTATAACCGTGGGACACATTTCACAAACATGAATGGCCTTCTTTTTACATCTTTAGAATAACAGACTCTACATCTCTTGCTTTTCTTATCTCCTCGCTCCTCTGGGGATGATAGCAGATGATCAGTTTTCCTGTGCTGCTGTGGATTAGGCCTACTTATAGTCACAGCGTTATTAGAACTTAAAAGACTGTCTATTATTTGTTCTCTGAAGCCAAGAAAATATATGCTTTTTGTAGAGTATGTATGAGTTCTGCATAAGCATTTGTAACACATGTTGTTAAAATTATCTACTTCCGGGATGTTTGGCTGCAAATGTTTCAACCGGGCCCTTTCAATCAGCAAACGTTTCAACCGGGCCCTTGCCGGCCGTCTTCAGTGCTAACAACGAGGTAACAAACACTAATGCAGATGTCAGGTTAGTGACCACAGTACTGTGGTAAAGGCTAGCAGCCCCGTGCAGGATACCTGTACTTATAGATTTTCCAAGTCTCACGATGTAGTTGCTCGGACACCACCAACCAATCATGAATAAGTTAGCATACAACAGGTTCACCACAACCCTCATCCATAAAGTATTTAAAGAGAGGCTTTCTCCCCGCAGATTCATTCCGACTGTAGAATGAATCTGAATCTGAATGGACTCCATGTGCAGGCGAGGGAAATACGCAGTCCACCAAGGTCTTCAAAATTGCCCCGCTTCTGACTGGGTTGGTGGTTGGACAGCTTATGGAGATAGTGATCGGTGCGTGTTGGCTTCCTGCATACTCTGTGACTGCCGCTTCCTGTATATTCTGGGAGTCTGTGGAAGACCTAGTATATGACATAATATATTACATGAATCAAACTGTTGATCCTAAAACTAACTTACGATGAGTGTTAACACATTACGCTCTTGGTTGATATAATTTTATACTCTATAGAGTTCCTTCCCTCCTTCGTGCATAATCTTCGAAGTTCCTGTAGGTTTGACTTTATTGTAAGTTATCAATCTCTTGGTCTGCAACACCTACGATCTCATAAACAAGCTCGAGGTAATCATGAACTTGTACAGGTACGGTAGACCCAAAAAACGCTGTATGATTACCTTCAAGGATGCCATCATGTCGGCAGTCATAATAGTTGCAAAGTCCACAACAACTTTCAAGAAATCATGACTTGTGAGTTCGAACAAACTTGAACGCTTCTATCTGTAATCTGAATACGACATCATTCCTCTTGTTAGTTCCAACCAACAATGTTATTACAATCATTTCAGCAAATCGCATGTTATCTTCAACTCCGTCTTCTCCGTTAATATGATTCAAATATGACATGAAGAACAATTATTCGTCACATTTCTCCTGCATCATATTTGAACAGTTTACACAGTGTATGGGCAATGATTTCTTTAAATCCATCATTATTCAAATACGGCAGAACATTAGAAAGTTAGAACGTTTTAATTATTCCACTGTCTAATAGGCGACAGTTGCCTCTCAAGAAATTATGTTGACTAACCAGTGTGGTAGTGTTTTGGTTTCGATCAGAGAATGGAACAAGAACTTCAAGACCATTAGACAGCAGCTTCAATCACTTTCTAGTCAGAAACATGACTAGAAGTTGTAACTTGTCGAATTGTGCATTGTTCTTAGAAAATGCAGCCAGTATCAAACATGCACCTACAAAAGCCGCTTCTACAACCTCTATGCTCGTTGTCTGCTTCAGGAGTCCTGTTAGGATTTCATTTCAGGATACAAAAGAATGTACTTCTTCAGTGTATTCATATATGCATCTTGCACAGTTCCACTATTGTCTATTGCAGGGGTCTCCAAACTTTTTTACTTGAGGGCCGAATTGAGAAATCTTGGAAGTCAGGTGGGCCAACAACATATGTATAGTAAACTTATTTTTTTTTGTAAGTTTACGAAGTAATCAAGTCAATAAAATAGGCAGACTTTTCAAAAAAAAAAAAAAATTTATTTATTCAAAATAATGTAAATAAAAGTAAGGAAAAAAACCACATTCAAAGATATTTCCTATGTATTATTTTTTGGCTTTCTTGTGTATGTATGGGATGTGTGGAGTTGCTTCTGACAATGTCTGTCCATTTTGGGTCAAATTTTGATGCTCCTATCACTAGAATGGATTTCAAGTGTTCGTCTGACAAGTTGGTCCTATACTTTGATTTTATACTTATTTCTTGTTTAGTTATTTTGTAAAATGTTATAGTATTTCAAGTATGTGGACGATCTATTTAAAAACTGCATGCAGCATCGGCCAGGTTGCCGTGGGCCGGATAATGACCCTTCGCGAGCCATAGTTTGGAGACCCCTGGTCTACTGTATCACTTCTTGAAACCAGGCAAAAATGTTTCTGGAACGTATGCTACTCAGCGATTTCAGTATTATTGACTGTTCATGAGAAATTGCTTCCTCCATGTTGGAAATGGCCTGTAATGCTTGAAAGGAAAGATTCCAAAGAGGTGTGATGCACACATTTTGAAATGTAAGCAAAGTGGTTGACTGAACATGTTGTACCTGTGTACATTTACCAAATATCTCTAAATACATATAATTGTATTTGTATGAAGAAATAACAAGTAACCTACATTTGGGTTTGTTTACACTACTTGTATTAAACACGTATGTCACGCGCACCATAATTATGGTACTTACCATAGTTCGAGAATCTGGTTGTTTCAATCTTGTTGTTTTTATTATTACCTAGGGTCCAAGGATTCGACTCAGTGTGATTGCTGACAGAGATAGGCATAGAAATAAGAATACGTTCATTTGAAACATTGACCGTTAATATTAATTTATTCAGCAATTTTGTTAATTGTGTACACCGGATAAAATTTCAACATGGCGGCCATTACTTATATTGACTCTCTTTTATCATAAAACTCTTTTATGTTTTATTAAACGTTAGTTTATCACATTCTATCTACTGACTATGAAGCAGCTTCATGATTAATTGACTTTAATTATATTTACTTATCACTAACGCAAACCAACACCCCGCTTGGATGTCGACATTTACCATGCACGCCCTGCTTTCTCACTCACATTCATACGTACAATCTCAATTTACTTTTTTGTTGTGTACACATATCTGCAATTTGGGTAAAGAGCTCTTTAAGTAAAATTTTGGTTTTGCACTTTCCTGGTTAGGTAGACTGGAAGTTCTAGAAGTGGATCACATGTTGTTTTCTCAAATGGCGTGGTTACATTTTACTGAATTCACTGACTCTAAATATAATTTTGAAAAACTATCACTTCACACTGTCTTAGTTCTCCTGTAGTTAATACTTATTTACATTTTGATTACATTTTTGAATTATTTAAGACACTTTAGCTGACTATTTTAGGCCAGCACAATTTCTAACGTGTTATCGCCATGATGATTTTCTGGAGACTGGGACGAACACTACTCAATTTTTACGTATGTGTGTGTGAGTACACGTCATTGTTCTTTGTCTTTCGTTACATAATCGCCTTGCTTGTTACGTATTTTAATCACGTCATTGTTGTATTAATGACTTTTGGCGTTGTCGGCCAATGAAACAGTAGTATGTAGAGCCGGTATTAGTTGCTGTAACCATTTTAAGCGTTTTTATCTGCACGTACACTGCTGTCCTTGAAATTATTTCGTTGTGTCGGAACTGCGTTGTAGGCAAAAACCAAGGGAAATTGTATTACCCATAGAAATGAATTTAAAATCATCGAAATACAATAGTTTACTACCTTGCATACCATACTTTTTATATCAGGTTTTTTGTACTGTCACAAAACCCCCTCAATGAAAGGTTTTGTGTCGAGACACAAAAACTTTCATTGACTCATTCACACTTCTCTAAAAGGATCAGCTCAGATATGGAGCCACAACCCCCTGTAGTGTTACTATAAAAGAAATTCAATCACTTACCCTTGGTCCAATGATGAGGTTCGCACCTTCTGACCTTACTGGACTTCTCCAGAGAGATCCCTACACCATAAGGCCATGAGGCACTTTACGCTCCTGTTCTGACGCACCGGCCAGCTCAGGACCGCGGTCACCACACCATAAAACTCTGAAACATTCAATACAAAATTTTAAAATAGTGGCCTTCTCTATATCCATATCCACAACTGATATGTTTCCTCTTAGTACGTTGGTTTGCGTTTTGGGCATTGGTTTGCTTAATTATACAAGTTTCAAACAATGTATATCAAGAATTAAGATAGAAAATTCCTTCTCTTTTTAATAACCCGGTATTTAGTACACCTTTCTGACTCCTGTCAATTATATTCACTCTCTTTATCACATGAAAACAATTGTTCTTAACCTAAACAAACAATACATTTTACTGCTTTAGCAACAACCATTAACCCTATATTTTACTTCATATAATCTTACAATATCTATATCATGGCAAACAACTTTAAAGCTTTATAATTTCTTTACGATCTTTTCTTATGTTTAACTTTCTTCATAACAGAATCATTTCTAGAGAATGGACAACCTTCACAAAATTTTAATATTATAATCGTTACTATCTTGGTAGTAACCTCCTATCCACACACACTATTGTCAACATAATAAAACACAATAAAACATTGTACATCATAAGCATTAAACACTAACATTGAACAATTCACATTACTTAATTCATATTTACATAACTGGTAGCAGAACTTTATCAACTTTCGATTAACTTTTATTATTTAACATTCATTTAGATTCTATATAAAAATTTCAAATTTATCATCAATCCCTCTGTTACATTGCCTTTCTACCATGAATTTTCCTTTTCTAACCTTTCATCCTTACTAGTTTGGGTGACTCTCTATTATTCACTATTTTCTATATCTTATTTTGGCATTTGTCAATCTAACCTTACTACCCCTCTTTTTTCTCCACTAACAACCGCTTCTAACCATTAATATAATATGACACCAATATCTCTATAATAACCCCCTTCACAAATCCCATTTAAAACATCTGGCACCGCTCATTTTGTTTTTCATAAGGATGTATGTTACTTAACTGGCCATATCCATTCCGAACCCTTTGCCCTCCACCAATATCGGCAAACACTCTAACCCAAAATTGCTCCGCCTGCCACAACGCTGCACGCTGGTCCCTTGCCACGTCGCTCGTTGATCACTCCTTAACACCGGATCCTTACAACAAAATATCACCAACAACAACTATAAAATTACCATCCACATTACTCACCTCTACGTATAATCCCTGCCTACTGTGTCCCTAAAATATCTAACACCTCTTTATATATTATCAGCATCTCAACACTTTATTTTCCCTAACTCCCATTAACTTTATTTAACTAACTCCAATGCCCTTATTTATCACTATTCCCAAACCTCTTTACACCATTTCACCTTAATATACCACTAGAAAATTCATCACTTATCTACTAACAACAATACATCTCCAGATCCAAATATATTATATGCGTAATCATTTACTAACCCTTTAGAATCTAAATTCCATAATATCATTTCAAATCATCAAACTTTTCTACAGTACATAGTTTACATAAAAATACATAAAATACACAACAGCAAAATTATACAAATACATAGACATCAATGTACACAAAATATACAATCCACATAATCATTAAATCATTTACCAAAACTCAGTCATAAACAGTCCATCTTAAAAAACACTGGTCACATAATTAAATGTTCATAAACACAATTTTAATACTCAACCTCCATCGTCAAATAACAATCGAACCTTAAAACTATATACATGGTTTAATATTGAATGTCTTATATTATTACTATCAATATAATACTTATCTAATTCTTCATATATTTCCACAATACTATTTAAATTAATATGCTTATTCCATATTACTATCTCATATAATTTGTCACGATCGAGTATGGTCATGTCGCCTTTGGTATAGTCTGTTACAATCAGGTAAGTTATAAAGTCATCTTTATCAACATCATCTCCCACTTCTGCTATATCAGCTTCAACCCAAGGTAAGTACTTATTATATTTATTATATATCATCTCTACTCCTAACCTTCCCATAAACTCTTCATAATCTCTGCTTATCTTAAAAATTTCTACCTCCCTCTTTCTCTCACAATATCTCTCACTTTCAAAACATCTCTCTCTTTTAAAATATCTCTCATAATAACTCTCCCAATAACACTTCTCTCTCTCAATATATCTCTCTTTACACCCACTCTTTAAACCTTCAAAACACACTATCATTCCCTTATTATTATATTCTATTCCCCATAAAACCTCATTACTACTACCAACATCCACATTATTATCTCCTATTACTATATTTTTATTTATTTTATCGTCATTTCCACTACTACTTACCTTGTCATCTTTGTTCAATTCAAATTTGTTTAATTCTAATTTCTTATTTTCTGACTTTATTTCGCCTACCCGTGTTTTTATTTCGCTTAATCGTTTATCATAATGACAGCTTTGGTTTTTAATTTCTTTTTTAATGTCATTAAACTGTTCATCAAATTGGTTTAATTTACTGTTCAATTGGCCGTTCTGTATTTGCATTAATTGGAAGAGATCTTCCAATGAAACTTTATTCATGGTATGTGTTGAGTTCAACACCAATGACTCTGTGCTTGTATTTTCTATGTTACTGTTTTCATTATTATCTGCCATTATAAAATGTTAATGACTTGTTGCTCTATATTAGCGTTACCACCTAACCTACAACCGTATTCTCAGTTTCAATGCCCGCTCTGCCGTCATTCAGGCTTATTATATAAAATACAACGGGATATATTTTTATATAGTCACCAGTTCGGGCGGCAATTGTACAATTACACATAAATTTAAATAAATAAATGGGTTTGTTTACATTACTTGTATTAAACACGTAACACGTATGTCACGCGCACCATAATTATGGTACTTACCATAATTTGAGAATCTGGTTGTTTCAATCTTGTTGTTTTTATTATTACCTAGGGTCCAAGGATTCGACTCAGCGTGATTTCTGACAGAGATAGGCATAGAAATAAGAATACGTTCATTTGAAACATTGACCATTAATATTAATTTATTCAGCAATTTTGTTAATTGTGTACACCGGATAAAATTTCAACATGGCAGCCATTACTTATATTGACTCTCTTTTATCATAAAACTCTTTTATGTTTTATTAAACGTTAGTTTATCACATTCTATCTACTGACTATGAAGCAGCTTCATGATTAATTGACTTTAATTATATTTACTTATCACTAACGCAAACCAACACCCCGCTTGGATGTCGACATTTACCATGCACGCCCTGCTTTCTCACTCACATTCATACGTACAATCTCAATTTACTTTTTTGTTGTGTACACATATCTGCAATTTGGGTAAAGAGCTCTTTAAGTAAAATTTTGGTTTTGCACTTTCCTGGTTAGGTAGACTGGAAGTTCTAGAAGTGGATCACATGTTGTTTTCTCAAATGGCGTGGTTACATTTTACTGAATTCACTGACTCTTAAATATAATTTTGAAAAACTATCACTTCACACTGTCTTAGTTCTCCTGTAGTTAATACTTATTTACATTTTGATTACATTTTTGAATTATTTAAGACACTTTAGCTGACTATTTTAGGCCAGCACAATTTCTAACGTGTTATCGCCATGATGATTTTCTGGAGACTGGGACGAACACTACGCAATTTTTACGTATGTGTGTGTGAGTACACGTCATTGTTCTTTGTCTTTCGTTACATAATCGCCTTGCTTGTTACGTATTTTAATCACGTCATTGTTGTATTAATGACGTTTGGCGTTGTCGGCCAATGAAACAGTAGTATGTAGAGCCGGTATTAGTTGCTGTAACCATTTTAAGCGTTTTTATCTGCACGTACACTGCTGTCCTTGAAATTATTTCGTTGTCTCGGAACTGCGTCGTTGTAGGCAAAAACCAAGGGAAATTGTATTACCCATAGAAATGAATTTAAAATCATCGAAATACAATAGTTTACTACCTTGCATACCATACTTTTTATATCAGGTTTTTTGTACTGTCACACCTGACTTTCATAACTTACGTCCAGTGTATTTGCCAGAATTTTCTCAACTGCATCTGGAAAATTTCTTTGACAAAACATTTCAACAAACGTTCTGCACGTAGCTATCACATCTCTGTTTTGTGAATTGCCCAGAATAGTTATTATTATCGAACAGCAACAGTGAAGGTCTTTATGAACGCTTGTTGACGTCATGAAAATGTGGCACAACATGTCGACTACAGGCTTCAGGTCCACATTGTAGTTGTAACTGAAGTACTGCAATATCTGAACTAGAGGAATCAAAACATTTAATTGAATTGGAAATGCTATATCAATATCAATTGTAGAAGCATATGTGCAAAATGGGAACATCCAGTTCATGAGATTCACCTGCATGAAATCTGTTTTTCTAATTTGTAAACCATTCATGTGAATAACAACCAGCTTGTTTCCTTTTATTTTCATTGTTACTGAGTAACACTGATCAACATTCGGCAAAGCACAGGCTGTATACTGACTTTTGTTGTGTACAGGATTGTCTTCGGCTCAGTTGAAACGTTTGCTGATATGAACAGCTTTGGATCATGGCCAAACAGCCCAGAAGTAGATAATTTTAACAACATTGACTACGGCTGTGTAAGCCTCTGACAAAGCTTATTTGTAACACATGTATAAATATTTTTATATACATCACAAGGATTTATGCTAGCATGGGTAATAAGACATCATTTGGTCAGCACGATCGACTCCTTTCATGAAGACATTGTACTTCACAATTGGCAGTGGTTTCTTTTCAATTTTGTTTCTTTTGGTCGCAAAGTCGACTATCTCATTTTCACATTCTGTGGACAGGTATACGACTTCTCGTTTGTTACGCCATTTGCCAATCATGACAACGTCTCCGTATTGAGCAATTGTTTCCCCTTTCTTGAGCTTAGCATTCTTGACTTCTTCTGGGGTGTGTTTATGATTACTTCGTAAGGCACCAGTACAATAAGTGTTGTGTGATAATAGTTTTCTGCCAAAGAAAAACTATTATAAAAGTTGTCCATGAATAACAAGAAAGGGCCATACAACTTTTTCTGCATGGCCCTTGCCCCCTAAGTCATCAGTTTGCCCAGAGTTTACTAGAAATCTCTGTATGATGCCATGTGGTTCGGTGAGTATAAATAGTTTAATGCCATGTTTATGGCACTTCCTTTTTATGTACTGACGAAACAAAAAGTCTCCTCTCCAAAGAGCACCATTTCTTCATATATGGAGAGTTCTTTTGATGGGTAGTACACATTCAGAATCTTGTTGTTAAAAGAGTCTATAACTGGTTTTATTTTTATACTGGTTTGAGTTTTGGTTCCTCTTTTTGGGGATTTTTAGCAAAATTCACACAGCATAAAATTAACGGAAATCTGTCCCAAGACATGGATTCCCTAAATATAGGTATACTATGTAAATGACTGCTTTTCTAATAATCCTGCCACCTGTTTATTCCAATGTGGCCACTGTTGTAAATCAACCCTATAAACACTTTCAGTTCATCTACAGTTAATTCCTTCCATCTTGTCATTCTGGAACTTTCACTAACACCAGGCTCACAAAACAGCTCCTCTGCTGCCTGTTGGTTTCCCTCACTATCATCGTAAGGAAAACTATATCAACAAGTATATTGAAATAATCAATGGGCCTACCATCAGCAGGAATAGGGAATAAAAGTCTATTTTCCTTGTCAAATACAATATGTTTTAGACCAGAGGTTTTACAGACCAATTTGTGGCTGTGGGCTCGTAAAGATTGTCACCACTTTCAGGATCTGAGGTTTGCCATCTCTGTCATAGATGTACATTTCACTTAGGTCACTCTCACTGAGTTATCATGCTGGGATTCAAAACTAACATTAGATGGTCCAAGATTGTTTGCTTCCTTGATAATTACAAATTTGAAACAGCTGCTATGCAGTCAGAAACAACGAAATGTAAGCAACTTAGAACTAATAACCTCTAACAAACACAAACCAAATAAAATAACACTAAAATTAAAAAACAAACAAAAGAAATGCACACAAGGAAGCACACAAAAATAAGTAACGGTAACTGGAAAAACTATACAGTATAACTGTGCTTCTACAACATAATATTGTGCAATCAACTGCAGAAATGAAACACATGAAAAGAAGGCATGGATAATTATTCAAGTGTGCACAAAACAACAACCACTGCACATGAATGCTAAGCTCACACTGGTGAATCAGAAATAACACGACATTATGTCCAGAGTATCAGGACATGCGCACTCGGCTTAGTGGCGCCATGGCCCGGGACCTGGGTCATGCGCGCCAACGTGTTAAACTAGTGAAAAGAATAACCTTAAGATAATATTTTATTATAAAAAATATTAGTTAAACCTTTTGTGTTTTTGAAATTCTTTATCTAAAATATTGTATGGATCAGTTTCAGATGCTTCATAAATAGTTTTTTTATACTAATTTTATTATTAGTAAATTAATGGAATATAGGAAGGTAGCGTTTATAAAACTATTTGTTATGTGAAAAATTAGTTGCATCAAAAATATTATGTTTTTATTCAATAAATGTTTAAAAAAATGACTGTACATGTTGTGTCAAGTGCTATTGTTCTTCTGTTTTGCAGAGGTGAGGGAAGAAAATGTACTTAGAACTCTGTAAATACAAGAGACAAGTGATATTGTTGAAAACAAGTAAATGAGTGATTTTGTTCACTCATACAATGATTGGATGTGTGAACGACAAAAAAAAGGCCTACACATAGTTGGTTGATTGAAAATATTTTAACAGTTACATTAAATTAATAACTTATACTTAAACTAAAATATAATAATTATTAAGAAAAATGGAAATGTTTTATTGATTGATGAAGAAAATATGGAAGTAATAAAAATGAATATATTTTTAATGGTACTTATAAAAATGTTATAAAATTAATGAGAATATAAAATATAAAACTCTAACAATATTATGGAGTGTTGGTTATTACTAGTGAATATAATAAAAAATTGTAAACTTTTTTTGACATATCTTTAAGGAATAAATATTTGTATGATGAATGAATCAACAATAACTGATGAAACTTACAGTGTAAACACATATTAAATGTGTGTCATTTAATACATTGCAGTATAACTGCAAATTCCTGACATCTGACTTTTTAATGATTGACGAACGAATCTTTTCTGAAATCTCAGGCAGGTGCTTTGGTTTATATTGTCCATTTTATGATATCTGTGTTTGATATTATTTTCACCTCCGTTTTATCATTTCCTGTATAAGACCTGTTTTTTCATGTATAAAAATATTATTAGTATTCATAATGTAAAATTTAATGATATACAATCAAGATGTATCTACACTTACTTATGAGACATTTTTCAAGGACTTCTTTGAATACTCGTTATTTGGTAATGAAACAGTTGTGTTGCTGGGTTCGTTTTTACCATTAACTGGTAAAAAAATTTAGTGATACTTTGTTCCATGACCTGACATACAGATTACCCGAAACATGACTTACAAGTAAAGTTGAATACATCATAAAATATTTTGCACGCATGTGCGTGTTTGCACACACACACATACACACAATTATTTGAGTTTTTGTCAAGCTAAGTCATTACATGTATACAATAAAAAATATATAAATATTTGTATTTTATTATTATACAAAGTTACTAGGGAAGTATGTGTTTATTTTTTCTTCTGTATACTTTGTTCAACATTGCCAGTGTGTGAGTACATGCTCCATTAAATTGATGCAAGTATGTATTCATCGTCACTTTTATACGTATGTCACTAGGATAGTTAGCCCAACACCTTCAGAAGTATTTTTCATTCTGACTCAGTTTCAGTATTTGAAATATTACTGTTGTACGGAGTGAATAAAAACAGTAAATGTTTTTCAGTAGTTTTAATAAAATTATATGTAGATCATAGAACATGATTACTTAGATAAAGTAATTATTTTCCTATCCAAACGTTAAAATGACAGCAGTGGTTGTTGTGTATCTTCACAAAACTTCGTGTGTATGTTCACTCACTGTTCACTGTAATGTTTTGAAACAATCATATTCAGTTTCAAGAAAAAAGAATTTTCACAGAGGAAATAAATATAAAATTAAACGTAGTATTTGCTTAATTTTATGCATTTACTTTATGTATTGTAATCCTGATATTTATTTCATCAAGAGAATTCATCTAATGTATTATGAAATATTCATCTACTTGTCACGTTCAATTTATAAATTGATTTAAAATTATAATACAATAATTATATATAATTAAAATTTAGAGTGATTATTTGTTATAAAACATTAGAACATCTGAAGGTACAGAATAAACTGTTGTGTCATATGCTGTGATTTTATTTTTCTTAAATAGTAAAATAATTGTTTGTATAATATTGTTATATTATAGCAGTGATAAATGAATAAAATACAGTTCAACATCTTATGATATAAATATTACTGTTCAGGAAAGTTTGTCTTTAGAACTAAAAAATTACAAGTTCTGTCAATGTGACAAGCAGTTGTTCTTTCCTGAAAACTCTATTATTCTTATTAAAAGGATGAATGAACAGACACACCTGACATTCTTAATTTATGAATCTAAATATGCTAAACAAAGTGTTAAAATATAAAGTACTTTGACAGAAGGAAAAGAGAGCAAGAAAAAATGTACGTGTAATGTAATGTAAAAAAACCGGTACTGGGACCACATATTTATTATTATGCTGAGCAATTATTTTCTGTGCTACAAATCATTCTGTCATTGTGTGTATGGTATTTTACTGTGATTCATCTGGTAAAATACACAAAAGTTATTTACACTGCATTGGTGTATTGGAGCAGCTAAATTTTATCAGTTTTTACAAGACAAATAATTTGTTATAATTGTGTCCACGTGCATAATATTGATGTAGATTTTAATTTGCGCATTTTGCTATTAGAAAATGAAACAACATAAAAAGTATATATTTTGTAAGGTATTTTTATTGATACATTTTTATAAAATATTTTTATTGCTATAACTTTTTTAAATATAAATTGTAAATAATTAATAAAAATAATTGTTGACTTT
The DNA here is from genome assembly GCA_034769895.1 of Magicicada septendecula. Lineage (NCBI taxonomy): Eukaryota > Metazoa > Arthropoda > Insecta > Hemiptera > Cicadidae > Magicicada > Magicicada septendecula. The sequence continues at coordinate 387,460,950 of CM068373.1, forward strand.
TTTTATTGAGTGCTTTTTGTTAAATAACTAGATTATGTGTTATATTACAGTACTTTGTATAAGTAAATAATTAAGAAATTATTGTGTATTTTAATAAATGATTCTATTTTTTTTTTTTTTTTTTTTTTTTTTTTTTTTTTTTTTTTTTTTTTTTGTCATAATTTTTCTGTCATATTGACTTCTTGTAAGTTTTTGTAATATCTGTTTTATATTGGTGACATTATCGCCGTATATAAGAATGTAAAGTGTAATTATATCAATGGCAAAATTTATGTTTTATTAACTCTTTAATACAAGTTTATTTTTATTATTTGTATATATTATAAGACAAATTCTTTGTAATTTAATGGCATGGTGTGAATTGACTTTGGAGTGGGGTTTTTTTAAATTTAATTTTTAGTTATAAAATTAGTTTACAGCTATTTGCTGTATTGTGAAAAATTAGTAGTAACTCATGACAATTTGTGGGATTCTCTTTTTTTTATGTATTTATTTTTCTTATGTTGCAGGAGAGCAGCTCTTCTCTCCCAAAATTTATGATAATTTGGAAGTGCCTCTGGTAGCTAATTAAAGGTTTCAAATTTTGGTATTTTTTTCTCTTACTAACTGTTGTAGTATTTTTTTCTTTTTGCTATAAGGAAGCAGCTCTTGCAGCTCATTTATGTATAAGTACCTTCTTAGTAGCTTATTTGTCTTTAATCAAATATGGCCAAGCCTCACTGCTACTCTGTAATTTCATCTGCATCAACAGTCCGATGTCTTCCATATTTTTAACTCTGTCTAGGAATGAAAAACCTTTTCTCTTTTGTAAATTCTGTGTCAGATATCATTCTGATTAGTTTGTTGTACTATATGAAGGCACAAACTCTTTTGACACCACATTCAAAAACTGTATCCACTTTTATAAGTCATAAACTTTCCGAACTTCCAGTTATGTATGTTTTGTATGTTCTAGCTTCTGGTGCTATGTAGCTTCCATAACCGGGCTTCGTTTATAATTAGTAATTATTGATTTACTGTAGTTAAAGTAGGGGGTTCATTTAAATAACATATTGTAAAATATACGATTTTGTGTCTGTGTGTGAATTTACCTAATATAAAGAAAAGAATTGACATAAGATACCGGCATGTATGTATTGTAGTGGTTTTAGTTTTTGACTGTATGTTTTGTTTTGGCATTTTATGTGATATATCATCCCACTATTTGGTGCTAGATACACTGAAATGTCATATCTGTCCATAGTATTAATCTTCCCAGCCAATTCTCTAGGGTTTCCATGTAGTATAACTAACAAACAGTTCCACTGTACTCACAAAAACTGTCTTCGGTGGAGTAGGACTGAAATCTCTGCAGGTAGGACTGTCTTTTCTCGTAGTCCTATATAGCAGTTGAGATCTCTGCCCCTGCTTCACCGAAGATGGCTCTCATGAGTACAGCCAAAACATTTAGTAGTATGTTGGTACCTTACATGGAGACCAAGGACCGTGGCCAAACAGCTCTGAAAATGTTCATACTATTGACACCGGCCATGTGACCTTATGTTCTTTGGTCATTTCTGTTCTTTCAGTAGACAAAAGAAGTACATACATCAGTCCATAACTGCCTGGGTGGCTCAGTAGACCAGTGGGTATGGCACCTGGCTACTAATCTAGAGGTCCCGGGCCTGCACCATAAAATTAAGCTGCGTTTTTCAACCCCCAGGTCGACTCAGCCTGTTGAAAATGAGTACCAGGAATAACATCTTGAGGATAATAATGGGCGGCTGAAGCGTAGTGCTGGCCACACTGCCTTCCTTGTATGCCGTACGGCTCGCATACGGCAGCCTACCCAGCCTGACTCCTCCTAAGCTGCTTCGGTGGTACACATGGGAGACATTATTATTATAACTGCCCCAACCTATTTAAGAACAAAACAATTCATGGGCAACAACCAGAGAAACTACCCAAGAAAACATCAGAAAATATTTACACACTGTAATTATAACACAATTTTAAATATCAAATTATTTAAAGCCTAATTTTTCATAGATAGTATCGTATTGTATTAAAGAGTTGATTTAAAAAAAAATAAATAAAAATATTAGTTATGTAGAGTCAGATATAAAGTGATTGTGACTTTAGGTATAGGTAGAAAAATTCATATGTAAAAACTAATTTTCTCATTGTAGTAATGTGATGAATATTAAGATTTCATTGTAGTAATGTGATGAATATTAAGATTTCATTGTAGTAATGTGATGAATATTAAGATTTCATTGTACTGTGATGTGAAGTTGTTTGTGGGTGGCATTGCCAGATCCTGTTAGGTGGTGTTCTTAATTTAAAGATAACTCACTACTAGTTAAGAACAGTGGTAACCGAATCTAGTTGGATATCTAGTTGACAAATCACAAATATATAAAAATATAGACTATTTAATATATCATTGAAAAAATATATATATTTATTTATTTTATTAGATAAAATGTATATTACAAAAATTAATTTATTAATTTTTCAAGTCGTTTTACAGGAAGAATAAATATTAAAATTTTCTTTCATCTAGTCATTGTCAATGTTAATGTTCACACACACAAACACACGTGCACACACAAAACACACACATATTTATGTAAATATAAATTAATTTTTATTAACAAATGTATTTTATTCTTCTTGTAAAATGATTTCATTAGTGAGTAATGAGCATTACTAAAGGCTTTTGATCAGATTTTAATGTTATATATAAGAAAAGATTGTATTGTAGGAGAAAAGTTATTTCCAAGTGTTACCATGTAAACTAATATAATTAATTTTACGGTTTCTAACAACAAATACACATAATTAGGACTCATATATAGATAATGATGAAAACATGATGGCAGACTTTTTTAATGAATAGGATTATATGCATATTGTTTTAACACTGAAACATTATATGTATATGCAGTGGCATGACTAGGAGCTGCTCCTGGGGGAGGGGGATGAGAAAGCTTGGATTTTGGATTCCCCTCTTTTCTAAGGAAAAATGAGAAATTTAGGATTCTTTCCATATAATTTTATATATAAATTTTATAAATTCTTTTGTCTCAAAGTTGTGACGTTTTCTGGTGCGTGTGTAATTGTTTTTTAATGCTGCAAATATGCCTGTTATTTACCATATGTTGAGTGATTGTCATTAGTAAGAAAACTCTTTATTTTATTAATCACCCATAGTTACGCCACTGTGTATACATATATACACAGATACACAGTGTAAGGCAACATACATCTTTTGCCAGTCAAGAATCGGATTCTTATGCCTTTAAGCCAGTGCATAAAGAAGCACATTCTTTGAGTAGAAAATCTTAGTAAATAAACCTTTTCTCTTTGTTCAAAATTTTTGTTGAAATAGCAATGTGTCGGCAAGTATAGTTTCAGCAGAGTGTGATACATTAGAGGCATTGATAGAGTGGCAATGTTTAATGATAAACAGTATTAATTGAGGACTTGGCGCACTTAATGAAACATTACCAGTACTTAAATAAGCAAAAACATGTAGTAATTTGACAAAATTTATTGTTTAAATTCTGACAATTGTTTCAGCTGATTAGACTATTCTCTAAGAGCTGGTAAGGAAAGGTTCTCGTTGTGATCGGCTGAAACAGTTACCAGGGTTTAACAATAAATTTTGTGAAACTACCTAGTGTTTTTGTTTATTTGAATCCTCTTAAGTTAATGATAAAATTATAAAAATAAAAAAATAGTTTGTTAATATGGTTTGAGAATTCTGTGCATATGGTTTCTCATGATGTTGCCAACAACGCATGTATTGATACAGCTTTTTTGCACACACACACACACACACACACACAGTGGATTCCAGGTACTTGGGGTACTTTGGGGCTATACAACTGTGGCCCAATTAAGCAGCTGCCTTAACCATTTGGGGACTAGCATGTAATATATTGGACGTCTCGGTTCCATCACAATGGCCTGGGATCCTATATGTCAGACGTTATTTAAAATTTCTACTATTATTACAAGAATCAATTCTTAAGTCTACAAATTGGTCAGTTACAAATAAACATTAGTAGTTTACAATACAACTATCAAGAAGCATTGTTTTTCTTTGCATTTGAGCAGTAGCAGAATTAAAATATGCCCTATCCTCTCATGTTTTCTCTGACACATTTATCTGAGAATATTATAATTCATTTTTCTTCAGAAAATGAATGTAGTAAAAACTAAACTTAGCAATGCTTTTCCACAATCTAATCATATAAGTTACCCAATCCCATAAGTTATAAGCTGTTCCCTGAGTTCTTTAACAGAGTTGCTTCATACAGAGTATATATGTACTGTGTTTCTAATCTATGTAACCATTTTTGCAAGCATGGGTATTTTTCAGATCAATCTAATATCCAAGGCTACTTAGCAAAGTATTCTTCACAATGCTTTTTTTGTGGAGAAAATGCTTTTTATGGGCTTTTTTAACAAAGAGTCAACCCATCACACACACTCAAACATGAAGAACCAAGGGAGTTCAAATTCCCTAGACTGGCTGCCTTTCTATGGGCTGATGAGCCCTGTTGTTTCTCCTTTTCAGCTGAGGGGTTTTCAATTTCTTCCCTTCTAAAGACAGTCTCTTAATCACTCTTAAGCTTTGTCTGTGAACTATTAATTTTGGCCCACCCCAGCCATTGTATTTCAGATGGTACATGTGTAGGCATTTAAAAATGTAAGTATATTGTATTATAAATATATGTAGTAAATATTTATAAATTATGAAGCTATTTTTCATCCATAGCTGACATTGTTAAATTGAGACTATACTTGATAGAATATTTATTCTATAATATTTATAAATATAAAGGATAGAAAATTTTGACAGTTACTGACCCCCCCCCCCCCCCAAAAAAAGAAAAGATGTTTTTCCAGTTAAGAAAGTAATTTTTCTATTAGGTTCTGTTTTCTTGAGTTTTATCTAACATAAACAGCTGCCCCTGTGTATCTGGCCCAAATAACTGGAATCACTTATATTTATAAAATTTTGCATCTCATGAGTAACAACAAATGAATGCCATCTGCTTGGCTCAAAATTTTTCATCATTTCTGATTATAAAAAACTAAATCCTATGTGGAAACTGAATAAGTATTGACAATGAATGCATAGATGAAAAAACGTTTAAGATAAATGTATAACACTGGTGGTATGTGATCTGTATGTATTTTTGTGTGTTTAAATTAAAAGACAGGTTATAATTTTATGACATATATACTATGTGAAGTACTGAAATGATTAACATTGTTTTCTCTTGAATAAATATTTATTTATTTTTTGTATTTTGTATTGTACAGACTGTTATTTTTTATTGATACCCTCATGATTTTGTTAAAGTACCTACAAAAATAAACTCCATTGAGGTCTGTTCAAAAAGTTACAAAACTTTTTTGTAAATTTTTCAGACATACCTGCGACCTAGTGGCCTTATTTTTTCCGAAGTATCCCCTCCACATTGGTGCATCCAGTCCTGGTAAGTCTCTTTCCTCAGGATATTGTGTAGGTCTGTCTGTTGTGATTTTTCTTCAGTTGTCTGAAATTGTTTTGCTTCCAAAACTGACTTTAGTTTTGGAAAGAGGAAAAAGTCTGCTGGGGACAAGGTGAGGTAAATAGGATAGCCAGGAAACAGCTATATAAATTTTGACTAAAAAGTTGATACAATTATTGTTGCTTAAGAGGTGCGTTGTCATGATAAAGCAACCAGAAGTTGTCCTTCACAACGTAGGTCACTTTCTTGTAACAAACATTTTCTCGCAGCCAGACAGGAATTCTAGATGATACCAGCAATTCATATTTGTCAGTGAGGTAAGAATTTAGAATGCACAACACCACCAATGTCTTGTAACAAACAAAACGACTTTCGTGTTCAATCTGGCCTGCTATAGCCTTTTTCTTCTCTCGGAGAATTTTGTCCACATCAGATTGTAACTGTTCAATCAATTAGGATAAAAATAAAAAGAAGAAATGAAGCCCCAATTACTACTCTTTTCTACTTACCTTTAATCAGACAGAAGATTCCAAAAGTCCCAGGGTCACCACCACATTTTTGTATGAGGAAATGTGGAAACCTTATCACTTTCCCCATAGAAACAATTTAGCAAGTAAACAAAACTCCCCCTCCTGAAAGATTCCTAGGCCATTTAGACGAACTTTCAGACACAGAGAATAGGTTATGGGTAGAGTGGCGTAATAAACTAAACTAAGCCATTACAATGAAAAACCTGGTGTTATTTTAATAAAGAAAACGTAATTTCTTTATGACATAATTAAAATTAATACAACCATTGCAAATCAGTACTTTATTTTTAATATTTCCCCCCTCCCTTGTTCTTACACTCTCTCTCACACACTTTAGCAGTGGAGATCTCTTTTTTTATGATATTATTTAAGAAAGTTAATTTCGTACAATTTTGCCAAATGTATTGTGTCCCTTTTTGTTACTTATCTGCCTCGCTGGTGAGTCTCAAGGAGGTTGCACCATCTGACGAAAATCACTTTCCCAACGAAGAAACCCAAAAAAATGTTCCGAAAGTTCACTTGCGATTCACACTTTCGCTTTGACCAAATTTGACGCGTTTATATTGAGTTTGAGCAAAAACTCAGCAGGCCCACCCCAGCCACCCGCGGGCACCACCAAAATGCATCTGCACGGTTCGGTAGCTGGCGTGAGACTGGGGCCCGCTTCCTTTGTTTCTACATTACAGTCCAGCTCGACTACGCACTCGAAACCAGTTTTCTCCGGTTACATCCACACATCGCCGACATCACTTGTTTACAACTTGATCATCCCAGCACCTTGCTGTCGGCCTAGCCCAAACACCGATTCATTTTGTTATTGTAAACAAAATGCCTATCGTGTGAGTAATTGTGACTCACTAGCTAATATTAGGATGTGTTACATAACGTACCGTTACAAGATCCTTATTGCTTGTTTTTACTTGTTTTAGATTTTTTCGTAAAGTTTTCATTCTTCTTACAAGTCTGATCCAAAAATTTTCAACAGGTGGCAATGCAGTTGTCTCTAATCGTGTATCAGAAGTTGTGAGCCAGACATTGCAGCCCATACCTGTGATGATTTCTGATGGATTTGTGATTTTCTTGTGAGAATATTATGATATGAACTATAAAATGTTGAACTCTTGTGCTTTTCCTCATATTTTCAAATCACAAGATCATTTCAAATTCATAAAAGAAATAACAAGATCATTAATTGGACTACTAAAAGGTAGAGTCAAAACGTTTTTGGAATTAGTTTATTTCACAAAAACTGTATACATTAAACTGTTTTATGTTCTGTTTTCTTTAAATAGGTTTCTTTCAGCAGCTACACACTTCTGGTAATGTTTTTGGAAATGCTCCTGGAACCTGTTCTTAGACACCTCCTTCAGCTGCTTCATTGCTTCAGCAATAACGTCATCAAGTCCTTGTATCTTTTCTCTTTCAGAGCTGATTTCAAGTGAGAAAACAAGTAAAAATCTGCTGATGCCAAGTGGGAGAATATGACGGATGTTCAAGAGTTGTCACATTGTGGCATGCAAGGTACTCCCTGACCAGGACCAGTTGATGTGCTGGCACAGTGTCCTGCAAAAGAACCCAGTTTTTCTGCATTTTTCAAGATGCTTCCTTCTTATTGCATCCCTGACAAAAGATATCAACTTACATTTCCTTGCTCACTATTTGACCTTGTTAAGTGTATTCATAATGGACAATTCCCTGTGAATAAAAAAAAATTTCCAACCTAACTTTTATTTTGTTTAAACAAAACTTCTGTGTCCGAGGAGATGACTTTGATTTCCATTCGAAGTTGGAACTGTTGTTTTGTCTGTGGGTCATACAAAAAACACTAAATCCTGTGACTTCACTGTTCAGAAAATTGTTATCTTGATCAACCATAGTGATAATGTCTCCGGCCAGTGTCATTTGTGTTTCTTTGTGATCTGTAGATAGCATTTTTGGAACAATGTGTTGGCAAACCTGATGTGTTTTCAGATCATTACGGAGTATACTGTGACAGTTTCCAACTGATATTCCAACTTCTGGTACAATTTCCTCAATGATTTCCTTCTGTTACCTTAAACAATCCCTGAACACGCTTTATGACAACTTTGTCATATGTCTCAGTAGATGGGATGTCGACTACAAACATCAACACTAAAATGACCCTCACAGAAATACTTGAGTCACTCATATACTTGTTTTTTCATCACCAATTCAGTATATACTTTGTTAACTAACATTACTATTACTGATGATGATTTTTGAAGCAAAACACATTTTTTTATTTGCATTTTTGCTCAATTATATTATGTCACATGGATGTTAAAGAAACAGCTGTGCTATTGTTGGATAGGAAGAAAGAGCATGAGGACAGGCCATTTTGTGACATCATAACCTCTAGCCAATGTATGAAAAAGTAATGTCCGTGGTGTGATTATTATTTTAAACATAAAGCGCCAATTCAGGAAACTTTTTGAAGATGTAACACGAACATCATCAATTCATGTTGAATGCTATCCCAAGTACAGATCATCCATTGTAAAGTGCTGTTTGTCCTTAAATCACTTGAACCATTTATAACAGAGTGTATGACTTACTGTGTATACAATATTGCTGTGTGTTTCTAATTTTAGAAACATTGGTTTGGCTTTAAAAAAAGTAAATCAACTAGACAATAACATGAAAGCTCTCAGGTTAGCCTTAAAGCAATGAAGCATGCTTTTGCATTAGGCATTTCAGGTTGGAAGGATGACGAAGACCTCGAGTATATGGTCAGAAAGTTAAAAGAAGAATATGATGCAGCCGGTTTGACGATGAAGATGGCAAAATGTGAGTACCTGATAGTGGGCAACGAAGAAGTTAAGGACTTAAAAATTGAATGTGGACAGGATACGAGGTGTTGAAAAAGTAAATACTTAGGCGTTATTTTCAACAAACAGGGAAGCAGCAAAGATGAAATTCAAGAACGTGTTAACCGTTATAAGAACGCTGAATTCTCTTCTATGGGAAAGAAGTATAACAAGAAATACAAAGAAACATATAATAGCATGGTGCAAAGTGTAATCCTTTATGGAGCAGAAGTGTGGAACGTTTCAAACGTAAATAAGAAAAAACTGATGGCAGCGGAAATGGACTTCATCAGGAGGAGTTGTAGAAGATCAAAATTAGACAGGGTTAGAAATGAAACTATTAGAGCTGAGATGAATATTGACAGGACAATAATGGATGAAATAGAAAGAAGACAATTGACTTGGTTTGGGCATGTGAAGAGAATGGAAGATGACAGATGGCCCCGCAAAATACTGGAATGGATACCACCGGTGAGGAGGAAAAGAGGACGTCCACGGAGGAGTTGGCAAGATGATGTAGCGGAAGCAATGGTTGCAAGAAATTTAGAAGAACTTACATGCTACGATAGGTTACAATGGAAGTTGGGGACGGAGAAACGGTGACAGCTGTAAAGATCCGTTATATATATATACATATATATATATATCAGGTTGGAATATAAGAATTCGGCATGTAGGTCTTAAATTCCACCTGTATAAAATAATGTTAGTCCAGGAGTTAAGTGTGGACAACTAGGTATCTCGCAAAGCATCTTGTGAAGCCATCCTTGCTATTACAAGACGATCATATGATGCTATTATAAAATTCTGGTGTTGTTCAGGATGTTATTACTTTTCAGACGAGGGAAGGACATTTCATATCTTATATTGTGTTATTGGACATATAATATTCCAGTAATATTTTGTTATACGTTGAACATATGAAAATCTGAAGGAAACCAATTACCACTTCACAGTGGACATGTTACTGTGCGGTATACAGTTTCAAACTTGGGATTCATAGGCCTGTATTTTTTGGAAGTGGAGAATTGTACGGTAACAGTAACTTCTATTTAGTATTTGACAATGGTGTGTGGTTTTTATAACCAATACTCAATGAGTCTGGAGGTCAGCAAAGTTGGTTCAAACAAGATGGCACCATTGCTAATAAGTGCAGACCTTCTATGAATGTTCTGTGCGAGTTCTTTCTTGGCCATCCGATTTCATGTCATTGACATCCCATGGTCTGCGCGATCGACTGTCCTTGCTGTCTGTGATGATTATTTCCTTTAAGACTACCTCAACAATAGTTTTCATTTTTTTGACCACATTTAATGCTGCACTCTAGGATGCCATCCTGCAAGAAATTGCATCAATTACATAACAGATAATCCAACGAGTGATGAAGAATCTCAGAGTGAGGTTAAATGAGTGTGTGAGAAAAGAGGGAACATTTGAATTATTTAATTTTCAAGACGAGGAAATTAATTATATATAAAATGATAAAAAATATTCTTCAATTTGATACAACAAAATTTTTTATTATTATGACTATGATTTATTTTATCACTCTCCAAAACCTCACACCATGCTGGACCCTGTACAATGCAACCAACAGAAGTGTGGGTAAGATGGTTGCAACCAGTCAACATTGCTACATCATATTTGGCACTATGTATATAATGTTCAGTGGCTTTTTTTAAGACCTTGTACATGCCATATAATTCAATCCATATTTCCTATCAGTACTACTGTAAATTATCAGTTCCTTGGTGATTTGCTGATCATACAAAATATTTTGTGAGTCACAAACAAAAAATAGGTCACCCAAAAAAGAATCATGCATCACCAAATATGCAAATTTTGTCCATGAAGTAAATAATTGTTGTTTCCAAGGGAATGTTAATACTCATTTTTTATTAAAATGCACAAAGAATAATCAGCTATCACAATTAACCTTGAGTGATCACATTTGATCGAGCCTCCTGGTGGCCTAGTGGCTAACGCGGGCGCTTGATGCGCTCGTGGTCCCCGGGTTCAATTCCCGGCGGAGGCTCCGTACGACGTGCACTCAGCGTCGTGAGGCCGAACTGAGTAGGCGCTGAGATAACAGCGCCGCCTGCCTCCTGGCTGTGAATACCGCAACTAGCGGCTGGTGGCGCGTTGTACTTAGCCATGCAACCGTCACATTGCACACAACAGCCGCGCCGGTACGCCTTGGTCCTTTCAGGGACTGTTGAGCGTTTGACTTTGATCATATTTTCAACTACTTATTTGTGTGAATTTGTTTTTTCATCATTAATTTTTATGAAAAATAAATACAGGAATAATTTGCAGTAGACTGAAACTTAGTCCAGCTTTAAACTTACTGTTAATGGTTTCCAGGGGCATATTTACAGGGGGGAGGGACCGGAACAGGACCAGACCCCCCAGAGCTCGAAAAAGTCTCCTAACTTTAGGCTATTTTATAAATTTTTCAGCTGTGTATGCTAATGTAGTTGTAACTCTTTTTAATGTACAAACAAGTTTATTATACAGCATTTGTGTATACGTTTGAAATATGAAATATAGAAAAATCAATATAGTCAATAAGTATCTTCTAAACAATCTTCCAATAACACATATTTTTACTTTATTATCATTTATGGTATGTTAATGGGATTGATTTCAGGAGGTTATTAAACTTTTTAACCACTTTAAAGATAGTAATGTTGATTAGTCCTAACTTATTTTGACGTAGAATACGTCTTACCTTTCAGGCCAGCAGTAGGCACCCCCAACCAGAAAATGGAGCGTTACGTTTTCACGTCACGTTTGAAATTGAAATATTATCTAAATGACAAAAGATTCATGCTTATATGAGGTAACATTCGACAGATAAAGGAACAAAGATAATAAATAGCACAATATAAGCGGCCTATTGCATCATCAGTGCGGGGGGGAGAAATAGAAATGTTTTGTGCCGCTCGGCGCACACTAAAATTAGTATTTCTCCGGTTTCTGATCCGATAGAACGTTGAGTGAGGTGTCGTTAAAATTGTCTCATCGAGTACTATCTACATAGTGTACCGTAATAGCGGTGATATTATTAAGAGGTTTGAATAATCGTAATTCAAGTTGCAAAAATTGTGTGTTCGGACAAAATGTCGCGGTATATGGATGCTAAACGTGCTCAAAAGTATCATAAACACATACAGGAGAGTAGAGAAAATCATGGGAAATTCAAAAAACCCAAAATGACCAATGCCGAACATCAGAGGATTTACCGACAACGCTTAAAAGACAAGGAAATAAATACTGAAGTCAAGTTGGATGAGGAAGAGCGCCCAACTTTGCAAGTGTATCAGCCGATCGAATTCAGCAAAACGTGGCAGTTAGCTACAAAGCACATCTACAAAACATTCTTTAATAATGTATTTGGACACGCGTGTGATGTTTGTGACAGACTGTGGTTCCAGATGGACGTAAAGATAGTGGCTGTTAAAGTGATGCCGTTCCAACACCATGGAGACCAGAATTAATTACCATAGTAACAAGTAAATAAACAAATGATATTTAGCGGCATCAGAACTATACCTTTATCCATTCCTGCAGTTTTTATTCATAACACATTAGCAACCCTAAAGCACACAGACGTATTCTACACTCTGAAGATTTGCGGCCGTGGCTCCGACACAGCCCCCGCTGACTTTTTTTTTTTTTGAATGAAGTCAACTCCACTGGACCCCCTCCAAGGCCTAATTGTACATACACCACTGATGGTTTCATAGATCCCACCAATATTTTTATTTCTGTTTGTATAGTAATCTTTATGATGATGAGGTAACAAGCTAATCATATTTTGTAACTTATTTGTTATAATAATAATTTACATTTTTGTCAGAGCGAGCAAGCACAATACCAAAGAAACCATTATTACCATCATTATTGCAATGCTTTATGATACACGACATTTTTTGTTTTGTTGTCTGGCGCGTAAACAAACAAAGCTGATGGTTTTCCGACACGGGAACAGGCGACATACAATTGACCATGCGAGAAGCATGGATTTTCAAGGTTAATGCCGCAAACACTCAATGACTGCCCTTGTGATTTGTTTATTGTCATTGCGAATGCAAGCCGCACCGGAAACTGCAAGCGTTTAAAGTCGAATGGCATGTCGGTCGGAATCATTGGGATGCGTGGTATCAAAACGTCTACTCCTTTGTACTTTCCTTTAAGAATTGTTGCTTCGATGACGTTGTTTATCAGTTTCTTCACCGCAAGCCGGGTGCCATTACAAAGAATTGGTTGGTTGATATTTCGCAACATTATGATTACCGATCCGACTTTCAATTTGAGATTGTGAGGCGGCAATCCGGGCAATTCCAGCGAGTTTAAAAATTCGGTTGGATAGTTGACGACACCATCTTGGCTAGTAACGGAATCCACCGATTTGTACATCATCAATTCGCCAGCAATTTCACTTTGAATGTTGAAATTCAATTCGTCGACATCAATGTTTTTCGCAGCCAATATAGCACGTTCGCTCAACCAAACATGATTTTTGTAATTTTGAGCAATGTTTGGGAATACCTTTCGGATGAGTTCGGTCTTTGATTCGGTGAACTGGCAAAAATCGACGGGGAATGTAATGCAGCCAGTCGAAATGTTAACGGGGATTTTGCCATTGCCAATGTCCAGCAATTGTTTTGAAAATACTTCTCCAGATTGGTCGTTCTGCAACTCGACACGCATGTTCATACTTAATTTGAGTGTCTTGACGTGTTTCCACAAAACGGACGACTTCAAACATGCATTAAGTTCATCGGCTGGCGTTGACCGTGGAATCACTGGCAATGTTTGGCGAAAATCACCTGCCAACAGAATCATCGCACCACCAAACCGGTTTTGATTGTTTCGTAGATCTTGCATCGTTCGGTCTAATGCCTCCAAAGACTTTTTATGCGCCATCGTACATTCATCCCAAACGATCAATTTGCATTGCTGCAAAACTTTGGCCATTGCACAGTTCTTCGAAAGGTTGCACGTTGGAGTTTCATTGATTTGCATATTCAACGGCAACTTGAATGCTGAATGAGCTGTTCGACCGCCTTCCAACAACGTAGCTGCAATTCCTGATGAAGCAAGTGCAAGTGCAATTTCATTCTGCGAGCGAATCGTTGCCAAAATCAATGCGATCAGAAAAGTTTTCGCAGTTCCACCGGGAGCGTCCAAGAAGAAAATCCCTCCAGTTCCATCGTTCACAACTTTCATGAGAGTGTCGTACGCATATTTTTGTTGCCGATTCAACAGCGGAACGTTCGTTCGAAATGATTCTCTCAATGCATCGCAATCATATTGTTTTTCGCGTTTCAACTCTTGATTAAATGCGTCGTGCATCGGACGATTGGGCGCTGTCAAGCCTAATTGAGGTAATTCCTTGTTCGATATCATCAAGCACATGTCCTCAATTAATATCAATGCCTCGTTGTGAATTTCCTCGCTCAGTTGCAAATCTGGATTTGATGTTCTAGTACACATCTGATGCAAAATATCATCAGACATGTCATCTTTGTATTTGGTCCACAAATCAATCGGTTTCGATGGGAAGCATGTTGAGATAATTATCGAAAACAATGTTCGTATTTGATGAGCATTTGACGAAATCACAGCATCTCCGAGGGTGTAATCCCAATGAGTGTCATTCTCTAGCAATCCCAAACGTTGACAGGCTTCTCTATATGTACCACACAATTCACCATTAACAGTTCGTAGATGTTGGAATGATGTTGGGCCACGAACGTTGACTAATAGCAAACGTAAATAGAAACACTCGTCGTTGCTTGGATGGACTGTGTAAATGCGACCTAATGCATCGGTGGAAAATACATGTGGGTAACCTGGAACTGGATTTCCTTGTTTCCGTCGTTGAAATTTCTTTGACGATTGATTCCAAGTATAATATCTTGGCATTTCGGAGTATAGCAGCGCTCGGGCGAAGTCATCATTCTGGCACATTTCAAAAAAACTGGTCAATGTTGTAGATGGCGGTCGATCAGCTCGTTGTAATGCGTTCTCCGCAGTGAAGTATACTCTTTGACCATTTTCCAGATGTACGGCCAAGTGAACAACAGTGGGATGTCTTTCATGAATGGCGAATGAAAAAATGCGCCAAATTGCTTCGTTACTGCTAACATAGCGGCCCATTTGATATTAAGTGACTTCATCGTTGGAATTCTCCGCACCAACTCCAATCACAGCCATGTCACTTCTTTGGTCACATACTTGCAGATGTATTTGATGGATTTCACGGAATGGCAAGATTCGACGTTGATGTGCGCTTTGAATGTCTTCGAGAGTAATGGCGAATACGGAACAATCCAACGATTATCAACTTCAATGTCCTGTTGATTCACTTTGACAATTGTTGATCTTCCATTGTCCGCAGTCGATCGGCGACGATACAGTGGATAACCGTCATTTCCGGTAATTGTTTCTGCTACTAATGCCCGTGGATAACGCTTCGAACATTTTCCGTCGACCATACACGGAGAATTGTTATTTAATGTTCCACAGGGGCCATGAATCATGTTCTTAGTAACAACCTCATGCAAGCCTGGATCTTCTTCTTCATCGGGAATTTCCGCTGATATCACATCATCGATTTCATTCGGTCTTATCTTCTCAATCAACCAAATGAGAATATGTGCGTGTGGCAATCCGCGTTTCTGCCACTCCACTGAATACATCCAGCAGCGCGTCTCGACGAACACGCGATGCTTCACAATGAAATCCATCAGTGATTTCCATTTCTGTTTGAAGACTCTCGCGGTGATGTCATGGCGATCATGGGTGATTGGCCAGGGAATAACTCTTGCCGAATTTCTATCCACTACGGATTGCACGTGAACGTGATGAACAAATCTGGTGTGCCGTAATGGCGAACATACGACATGGCATCTTGAGCGTATTCATGCATATGTCGCGGACTTCCGACGTACTTTGCTGGGAGAATCGTCATTCGCCCGACATTCTGTGCGTTTCCGTCAGCATTGATGGCATCTCGACGGTGAATATACTCTTCGGAACGGAGTTTTGTCTGGTTCAATCTGATGAATGTCAATCGCTCAGTTTCAACTTTGACGTACATGTCGACAGCATATTGGTGAAATAGACGCCGACATTTCAAGATGTGATTGTCCTCATTTTCACGAACCATCAGTCGATATGAATAATAGTTCATTGAACTGACTTTTTTGTTCGTTTCAGCGCCTGTAAATGAATTTTTGTGTCAATGAAATGAATTAATCTTATTAGAAAAAATATAGATTCACCTGTAAGCGGATTTATCATCTTTATCGAGAAATGATAACCGTCTTCACCTTGCCAAAATATGATGGGATATTGCAACGCATCATATGATCGGTGCGTTTCGTACACACGCTGCAGCTGATCGTTCCGCCGATGTAGAACGATATCACGGGATTTCAAATTTTCACCAACGACGACAACGGTGACTTCATCAATTGTTGGCGCATTGAAACGTCTTGCGTGTTCTCCCGTAGGCGTCTTATCGGCTCTGATTACAATTTTGTGATTATCAGATGGCATGCGGTCCAGTGCGGTTTTGAACAATGCAATCAATTCATTGTATTGATGAAAAAAAATTTGCAGCTGTTCCACAATTGGTCTTTTCACCGAACTGTTGTGTGCACAACGCTTATCTACTTCTTGTGGTGAATTGCCCATGAAATAAATCTGCAGAAATTTATAGTCTCCATCCGGCGGTGGCAATAGCGAACCTGCTCGATGATATATTTGACCTTGAATCTGTAAAGGTTTATAGCAATCGAAAAATTAAAAATTTAATTTTCCTTCTCGACCAGTCTGTTCTCACGCAGCGGTGGCAGCGACTCCAAGAACAGAGCCATAAACAAAGTTAATTGGGATAGGCGACAACTAACGTCAATATCAGACAATGGAAGCGTGTTCAGCACGAGGTAACAAAAGGAACGGCGACTCAAGTTGACAGGAGTGGGCCCACGGAGAATTATGACACCAAAACAAACCGAACAATGTACTTGGGCTCAGTCACACGTTTACGCAGAATCGAAGCGAAGATACATTTAAGGGTGTAGCTAAGAAATGAGTTCACGACAAAAAACGAGACGAGGCACAAAGGATTGAGGAAGTATTGCAGTCTATAGAAACGATCCAAGCAACAAATTGTGAATAGAAGCAGCAATGTCGCACAGCGGGATGTACGCCTAAGTGACAAGCTGAGATTTACAACGAGAAAGCGTAGAGGTTGCATCTGTTGACACTGGATGGAAAACGGTTAATTGCCAGGACGCGGAGTTACAGAAACGAACAATACCCAAGATGTTAGAGCAAACCCTTGCTTGAAACTCGAAACAATAAGTTGACTGACAGGCGAGGAATGTCTTGCATTTCTCCGAACGAGAATGACGCCTGGACAAGACGATTCAAAGGACATATCTAGGTACCTATCAGAACAAAGTATTCCACGAAAGAGAGCGAAGGAGAAGCCAGTTTCCATAGCAACTAGGAGAGGAACAAATCAGAGGGTAGAAGACTGGAAGAATTCGAAATAGTGGGAAAGGACTTCGAGAGAGGGTAGTGACTCAGCCTATCATAGTAATCTTAGGCGTAGACAAGCCAGAGACCAAGATTCTAGTAGGGAGACGTTGATAAAAACTAAGTGTCCGACGCGGGACAAGAGAGTCTTACATAAAATTTTGAGTCGTTCGCGACGAAGTACAATAATTTTACGAAGCAGTCTTACATAAATTATCAAGCAGTTCGCGACGAATCTTATAATATTTTCGGACTATAAAAGTATTAGAGAGACACATAACTCTCGTGATTAATTTTATAATGTTACAAACAATTTCATAAGTTTATTAAGTACTTGTATCAAGAACAGTCACGGGAATTTTAGATACTGAATCGGTATTATCGATCAACCGTGAAGTCTTAAGGTACGCGATATGGTGAACTAAACGGACATAGTGAAGTTCGGAGTGAACTTTATTGAACTTAGAATATATATAGAGGAACTTCGGGTATTATGGAATAGTCGGGAAATATGGAATACCTAGATATCTGACCCGTAAGGTGCTGCAGATTAGCGGAAAGCAGTCAAACTACTTCTAAACACACCCATAATGCTCTGCAGTGATTGTTGTGAAGGTGACGCGTCTCGCTGCTTCGTGGCTGAAGGGAATTGTTTTTTCGACTTTCATAAATTTTTGCAGGTAAGTTTTTATAAATCCATATTAATTATTATAGTCCTTTGTCAGTGATTCAAAGCTAGTGTCATACTAAGTAAACGAGTTATATTTATTACTGCATTAGATATTTTACTTCTATTTACACTCACAGTAAGGTGAAAAGGTTTTGATTTTCAAGATGGCGTGTCGGGTATTATGGAATAGTCAGTATTTCATAATACCCGACATAAAATCACAGTATTCCATATTAACCGACAGAATTATGCTACCAAAAATTTCATCTACTTCTTATGAGATAGACTCTAGGTTACAGTTAACAACTATTTTAATTACAAAATACTATAATATTATGCTAATTCTTAAATAGGCTACTATTAATAGGCTGGTAAATACTAAAATACCTACCAAGAATTGCTAGATTCAGTTTTAAAATTATGTCATGCAAAAGTACTGACATAAATATTTCAATATTACCAATTATTGTTTATTTTTCAGATATGCCTAAGAAAAAAGTAGACGTTGGTAGGAAGAGGAAGCTGTGGGACCCTGCACGAATGGCACAAGCAATATCAGCGGTCCGTGAGAAGAAAATGGGCTTCTTGAAGGCATCTAAAATGTTTGGAGTACCAAGAGCCTTACTCTTCCACCTCGTGAACAGTAAGGAGCAAGATGCTACAAAAGTGGTGTCAACAATCCTAGGACGTAAGCCAATTTTTTCTAAAACATTAGAACAGGAGTTAGTTAAATACTTAATTGAAATGGAGGCCATGTTTTTTGGGCTTACTATAAAGGATATTTGCACTCTAGCATTCCAACTTGCAGTTCATAATAATATAGCTCATCCTTTTGGGAAAGATGATAAGGCAGGTAAGGATTGGTTTTACGCCTTTATGAAAAGAAATAGGGACAAGTTATCTATCCATAAGCCTACTGGAACATCTTTTTCAAGAGCTAGAGGTTTTAATAAAGAGGAGGTGAATAAGTTTTTCGACCTCTTGGAAAAACTTTTTGAAAAACACAAATATCCTGCAAACTGTGTTTATAATGTGGATGAAACTGGTTTATCAGTGGTCCAAAGCAAAATTCCACATGTAATCGGTCTAAAAGGAAAAAAGCAAATAGGATCCCCGACATCTGCTGAAAAAGGTTCCTTAGTGACCATTATTAGTTGTATGAGTGCTGAGGGTCATTTTGTGTCTCCTCTAATTATTTTCCCCAGAAAAAACATGAATGAACAGCTCATGAAAGGTGCTCCACCAGGGTCCATCGCGGCATGTCACCCATCTGGTTGGGTGCAAACAAACATTTTTACTAAATGGTTTGAGCATTCTATTGCTAACACAAAACCTACTGCAAATTCGCCTGTTCTGTTAGTTCTAGATGGGCATTCCACCCATAAACGCAACATTGATATAATCAATTTGGCGAGGTCTAATCATGTCACTATCATCTGCATACCACCACATTCGTCACACAAACTCTAGCCCCTGGATAAAACCTTTATGGGCCCTTTGAAAACGAACTATAGTGAGGAAGTACGAAAATTTTTAAGACACAGTTCATGCCCTTTGAGTGTTTTTGACATAATCGAACTGTTTGCCCATGCTTATTTGAAAGTCCAGAGGGGTGATATTGCAGTTAATGGGTTCAAAGTTACCGGTATTTACCCTGTAAATAGGAATATTTTCTCCGACGAAGATTTTCTTGCTGCTTCACGTACACACACACATCCTGCAGAGGACAAAGATGCTTCTGTTCCAGACAAGTCTACTTCTGGAGATCCACACAATACTGAAAAAAATTCAAACCAAAGTACATGCACATCTATTGTGTCTGTGCCATGTTCGTCTAAAACCTCTGATAGACTAAGCGGGGTTGTAAATGACGAGGTTGTTGACACAAGCAAGGCACAAGAGTCATCTCAGAAGTCAAGTAAGTTTAAAGATCCTTCTGAAAATGTTCGTACACCACCTGAACCAGTTGCTTGTTCTTCTAACTTTTTCCTACCCTATCAGATATCACCTCCACCACCCAAAAAGCAAACATCGATGAGAGGGAGAAAACCAGGGACATCTTCGATACTAACTGGATCTCCATACAAAACTCAATTGGAGACTGACCTCAGTGCTAAGCGAGAAACAAATGCCAAGAAAGATTCCAAGGGAGTAAAGAAAAAACCTCCAAAAGCAGAAAATCCTTTACCGGAAAAGAAAATTAAACTAGAAAAGAAGCATTCCAAAAAATTGTTTACAACTGAGTCAAGTAGTGACGATGAATCTTTTCATTCGGATGTATCGTCAGAATTGGACTTCGTCCCATCTACCACACCGGACGATACTGATGCCGACTGCCTCTTCTGCAATGGAAAATTTTTTGAAGAAGCAAGAGGGGAGGTGTGGGTTAAATGTTTATCCTGTTCCATGTGGGTGCACCTTGACTGTGCCGGCGCAGAGAAAACTGATTATATTTGTGATTTTTGTAGGTAAATGGTATTTCAACAAAGAACATTTTGTCTATAATATAGGACATAATCCATAAAGTAATTATCTAGACTAAATTGTGTTTTTTCATAAAAATAATGTGCCTTTTTAAAACTTAGAAAAATTGATAAACTAGATTAGATTATGTTCATCTTTTACTATAAATAGTCTAGTTAAGTAAAAAACTACTCTACTATCAAGTTTTGCTAATGTATCTTTATATTTACTTAAACTGCTAAACTTAGTAATTTCTGTGTTACTAATCTATTTATAAAAATTGACTACAATACATTAAAAACTACAATAAGTTAAAAATCTAGTGAAAAATTACATAACTATTAGGTTTTTGTATTTTTTTAAGGTATATATACCATAACTAGACTAAACTTCAAGTAATATAATTATTGCCAATAATTATGTTAATTAAATTTGGTATTTTGATAAATATTGTTCATTTTCTTTACTTTCACCCCTCTATTCCATATTACCCGACTATTCCATATTACCCTCCAAGTGCAACTTTTTTTCCAATATGAAATTTGGGTATACTATAGCTTTTATTTTCACTTTATACCAATCAATAAATAATAATAACTTATTAAGGTTTGCATCTGTTTAAGTTTTAAGGTATTTAAAAATGTTAAAGGTGAGTTATGATTACAAATGTAAATGGTATTCCATAATACCCGAAGTTCCTCTAATCATTTGCGGCTTAGAAAACAGTATAACGAACAACAATTCACAATGTGACAATGTGCATGAACGACACAGTAATATTCATAATTTACAGTAATCAAGACACTCTTATTCAAAAGAACTATTAGACAACCACACAATAATACCTTGTGTGGACACACAAAGAAATACACTGAACACTTAAGTAAGCATTCATTACTTAATGATGGTTGTACGCGGAGACGAGGTGAATTGTGCGGACAGTGAATAAACATAACACACCTACACTATTCTGTTAACAACGCGTGTGCAAATAACCAGTGAAAGTGATCATCATCATCATTATACAATGGAGCACCGTCTACAAACACTCGTCATCACCTGGAATATAGCACCGATGGAAATAACGGATAAACTATTACCAAGTAACACTTTATGATTTTACTAGTATAGTCAAACTACTATCCTGTCTCTTTCAAAGAATCTAACCTGAGTAATTAGGAGAAAAGTTAATAAAAGAAGGTTGCATTCAAATATATAATCATGATCTATTAAAGTCAATCCATCTGGATGAATGAACGCATTAGATAAAGTAAATATTATTTGATCTTGTTGTATGTATATTTTATATATGTTGTATGTATTTCAGAAAGCAATTAAGGAGGAATTTATATGTTGATATGTATATGTCCCAAGTTTTGATGTATTTACAGGTACCAGGAAGATATATGTTTGTTATTAAATATGAATTGTTTAACGTATAATAAATTAGTACATAAGTAGATCAATAATGCATCTTTATCAGAAAACCCAGTGTAATCCACAATTCAATTCACTACTACAACCACATAAATTTTAGTGTATATTGAGTGAACACTCTTGAGAATATTAAAATCTTATATAACATTAAATTACACTATCGTAAATGGCGACTAACACACGAATCGATCTACATTAGTGATTGATCAATAAACATAAAGAACCATATTAATCTTAAAGAAGCAACCTGAGTAATTAATAGATTTGTACCTTAATTACATTGTTATAATTGGCCTGTGAAAGGTATACTTCATTAATCAATACATAATTAAATTAAGTAATTAAGTAATCCACAAATTAATTAATTACACCGTAGATATATGGCGCCCAACGTGGGGCTTGATACGCGATAGAATATCACGTATAAGTTCGGGTAAAGAGCAGGCAGTAGAGTAGATTAACCTAGAGTAAGATAAAGATAATTCATAGTGTAGAGGCTAGTTTGAATGATCACTCGCAGTAGGGCAAAGATGGCCAGCAATTCGGACAGTGTGGAAGTTGAGGTTAATAATCAGTTAGATATGCCTAATAACGAGGAGGACAACACACCTAGCGATCCAGACAGTGTTGTGGAGACTCCAGACGACAGGGCGCGGGGACTGACGCCTAGACCCCAAGAAGTGAGCCTACAAACACTTATGGCATTAATTAGCGAAAATATTGAGAAACAAAATGAAAATAATAGAATAATCAATAAAAAAATTGATAAACAAAATGAAAATAATAGAATAATCAATGAAAAAATTGATAAACAAAAAATGAAAATCATAGAATAATCAACGAAAAATTTGATAAACAAAGTGAAGTAATAAGCGAGAAGCTGGAAAAACAGAGCGAGAAACTCGATCAATATAAAGAAGAAGTGAAACAACAAGTATCTGAGCAAATAGCGCAGATGCGTTCGGAAAAAACGCGAATACCGACATACCTGGGAGGAGAAGTTTAATGAGATGCAAAAGAAACAAGAGGACTCAGTTAAAGAATTGCGAGAAGACGCAGATAAGAAGCATGAAGAGATGCGAGAGGCACATGAAACAGACCGCCAAGAGTGGAAAGGAGCCATCCAGAGCACTCAGACAAGCATTAAAAGGATTCACAACAAAATAGAAATGCATATAAAAGACAGTAATAAAAAACAGGAGGAGTTGGCAGCCGAACTACATGAAACAATACAATAGAAGCAGCAGGAGCAGTGCCACACAAACAACGTCGTGAAACAAAAACTTGAAGAAGTCGATAACAAACAACGCTCAACAGAACAGAAATTGGACGAAACGTCTAAAGAAAAAACTATACGCATTGAAGAACTGAAGTGCCACATAGCAAAAATGAGAGAAACACAAGAACGACTGCAAAGGCAATTAATTGAAGGTGAGTGTGGGAACGGAAACAGAATCAATGGACCGCAACACCACGATCTTAAGTATAATGGGACCGATAGGTATCCCATGGAATTCCTGAAGGAGCTACCGGAACTACAAGAGACATATTATCCTAATGACAGTATTAAATGGATTGGTAGGCACCTCGAGATGGACGCCGGTATCTGGTGGCGAGTCATCAGGAATCAGATAACTACTTTTGAAGAATTTAGGGAAGCCTTTATGCAAAAATACTGGGGGCAAGAACGTCAAGACGAAATTAGAGACCAACTCGAGTATGGGAGATTTGATTGGCACGGACAAGTAAGCTCTATTCAATATATCGAGCGTATTCTCTTAGAAAGTAGACAACTGACGCCCACGATAACTGATAGACAATTGATTCGTAAGATCGCACGTCATTTTGGTCGTGACGTACAATTGGCTGTTATTACGAGAGGTATAACTACAATTCCGAATTTCGAGTCATTGATCGTCGAATACACACAGATTCGACCACGCAATAACAAAGAATTTCAGCATGCAGCGAAAGCAGAAGGTGAAAGTCGGAGAGAGAGAGAGAGAGGACAATAGACCCAGACGGGAATGGGGTGAGAAAGTGACCGCCCGTGCACAATACAACCGGAACGCAGGAGGGCAGCCTGTCAATACTATTAGTTTCGTAAACAATGGTGCGTCTACGTCGACGGCCGACGAACCCAAAAGGCAGCACCAGGAAGAGAAAAAAAATCACACGACAGTAAAGGACACAGTCAATTTACCGGACGATGACACTACCAATGATGTGCATATCCTTCTACCAGATTTAAGAAATGACTTATTGTATGATGATGAAGAAGAAATTGCTCAACGTGTATTAAAGTGTCCCGAAGTAATTGTAAAATTTAATAGTGATATAACTGTTTTAGCTCTTATTGATACTGGATGTTTGATCAACGGAATATCAGAATCATGGTATAATCAAAATAAGAAGGGCATAGAACCGTACGAAATACTGCCCATGACCAACACTCTTGTAATTAGCGCAGTAGGAAACAAATCAAAATTAATTAAGAAACAAATATTATGTGATATAGAATTAGATGGAGTTAGGAGCGAATGTGTGTTTTTAATTATACCGGATCTTATCAAACCATGTATTTTAGGGATGAGCTTTCTACAGGAAACCGGATGCCGTATAGATATAGGGAGAAGAATAATCAAGCTGAAAGGAAAAGCTGACGAAGCAGAGTATGCGATACCAATCATGCATATGGCGGTGATAAGCAGAGAAGAAGATGAGGAAATCATGCGGTGTATTGACGAAAAGGTGGAAAGTATTGACTGTGGAGATGAAAATATGTTGACACGATTAAAAGAAATTTTAGTAAGAAACAGGAGTTTATTCAGGGAGTGCCCCGGAAGAATCAACGGATACGCACACGAATTCCAAGTGACAGACAGGACACCGTATTTCGAGAGAGAATGGCCAGTCCCGCTTGCATACAAGGGGAAAGTTCAGGAAGAAATAAGTCGAATGTTACGTTTTGGGGTGATTGAACGTTGCAACAGCCCATTCGTAAACCCACTTGTGACTGTGATAAAGAAAGATGGAAGGGTCCGGTTATGTCTGGATGCAAGAAAGTAAACAGTGCGACAATCCCGGACTACGAGGGAGCCTCACCGATAAATGATATATTGGCAAGATGCAGCGAGATGAAGTACTTGTCTACAGTCGATCTGACCAGTAGCTTCTGGTAGGTACCATTAAAGCCAGAATGCCGAGATTTCACAGCCTTTATGTATGAGGGTAAGTGCTACCGTTTTACGGTCACACCATTTGGATTAAGCACTAGTTCTGCGGCGTTAACGAGAGGGTTAGACGTGGTATTAGAAGAAGAGGTCAAAAGAAATACTATTATTTATGTGGATGACTGTCTATGTTATTCCAATAGTCTAGAAACACACTTAGCACACTTAGAATTATTATTAGAGAATTTAAGAAAAGCAAATTTAACGATAAGTTTAGAAAAATCGCAATTCTTCAGACAGGAAATCTCTTACCTAGGATATCGCCTGACAACGCAGGGAATCCAGGCGACGGAGAAGAAGATAAGCGCTATTATGAAGTTTCCTATTCCTAAAAATCAGAAGCAACTGAAGGGTTTCTTGGGACTCACCAACTTTTATAACCGTTTCACGGATAAATATGCGGAGACCACGCAACCGCTGCTTGAATAATTGAAAAAAGGATGTAGATTCATTTGGACACCGGAGTTGAATAATTGTTTTCAGCAGGTTAAGGAATTATTTATTGAAACTGTTATTTTAAAATTTCCTCGAGTTAATCAAAGATATTATATGCAATGTGACGCCAGTAATTTTGCATACGGTGGTCAATTGTACCAGTTAGATGAAGAAGGGAGAATCGGAGTCATTGCGTTAACAAGTAGAACATTTAAAGGAGCCGAGAGGAATTATTTCACCACAGAAAAAGAACTACTATGTATCGTACGATGTTTAGAGAAGTTTCGTATTTATATTTTATGACAACCTTTGACCGTTATCACTGATAACAAGGCACTGACCTTCATGCACAAGTGTCATTTAAACAATTCCCGCATAACAAGATGGATCTTAAGTATTCAAGAGTATAAATTTGACATTGTACATTGCAAAGGTAAGGACAACGTTGTTGCTGATATTCTAAGTAGAAATCCAACAGACGCCACACCAGAAGAAGTCAACGAGGATATATACGAATACTTAGTTAACCATATACGGTAACAATTAAAATGGACAAGGAGGTGAGTAGAATTATCAGAGACATCGGAAAATACCAACTCAACGATATTAAGCTTAAATCTATTATTAATAAAATTAGTGTAGGAAGCGTAGATAAGGAACTAAGTGAATTTTATAAATACGTTAATGGTAAATTATACAGATGACACAAGAACGACTGGAAGTTGTATATACCAGATAGCGTATCTGAAAAATTAATTACCGAAATACACAGTATGTACGGACACTTGGGAGCGAAAAAATGCATGGAAATGCTACAAGAACATTTCACTATGGACAAGATTCTAAGGAAAGTGAAAGTTCACATAAAAAACGTGTGATATGTGTCAAAAATGTAAGGACACCAGTAACCGGATTTTGTTCGGTGGTACAAAAGCGTTTACACCGTTAGGGAGGGGTGAGCTCGTGAGTGCTGACTACTACGGACCCTTACCTACGGCAGCGGCCGGAGTTAAATACCTGTTTGTAGTCATTGACAATTTCACAAAATACGTCAGATTGTTTACACTCCGAAGGGCGACCACAACGACAACATTAAGGAGAATGAAACAATACCGCGAAGAAGTAGGTTATCCAAAAGCGGTACTTACCGACAACGGAACTCAGTTTACTTCCAAGAAATGGATAAATGGGCTGAGGGAGTTGAACATTCAACCTAAATATACAGCTATAAGAAACCCGTGTGCCAATTTAGCTGAGAGAGTCAACAGGCAACTTGGTAATTTATTTCGAATCTTTGTTCATGAACAGCATACCAAATGGTCACGATATGTCAAAATAATTGAGAGCTGCATCAATGAGGTCTACCACGACACCATAGAGGTAACACCTTATGAAGCACACCTCGGCAGGAAACCAACAAGGGCATGGAAGAAATATTTAGACCAAGATATTGTCGGAGTTGAAAAGACAGATAATAGCAAAATATTCATAAAAATAAAGAAAAAGAGAGAGAAACAAGCAAAATTAATTAATGAAAGTAAAGCAATTACTAAATTTGAGGTCAGAGAGAAAGTGTTAATAAGAACATACTATCAATCCGACGCAATTCAAAAGAAAATTGATAAATTCTATGAATTATATAGTGGGCCATATAGAATACACCGGATCCTTGGAGATGCTACTTACCAGCTCGTCGATTGCGAAGATGAAAACAAGGTCCGAGGAAAATTTAACATAAGACAAATTAAGAAGTACCATGAACGAAAGGATGATGTGTAATCTACAAGGAGAATATAAAAGGATATCTTGTTGTGTTAGCTGATGAGTTGAGTCGCATACGCTAGGGTTGTTGACGCGTTAATCTCATTCAGGCTAGCCAACCATAAAATCACAATATGTATTGTAAATTTAAATTTAAAGATTTATGTAATTCCTTAGGAATAACACATGTGAAAAGGACTAACGATACGTTAAGTGAGTGAACACTTTGATTAATATTGTTTTATGGAATTTTGTGAATAAAAAGACATTCTCACTATAAAACTCTAATCTAATTACGTGGCAATAAATTGTCACAGGTGTAAAAAAAGAAAAAAAGAAAGGATGTGAATGATCAGTGTAGATCCAATATTTCTCATATAAAGTAAACCAAATTGACGAAATCATGTATAATAATTAGACTAAATTTTGAACTGATGTTAGGTTAAGATTACTTAATGATTACTTTATGAATATGTGTACATGTCTAGTTAATAGGATCGATTGTGGTATAGTTTAAAGGTAACAATACAACGATCATAACTGTTATTAATCAAATTTTTAATGTAATTATGTAATGAAGGTAACTAGAGGAATACTTGGAATACTTAGTCAAGGATTTTCTTTATTACAATACGTGAAGCGTAGTCTTCAGATAATTAAATTTTATATTAGTTCACTTATTGATGCATTACATGCCTATTCTTTAAGAGACAATGTCAAATCGTTTTGTAACTAGTTCAAACATTTATTGAATATTTATAATTTGTTATAATAAGATGTAAACACGTTTACACAATTAACACGTGCAAGCGTTCATGTTAAATGCGTTCAAACAATCCAAATGGATGGCAATAAATTTAAATAATTGATCTAAACAAGAAAGGGGGTATACCAAATGCAACACACATCACAGAAGTAGGTCATCAAGATACACTTCTCACAAACGAAGATGGACACGGTGAACACAGGGCGCAGAATCTGGATTCAATTGTTCCCTGAGGTCACGTCATTAAATCCACATTGGGGACACTATAGCAATCGAAAAATTAAAAATTTAATTTTCCTTCTCGACCAGTCTGTTCTCACGCAGCGGTGGCAGCGACTCCAAGAACAGAGCCATAAACAAAGTTAATTGGGATAGGCGACAACTAACGTCAATATCAGACAATGGAAGCGTGTTCAGCACGAGGTAACAAAAGGAAAGGCGACTCAAGTTGACAGGAGTGGGCCAACGGAGAATTATGACACCAAAACAAACCGAACAATGTACTTGGGCTCAGTCACACGTTTACGCAGAATCGAAGCGAAGATACATTTAAGGGTGTAGCTAAGAAATGAGTTCACGACAAAAAACGAGACGAGGCACAAAGGATTGAGGAAGTATTGCAGTCTATAGAAACGATCCAAGCAACAAATTGTGAATAGAAGCAGCAATGTCGCACAGCGGGATGTACGCCTAAGTGACAAGCTGAGATTTACAACGAGAAAGCGTGGAGGTTGCATCTGTTGACACTGGATGGAAAACGGTTAATTGCCAGGACGCGGAGTTACAGAAACGAACAATACCCAAGTTGTTAGAGCAAACCCTTGCTTGAAACTCGAAACAATAAGTTGACTGACAGGCGAGGAATGTCTTGCATTTCTCTGAATGAGAGTGACGCCTGGACAAGACGATTCAAAGGACATATCTAGCTACCTATCAGAACAAAGTATTCCACGAAAGAGAGCGAAGGAGAAGCCAGTTTCCATAGCAACTAGGAAAGGAACAAATCAGAGGGTAGAAGACTGGAAGAATTCGAAATAGTGGGAAAGGACTTCGAGAGAGGGTAGTGATTCAGCCTATCATAGTAATCTTAGGCGTGGACAAGCCAGAGACCAAGATTCTAGTAGGGAGACGTTGATAAAAACTAAGTGTCCGACGCGGGACAAGAGAGTCTTACATAAAATTTTGAGTCGTTCGCGACGAAGTACAATAATTTTACGAAGCAGTCTTACATAAGTTATCGAGCAGTTCGCGACGAATCTTATAATATTTTCGGACTATAAAAGTATTAGAGAGACACATAACTCTCGTGATTAATTTTATAATGTTACAAACAATTTCATAAGTTTATTATTAAGTGCCGTACTTATATCAAGAACAGTCACGGGAATTTTAGATAGTGAATCGGTATTATCGATCAACCGTGAAGTCTTAAGGTACGCGATATGGTGAATTAACGGACATAGTGAAGTTCGGACTGAACTTTATTGAACTTAGAATATATATAATCGTTTTCGGCTTAGAAAACAGTATAACGAACAACAATTCACAATGTGCATGAACGACACAGTAATATTCATAATTTACAGTAATCAAGACACTCTTATTCAAAAGAACTATTAGACAACCACACAATAATACCTTGTGTGGACACACAAAGAAATACACTGAACACTTAAGTAAGCATTCATTACTTAATGATGGTTATACGCGGAGACGAGGTGAATTGTGCGGACAGTGAATAAACATAACACACCTACACTATTCTGTTAACAACGCGTGTGCAAATAACCAGTGAAAGTGATCATCATCATTATACAATGGAGCACCGTCTACAAACAATCGTCATCACCGGGAATATAGCACCGATGGAAATAACGGATAAACTATTACCAAGTAACACTTTATGATTTTACTAGTATAGTCAAACTACTGTCCTGTCTCTTTCAAAGAATCTAACCTGAGTAATTAGGAGAAAAGTTAATAAAAGAAGGTTGCATTCAAATATATAATCATGATCTATTAAAGTCAATCCATCTGGATGAATGAACACATTAGATAAAGTAAATATTATTTGATCTTGTTGTATGTATATTTTATATATGTTGTATGTATTTCAGAGAGCAATTAAGGAGGAATTTATATGTTGATGTGTGTATGTCCCAAGTTTTGATGTATTTACAGGTACCAGGAAGATATACGTTTGTTATTAAATACGAATTGTTTAACGTATAATAAATTAGTACGTAAGTAGATCAATAATGCGTTCATCTTTATCAGAAAACCCAGTGTAATCCACAATTCAAGTCACTACTACAACCATAGAAATTTTAGTGTATATTGAGTGAACACTCTTGAGAATATTAAAATCTTATATAACATATAATTACACTATCGTAAATGGCGACTAACACACGAATCGATCTACATTAGTGATTGATCAATAAACATAAAGAACCATATTAATCTTAAAGAAGCAACCTGAGTAATTAATAGATTTGTACCTTAATTACATTGTTATAATTGGCCTGTGAAAGGTATACTTCATTAATCAATACATAATTAAATTAAGTAATCCACAAATTAATTAATTACACCGTAGGTTAAAGAAGCGATATATAGGCTGCTATATATTATATACAGCACGAATTTAATTTTTATTTATATAGATTATATAATAATGATAATAATGTTGTTGTCGAATAATCATGTTGTGTGGAAGTGTCGAATGGTGTGAAAGATAATTGTGTTGCAATTACCTTGAAAGTGGGCACGAAATTGTCCCGAACCACATTTGTTGCGCCAAATGAAGTCATTTGGAACCAACTGTTGTATTTCTGGATTTGTGTCAGGAAATGTGTGGAATCTGTTCCTGTTCCAGAAACCAATGAGCGCAATGGCTCCGGTGGCGGGACCAATGGCGCCAATTTGACTTTACCACTTGCGCAACACAATCCATGGGTTTCATTTCTGTATTTCAATGCCTTACAATGTGGGCACACAACGCTCATCGATCCAATAGCAACGGATTGGTCTGCACTGTAATCAATTGTCACGTTGTAACGGAATGCAGCTCGATGAGTATTCAACGCAACATTTGTTTGTCTTTTTGCACGATTATTCAAATTCATTATCGCGCGATTGGTTTCTACTGACCGATGATGTCTCATTCGATGCATATCATCTTCGTTTGCATTTTCTCTTTCTTCTTGTGTACGTGCTGAACGTGTTTGTGATACTCGATTCTGTTCAATTTCATTTCGCTCTTCGCGTTGCTCTGCAGTTCGATTAGATCGAAAATTCGTTTGGTTTGTAGCATTGCGAGTTCTGCGACCTAAATTGCTCCGTCTTATTGGCGGTATTGCAATGCGATTAAATTGTGTCAACTCAATTCAATTGTGTCGATTGCGACACAATGTGCGATGCGAAGAATCACAATTCAAATGAAAATGGACAATTGATTCACTTTGTTGTTACTGTATAACCGTTTGTCACTTCAAAACTCACCGTGTTTCGTAGGTAAATCTGTAAATTTGTTTGGGATAAAACGACGAAACTCAATTCATTTCATGAAACAATTGCGATGAACTTACAACAGAATCACAATCCAACTGAATCAATTTTTCGTCACTATGTAACCGATTGGCTTGATTCACAATGTGACAATCAGCTGTCAAACGACATTTGCGCACGTGGAGCGAAATATGTCGGAAAACCATCAGCTTTGTCGGATCGGTAATCATAATGTTGCGAAATATCAACCAACCAATTCTTTGTAATGGCACCCGGCTTGCGGTGAAGAAACTGATAAACAACGTCATCGAAGCAACAATTCTTAAAGGAAAGTACAAAGGAGTAGACGTTTTGATACCACGCATCCCAATGATTCCGACCGACATGCCATTCGACTTTAAACGCTTGCAGTTTCCGGTGCGGCTTGCATTCGCAATGACAATAAACAAATCACAAGGGCAGTCATTGAGTGTTTGCGGCATTAACCTTGAAAATCCATGCTTCTCGCATGGTCAATTGTATGTCGCCTGTTCCCGTGTCGGAAAACCATCAGCTTTGTTTGTTTACGCGCCAGACAACAAAACAAAAAATGTCGTGTATCATAAAGCATTTCAATCAACGAAATGGTGATGTCACAGCAAACCAATGGAAACAAAGCATCTCTTTGTTTTTATTGTTTACTTGAACATCGATCTTGCAATCGAAATCGAAATGTAAATAAAACGATCACAAACAAATTTATTGAAATTTGGACAGGACAACGTCTGTCGGGTCAGCTAGTAGCGAAATAAATTGGAATAGAAATAAAATAACTACATTTTTCTCCAGATCATCCAGATTTTTTTTTCTCAATTGAAAACATTCAATTGAGTTATTTCCATGCCGGGAGCATAACGAACAAAACAAAAAAAAGAATCAACCAAATACGTTGTTCCTATCATCAGTTATGATCAAGAGTGCATACAAAAATTATGATTTTTGCAGTTTGTCCGAATTTTCCGACTTTCCTTTGTAATTGTCCTGAATTTTTGTTCCTGAAAACTTTTCCAGGACCATAACGAACAAAACAAAAAAAGAATTACGCATATCCATCGTTCGAATCGTGAGTTATGGTCTTGAGGTCATACAAAAATCCCATCGAAAAAAGCACTTTCATTTTTTCCCGAAGTTTCCAATTTTCCGGGCAACTTTTCCAATTTTTCTTTCCCTAAAAACCTTATTCGCACTATTACGAACATTAAAAAAAAAAAAATTAGCCATATCGGTCCAGCTGTTCTCAAGTGATGCGCTTACCAACGAACAGCATTTAATTTTTATTTATATAGATTGTTAAAAACAGTTTGACTACAAAATTACATGGTTCATCCAGAAAGTAAACAACATACTGTTATAATAAATCTATACTATGACTTAAATTTAAATTTGTATTCTACTATGCAACTACAACTCCCATCTCCAAATACAAATGACAAAAGCCTTTTTAAACTCCCTGACTAAATGCTGTTACTCAAGTTAGAAGCAAGTGAACATAGTATTTATGAGTATCAGGACTTACACCAAATTGCTGTGTACCTATAATTTATTCAGACATAATATCAAGAGTTATAAATAAATAAAACTTCTATAAATAAATAAATAGACAAAACAATAGTATACATTTTCTGGACCTTAACAATTAACAAAACAAACAATACACACACATATAAAATATACAGGAAACCAACCACAACTGACATGGTCATATACAACACATCAAACCATCCAACGCAACACAAACATGCGGCATTCAACCATATGCTCCATAGACTAACAAAAATACCATTAAGTAAACAAGATTATAACAAAGAACTCAACACAATCAAATATATACCAATAAAAAACGGTTACAACCCTAATTTAATAAACAAACTACACAGACACATCATAAACAAAAACAACAAAACAATAAATACCAACAACACACAACAAAATAAATACATCACACTCACATACCATAACTCCAACACACACAAAATTGCCAACACATTCAGGAAACACAAGTACAAAATAGCCTACAGAACAAACAATACCATCAAAAAACACATCAATGATACAAACACGGACATAGACAAATACAACAAAACGGGGGTATACAAATTAAACTGTAGTGATTGTAATAGTTTCTATATAGGGCAGACAGGAAGATCTTTTTCTTCACGTTACTCTGAACACCTAAAAGCTCTATCCAGAAACAACATACATTCCGCGTTTGCCACACACATACACACAAAAAACTACAGCTACACCAACATAGATAATAATCTTGAGATATTACACTACTTGCCTAAAAGTCGGAAAACACAGCAGAACAATATGAAATATACAAATACTAGACAACACAACCAAACAACATACTTAACGACCAATTACACTTTAAATCACACACACTCTTTGACACAATTATACATAAAACATACAATAATTTGGATCCCCGCGCCAATTCCCTTCCCCCCCCCACACAACCTACCAACTAAAAAACCGTTACAAGTTCAAGACATTCTGTCTCACACCGCTGATGAAGGCGCACATCATGCCAAAACGCGTACAGGAAAAAACAAAGTAAGTTCACAAGTGAAAGTTTAACAATTAATATTAAATAAAACATAGCTAATCACCTCTCTAAAAATGTGACCTAGTTTAATAAAGATACTTACCTATCGTACCTACTACCTATGTAATAGTTATACTAATTTGTAACAGTACTTTTATGACAAAATTAGACATTTGATATAGTCTGTTTTAAATATCTCTCCTTCTTGTCCCTTCAGTCATTAGGTCTCTGGCATATTGCTTCCCTTGGCCATGGTACAACTCCATACTACTACCAGAGACAAATCAGCCAGATATTAACCATGTGTGGTGGTAATCCATGCAATGAAGAGTGAGTTGTGTCATGTAGTGAAAGCATGTCTTTGTTACTTATCTAGCCCAGGCATGTCAGATAAGACTGTTGTACTATTTGTCTCAAGTGATAGGGGTGGGCAGACAGATTGAGTCATGACAGTGACTTGATCCTGACGACGTTAGCACAGCTATTGAGATTATGAGTTTTAAATGAAACCACTGTCCAGTCTTGTGCCTATTTATTTTTAATATTCTATGTATAAAATATTTAATTAATTTAATATTATTTCCGTGATTGGTCAGAGTGTGATTGTGGCAGCTGTGTTTTTGAAAATAAAACTTAATTCACAGAACTGAGATAAACATTAACTATCTTTAAATATTAAGCAACACACCATTTTGATAACTAAAAATTTGTGATCATCTTCAAGTGTTATAAAATAATAAACCTTACCTTTGTTAAACTAAATATTCACAAAATTTTTGCATATAAAGACACAAATTATCAACTAAAAATTTAAATAAAAATGGGTGTAATAGATGTTATTATAAAATAAATAAATAAAAATTATAAATTTTTACTTACCACTGACACTTTGCTGTGCAGTCATCAAATATTAATATTATATTTAACTGTAATTACTTTACAAATGATACCCACTATTACATAAGTGGTTGGATTTCGTTGTCCATGACGTTTCCATTAATTAACTAAATATAAGTGATTGCCACACCAAATATTAAACTTCAACTCCAAAACCGTGAGCTTTTTAAATCAATAGAAACATTAAAAGTGAAAAATCAAGCACATTATTAAAATTAAATTAAAATATTAAAACCTTCACTACCCTTAGACAGTTTTCTGAGCAAAACTAGCTAATGGCAACAAGCAACTACTTACCACCACCTTCAGCTAATCACCACAAGTAATTGATTATAACTGCTTCTGCATTGTTTACAATGTGATGCACCATCACACAATCATACAAAACTTGACATTCTAGTTGTTATATTATGTTTTATTTATTACTGTGGCAATATTTATATTTTAGTAAATTTAAATTTTACATTCTTATTTGCTCAATTATTCTTGTATATATTTTTATATTATTATTAATAATATATTTAAGTTTTACTAACAAACAAAAAATTGTCATATATAAGTGGCTTATTCAACGCAAAGTCAGTAAAGACTAGAGAGAATTAATATTTTGAATGTGATGTCAGTACCTCAGATTGTTTGCAATTACTTTGAGACCAAACAATTACAGACAAATTGTAATTTTGTGTTTAAGGGGGGAGTCTTTAAATGAATACTTTTTTTGAAAATTGTAAGTCCAATTATTACGTTTATTATAATTTTATTTTTAGCACAGTTCAGGAAGTAAAGTGACAGGTGACAAAAAAAGTTTTTGTTACTGTCAAAACTGAATTGTGTATGGTGTACGTGTATATAGTGCCTGGTAATCTCTACACTTCAGATTAAAGTGCTCTTGGTTGTTCAGTCTGTTAGCACAGAGCAAGCTGTTTTCAAGGGTTTGTGGGCAAATAAGTGCATAACCACATTTTAATTAATCCACCTATTTAAAACATGAGTATCAAAATGGTTTTAGAAGAGGGAGGAGCACAGTAGATCAAATATTCATTATGAGGCAATCACTTGAGAGATGCTACGAATATGGAGTAGACCTACACATCCTTTTTATCGACTATAAACAAGCTTTCGGCAGCATAAACAGATCTAGACTATTAAAGGCCCTTAAAGCACTTGGAATTCCTCAGAAAGTTGTAAAACTGGTTGAGATTACAATGGATAGAACCAAAGGAAAAGTGTCTCTAGGAAGAGAGAAGAGTAAGGAATTCACAATAACATCTGGGGTTAAACAAGGCGATGCATTATTGGCAACATTATTTAATTTAGCTCTCGAGTATGTGGTAGGAAAGTTGGGACATATATTTCAGTGAATGAGGCAGATTGGTGGTGCATATACATATGATGTGGTGCTGGTGGCCAGAAATATAAACACCTTAAAAGGTACCTTTGAAGAACTGGAAAGGGAAGTCCAGAAAGTAGGACCCTATGCCAATGAAGAAAGGACAAAATATATGAAAGTATCAAGTGCAGAGGGAAGGAGGAGAATTGAAAATCTCAATGTAGGATGGCTCACTTTCCCAGTGGTACAGGAATTTAAATATTTGGGTGCCTCCATAAACAATGATAACAAACTCAGAAATGAGATTGCAAATCGCATAATGAATGGTAATAGAGTTTTTTATGTCCACCAGAAAATTTTCAGATCCAGTTTAATCAGCAAAAGAACCAAACTTAGATTATACAAGACCTTAGTAAGACCAGTTGTGACGTATGCTGTGGAGACCTGGACACTACTTAAGAGTGACATACATAATTTAAGAGTCTTTGAAAGAAGAATTCTAAGAAACATTTTTGGACCAGTGAAGGAAGGTGAAGGATGGCACATTCGGAACAATAGGGAATTGGAGTAATTGAAAGGACATAGGAATTGATAAGATAGGGAATAAGAATTGATAGGTGAGGACATAGTCAGGTTCATCAAGTCTATGAGGATCAGCTGGTTGGGTGGGACATGTGATGCACGTGGGCAGCGACAGAATACCTAAAGCAATTCTTAAAGGGATAGTAGATGGGTAAAGAAGGAAAGGAAGACCTAGAAGAAGGTGGCTACAGGATGTAGAAGGTGACCTCAGGAGCATGAGTATTGGGGATTGGAGGCGGAGGTTGGAGGACCGAGGTGTTTGAAGGTGACTAGTTGGGGAGTCCAATGCTCACCGTGGCAGAGAGCCAATCCTATTTAAAGCATAAAAATTGTATTTAAAGTGAATATTACAAGCTTCTAGGAATTGCTCATAATTATTATATGATAATAAATATGATTGTTATATTCCTCATGTTATAAGATCAGACTGTTAACAAGTGGTTATTGTGAGTTTGATTATGATCTTATTTTTTGGTAAACTTGACAAAGATAAAATGTCTATAACATAATATTATGCTGGGATTATACCGGTATTTTCCATTTACATTGTATGTTTTTGGACAGATATCTTGCTTTAGACATGGTACTATATGATGTTTTTATAACCCAAAATCCATAAAGAAGACATTCCGATCCGCCCCATTATCAACTACCATAATGCCCCTGCACACAAACTGGCAAAATATCTAGACAAAATTATTAGACAACACACACAAATAGACAACAACATTGCAGTAAAAAATAACACTGACCTAGTAACAAAAATAAAAGACATACACATCCCCCATAATGCCACATTAGCCTCCTTTGACATTAAAAACCTGTACACAAACATCCCAATCTCTGAAACAATCACCATCCTACAAAACAAACTCAAACAGAACAACACACCAGACGAACTTATCAATGAAATAACAGAAACTCTGAACATTATCACAAAACAAAACTACTTTACTTATAACAATAAATACTACACACAGAACGATGGCCTACCCATGGGCTCCCCCATATCCAGCATTCTAGCAGAAGTCTTCCTCCAACACTTAGAAAAAACAAAAATACTCACAAACAATGACAGACACTCACATAAAATACTATATTGGCACATATACGTTGATGACATTCTAATACTATACAGGGGAAACAAAAGACAATGCGAACAGTTACTAACGCACATAAACAAAATACATAAAAACATAACCTTCACTGCCGAATACGAACACAACAATACCATAAACTTCTTAGACCTCTCCATCACAAAACTAGAACACAGGCACAAATTCAGTATATACAGAAAACCAACTACAACTGACACACTAATACACAACAGCTCCAATCACCCAATACAACACAACTAGCTGCTTCTAGAGCCATGATACATAGACTTAACAACATCCCCTTAGATGAAATAGACTACAAAGACGAACTAAACACGATAAAATATCTAGCATATCTAACGGTTATGACAGAACAATAGTCAGTAAACTCCTACACAAAACACAAAACAAACAACAGACAAAGACAGAAAACAACAAATTCATAACACTAACATACATCAACAAACAAACTGAAAAAATTGCCCACAAATTCAAAAAAGCAGGATACAGAATCGCTTACAAAACTACTAACAAAACAGAACACACACTATCAAAACGCATGCCCGAAGCACAAAACAAATTCGATCTACCTGGTGTATACAAGCTAAATTGCTCAAATTGCAATAAATTCTACATAGGCCAGACAGGACGTAGCTTCAAACAGAGATACATTGAACACACAAAAGCACTCCACACCACTACAGAATCTACCTTTGCAAACCACCTCATCGAAGCAAACCACACATATAAAAACATCGACAATAACATGAACATTCTACACGTACACACAAAAGGCCGAAAACTAGACACTCTAGAACAATTAGAAATATACAAACACACAAAAACAAATAAAAACGACATCCTAAACGAACAGACACAATTCAAATCGCACGCATTATTCGAACACATCTCACCACACACACACAGCTTCAATCTTTCGAATAACTATCCCGTCGCCAACAACAAGACGGACAACGCTACCTATGGCAGCCTCTGATGAAGCCTTCTAAAGGTGAAAGCCGGTTTAGGCTGTAAGGTAAAACTTTACGTTTTTACTTATAAAAAACTTAGTGTTCCGAGTCGTCAATACTATAGTGATATTTAGTTTTTATAACATATGTGAGGTCTGACAGTAAAGCTTATGAACTCACCAGAATGCATCTGCTATGACAGTACTGTGTTGAAATACCATACTCCTTTTATCTACATTAAAATGCTAAAAAGATTAGATGTATGAAATTTCCAGCAAATTATTGACCTAGCACTATGGCAACACACCTGCTCAAGTGGCACTGTCTTTATGTGTCCGTCTGACTTTTCTTAATGGGAAAAAATAACTGAGTTGGAATGCCAAACCCATACACTGGACCTGGCCCAATGGCAAAAGGAAACTATCAAGGAAAACATTTGATGTCATCCAGTCCAATATGATAGCTGGCTGCTGTAATAGTAAAATAATCTGTATAATTGTTGAAGACTATGTACAGAGCCTCATCACTTTATGATGTTAAATGTTATAGTCTTCTTCTTCTTCTGGCACTATGGTTCTTGTAGAACCCTGGCCTACTCAATGTTTCTCCTCCATTCTTCTCTGTCCAGATCCTTACTCCTCCAACCTGCCACTCAGATCTCCCTCAAATCCCCTTCCACATCTTCATACCATCTTCTCCTCAGACATCCTCTCTTCCTTTCTCCCTCTGACTTCCTATTCAATGCCATTCTTGGGCCTCAATCACTTCTCATTCTCACCACGTGCCCCAACCATGCTAACCTTTGTGTCTGCACTGCTGCAACTATGTCTGCTTCTCCATACAGGTCTCTTAGTTCATGATTCTTTCTTATCCTCCACATTTCTCTGTCCCACACTGGTCCATAAATTCTTCTCAGAATTTTCCTTTTGAAAACAAAGGTTTTTCCATATCTTCCAACTTCAGCACCCATGTCTCGCTTGCATATGTTACTAAAAAGTTATGTCTACATGACTGTATATGTTGTTGTTGTTTTCCAATGGCTCCCCCTTGGTACATTTAACCCATTTGGTACCGAGCTTCCCAATAAAGACCACTGATTTCCCGGTTCAGCTTCACACACTCCAATAGATGATTTTTGTTCATTTTTGAGTATTCTCTCCTGCACAATACACATTCTTCTGTGGTGGAGAATGACTGTATATTTCTATTTGGAATTGTAACCACTCAGTTTTTTTGCATTCCTTTGAATTGTGATTTCTTCTTTTTCCTCTTCACCTCTATAGACATTCATATATTGTCATTTTCTCTCTTGTTTTCTTCCTTCTTCCCCAATACTTCATTTGTATCTCCACATTATCATTCCCGTACTTTACAGATTCTTAACTAACTTATCTTCTCGCTGTATTTTCAGTCTCCTTGTTGTTCTACTCCAGAATTCTTTTCAACACTGTTACATCCTTCTGTAACGTGGCATTTTGGCCTACCTGGGGTAATAAGGAAATTTGTATTTTTTTTTTTAATAAAGCCGATAATATTGTTTACTATGATTGGGACAAAACTTATAAACGAAAGGGAAATTCAGTGGTATGGAAGATAGCGACAGTGGCAGCACTGCTGTTGACAGTATACATGACAATTATTCAATAATATTTTATAAAATAAGTGAAAACAACCGACAAACTGTGCCAAGGTCAGCTAATGACACACACAACAGCGTCAACAAGTTGTGTATTTGAATAACAGGCAATATTACGTCAGCGCCTTGCATAACGAGAATGTAGGAGTGTCGACGCCACTAGTTTCGTCAGACACTCACAGAATAAAGCAGTCGGACAATAACAGCTCAACACACCGGACGCAATCAGTCTGTGCGCCCGCCGGCTCGGCGTAGTTTTCGTCGCGACCGCAACACACCAAAAAATGTGAATAACATATAAATTTAAATAAGATACGCCAAAAGTTTAAAGAATGTGAGTTAAGTGACGTTATTTTGATAAACACATAATAATTTAAATTCAACATCAGTGAAAACAACGGACACAATCTAGCTAGTGCACTAACAATGCGACGTCGTCGAAATTCAACAGCAGTTAAGTAATGGGGTAGAGTAAAACATAAAAAAATGGGTTAAAACTAAAAGTAAAATGGTACCAATTTCTTTAAATTTGTTTAACAAGAAAAAATGAGATCTCTTAAAGGTATGGGATGTTTGTGTGTGAGTGAGTGAGAGAGAAGGATTTTAATATGGAAGTGCTGGTTGCGTAATTATATATAGTAAGTAAATTCATTTGATTTGTTATTTTACAATTAATTAAATAATGAGTTGTTTTCTTAATTGAGCCTCGTGGCCAAATATAATCAAAATATTATAAAAGAAATTGACGAGATGGGAATAAAATAAAGGGGTTCGTTAACCATAAATGTGTGTTGGTCATTTGCGTTCACCTGTTTCTCTCTGCTAATGAGTACACCTGACGAGACCCTGGAAGTTCAACATTAATAAATTTTAATTAACTCGTAATGCTTTACTTCCTAATTATATACTCAAACTACTGAATTCTTGCAATTTAATTGCTTTCACTATATTTTCCATTTCTTTTTTGTTCATAATCCTTTAGTATTTTTTTGGCTGTCTTCTTTAAATGATTTCTTGTAATCACCTTAGTCTCATATATTTCTTTAAATTTTCTACATAATTTTTCCTATTTGTCATATTTGTTCTTATTAAATGTCAATATAGTTTGCTGGGTTTCGATGTCACATTCTCATTAACTGATAAAGATTAAGTGCTAAATACGTCCCTTATAATTTTACAAATCACACCATGTTTTCTGTGGAATTCTGGTTTCTACGTTCCTGCTGAGATTCTACAACTTTTTTATATCTTGTGCAACATATTGCCTAGTGTTAGCCTACATGGAGTGGCTGATTGCACTAATGCACTCATTAGTTTTTATAAAAATAAAATATAGCTTCTAATCCATGTTATCAGTGATACATTGCCATCAGATCATGTAAAGTAATATAATAATAACAATTTATCAAGCTCAGCTCATATACTAAATAAATAAATAAACAAAAAAATAAAAAATAGTTGAAAATTCCAGTCAGTATTTACATTGTGCAACCATGATATTATCTCAGAAGTTTCAAAGTTATTGTTCATTAACTATTCCACCAAACTGTGTAAGGAGGTCTTATGTCATAAATCCATTTATAACTAAAAGCCAGTAGAAATACCAATTCCACATTGTGGCAAAAATTCTATATATATAAACATATATTTACATATGACTATAGTCAGAGTTTTACCTCTTGTAAACTTCTGACACTACCTGCATTTGACTCTTATGGTATGCAGCTGAAATAGTAGTGAAAATATAAAATTATATTACAATAAATTGACTAAATATGCCCCTATGAAATCCTTCATAATTATTGCAACCCTTAGAAGAACTGCTTTGTTGATAAAACATAAATAAAAATTTCTGTTCTCAGCTTATTTGATATTATCTACACTTTAAATATCTTTTGTTGTGATTTGCTGATGTCTTCAACGAATCTATGTTCTCCTAGAAATCACCAATTAATTTATTGAATCTCAAATCCTGCTGACTTTGATACTATTGCTTCTTTAATGTCATCTATAGTAATATTTGTGTTATTTATTTTTTCTAGTTTATCTTCCCAGAATGTGTCAGTTTATACAGTTTAGCATACTCAGACATTTGAGTGTTGTTGTTTAAATAGTTTCTTTTACTTACTCATTCCATCTCTTCAGATCTTTAAAGTTGTTCTTGTAATTCACAATACTCGTTTTCTGAGCTTTTGAGAACATGAGTGAAAAATTACATATTATTTATTACATATTCGTCATGGGATACGGTACTCTATAAATTTAAACAGCCAATTTGTCTTATCTAAAGAATGAAGAAGGAGAATGATGAGGAGGAAGAGAACGAAGAAGAGGAGGGAAGAAGAGTAAGAAGAAGATGCTGCTGGAGAGGGAAAGAAGAGGAGAATGTCAAGTCAACAGGAAAATTACTGGAAAAATCAATTTTGATGAAATCTGGATTTGGCTCAGTTCTTTTTATTATTACTGATAATGACACAAGTCACTACTTGGTTAACATTTAAATTCATTTGGTAACATGGAATGTTCCTGTGCTACTTTAATAACTCATGTATTAGGAAAATGCATTTCAGTACAAATGTATTTATACATATTTCTATACTATATTATGTGGGTGACGGATTATATAATCAATCTAATGTACTGCCATTGATAAAAGTATGATTATCAGAAGTAAGTAATGAACACTTTTCTGAATGACTGATCTTGGCAAGTAAAACTAACACTGTTGTGAAGA
The DNA here is from genome assembly GCA_034769895.1 of Magicicada septendecula. Taxonomy (NCBI): domain Eukaryota; kingdom Metazoa; phylum Arthropoda; class Insecta; order Hemiptera; family Cicadidae; genus Magicicada; species Magicicada septendecula. The sequence continues at coordinate 387,504,489 of CM068373.1, forward strand.
ACAAGTGGAATTCGTAAAGAGGTTAAACTCTTAAAAACTAATTCCTTTTAATGTGTACCACTACAAAGTTTCTTATTAGATTTAAAACTTAATTGTTACTTTCTTTTTTAGCTTTGTTAAAAATAACTCCTCTATGTGTACAAAAATTCTTAACCATCAGCTGAGTTTAAAAAAATGTTCCGACTCGACTTGGTAGCGATTTAATTATATTTAGTTAATCAATGGACACGTCATGGACAATGAAATTCATGAATTTAAAAAAACGTAAATTACAATTCAAAATAATGTCTCTACATTTGTCCATTATTTACATAAAACAAAATTTATTAAAAACATATTTCACAGTTTTAGTTGTTTTGATAGTTCATCTTCTTTTTTCACAGCACTAAATTAATATTGGTTATTAAACTTTCACTTGTGAACTTACTTTGTTTCCTCCCGTACGTGTTTCGGTGTGATGTGCGCCTTCGTCAGCGGTGTGAGACAGACTGTCAGTAACTTGTAACGGTTTTTTTGTTGGTAGTTTTGGTGGGGGGTGTGGTGGAAGGAAATTGGCGCGGGGATCCGAATTATTGTTTGTTTTATGTATAATTGTGTCAAAGAGTGTGTGTGATTTATAGTGTAATTGATCGTTAAGTATGTTGTTTGGTTGTGTTGTGTAGTGTTTGTATATATCATATTGTTCTGCTGTGTTAAGTTTTCGACTTTTAGGTAAGTAGTGTAATATCTCAAGATTAGTATCTATGTTGGTGTAGCTGTGATTTTTTGTGTGTATGTGTACAACCAAACAACATACTTAACGATCAATTACACTATAAATCACACACACTCTTTGACTCAATTATACATAAAACAAACAATAATTCGGATCCCCACGCCAATTCCCTTCCACCTACCCCACCCAACCTACCAACAAAAAAACTGTTACAAGTTACTGACAGTCTGTCTCACACCGCTGACGAAGGCGCACATCACGCCGAAACACGTACGGGAGGAAACAAAGTAAGTTCACAAGTGAAAGTTTAATAACCATTAATAACCAATATTAATTCACAGTTTTGTGTGCAATGGTACATCATCATAACATTTAATTTTATTATAAATCCTGTTAGCCAGGATTTTTCCATGGAGCGGATTGAATAGGATTTTTTGAGGGTAGCCAATTACTGCGATAAGTGATAATACAATAGGGGGTATTAATAATTCACCAGTTAAAGAGTTAGCCTATAGCCATAGGCGTATTTACGGGGTGGTGGACGAAACAGAACCAGACCCCCTCAGAGGGTCGAAAAATTTGACAAACTTTGTTAATCTCTTAATTTTTAGGCTGTTATATTTTATTTTTTCCGGATGTGTACTCTTATATAGCATCAACTCAGTCAAGAAGTATCTTTTGACAATGTTTCAATAACGTACTTTTATTGTTATTACCGTTAACTTTTAAGGGACTGATTTCAGGATGTTATCAAGTGTTTTTAGCCACTTTAAAGATAGTAATGTTAAATATCACTATAATATTGACGACTCGGAACACTAACCGAGTCGTCAATATTATAGTGATATTTAGTTAAGTAACGGACACGTCATGGACAACGAAATCCAAGGATAGTAATGTTGATTAGACTCAACTTGTTTTTTCTTTTGTATGAAGCCGACTCGACCCCGGACCCCGAAGCCAAATTCTAGATATGCCACAGGTTATAGCCTACTGAGCATGGTATACAAAGGCTGCTAAAGACTTAGTATCGCCTGGCCTGCCTTGAGGTTTTACCTGTTTGGTAAAAGACCTCTTTAGCGACCTACCCAAAGGTGTGGAGGGTTGTAACTTCTCTTGGCTGTGCCACTGTTTTGAAGCATTTATTTTTTCTATAAATGTAAAATATTTGATAACATTTTGAATTTAATTTTTTAATGCCACAGTTTCTTGTCTCAAAATGAAGAAATAGCGCCACTTTTACAGATACTAACATGTCATGTCATAAAACAGCTGACACCTACTCTATCTGATATCGTCTCATACAGAACAGTAGTTTTTTAATTGTCAATGAAATGTATTATTCATTAGTAAAATACAGTTAGTAGAAAATAATTTTGTCAACTGTAACGCCCGTAATTTTGTTTATCTGATGAATATTTTTACTTTATTAGATAACCGATAAAACCGTATCACCGAGCTGTTAAGGTATGTTTAAAATATCATGAGCATGTTTCACAAAACTCCTATGACACGGTCGTACGACATCGTACAGGCGATCGCTATCACTCACCACTTGGCTGGAAACAGCTGCGTGTATTATTTCTGACGTTTTTTTGCGAACCAACTATAACGCTCTGTCGTCTTTCTGTTTCCGGTGTGTGTATAACCATAAAGTCGAGGTAGTAGTTTTTGTCCGTGTTTTCAATTAAATTATTTCTGTTTATAACCATTTATTTCGTACAAAATTCAGTTTTTTGGGTTGTTGAGTGTGAAAATATACAAACTTGCCAAGTAATTAACTGTCATTAATTCAGAAACGTAAAATTCCTTTCAGATAAATGCTCACGTACTTAGGAATGATCAAAGATTTGTTGAAGGATACATTTCTGACACAAGCGACCTGTTTTGAAGTAAGTAATAACAAAAGGTATACGTAACAAAATAAGTGCTTTATTCATAATAATTGTGAATTAGCGTGAACTATGTAAAAAACGTAGGTTCATTTAACAGCTTTTGTGTTACTGCTGTCATGTCACTTTTCCTTTTGACGTTACATGAATGTAATTTGAGTAAATTTCAAATTGTGTTGAAAGGTACTTGGAATTTAAACGCAAAGTTATGAAACAAAATGCTCTTCAAAACTAGTAATTTGTATATTGTTTACACAAGATTTTTTGTGTGGAAGAAAAACATTGTTTTGGTAAGTCTCGAAATACGGCTTCATTTCATTCATTTGTGCAGTAGTTAATGCGGTATACAAAAATAAAGTACACTTATTACAATTACAACACTTGATGAGCGCATAAACTAGTATATATAAAGCACAGCAACAGCCCTTTGTAAATTAATTACAAATAACAATGGATTGCGTTATAACAAACAATCGGTAATGCATAAAAATGTATGTAATGTAAGAGTGTAAAACATATGAATATAATTGATATTGGTATTCATCTTGCGTAGGCTAAGCCCATGTAGGAGATATTATAAAATGTTAAAACATTAGAATGTTAAGGTAAAAGAAATAGAGTAGTAGACGATTAACCCGAGCAGGAACAAAAAAGATTGTAGAAGCTAGAAAAACATAAGAAGGAATATTATTTTTGCATTAAAATATAAAAGCGAATAAAACGTTATTCAAGACGTACATTTGTATATCCTAATTGACTGTACATATACTTCAGGACAAAAATACTATTTTAAAAAGAACCACATGTTAAAATTCACATCATTCAAGATACTTGTTGTGTTGTGAAACAGGTTAGGAGTTATAATATGTGATGTGTAAAGTTGACAGCTAAGTACTTTTTAAAACACCTGTAGTAAGTGCTTTAGCACATGTGTAAGTTTTATACATTGTATAAGCTGTTAGTATCTGTAATCTTGTGAAATCAAGAAATTGATGAGTTGCCATGATCTGGGGCTGTAAATTTGTCCTGGTGATTAGGCCTACTTTGTATTTTTAATACCTATAACATTTCAAACTCATTTCTGCAGTCAGTTCATCTAAGAACTTCTTTGTTGGCCTTCTTGTAGTATTTCTCCCATTAACCGTCCAGTCTAATGTCATAGAACATACCTAGAAACATGTAGCTAATTTGTCTTATTAAGAGTTCCAGCAATTTGTATTTTGTTTTGATAAAGTTTTTTCAGAATTTTTCTACTGATTGCACTCATATCAAAAATGTTTTTATCTACAAGGGTGCTAAAGTCATAATATTATAGGCCTATGTTAAAGCAGCTTTCTTAATTTGTAGTAACAAATTGTCTCCAATTTCCTAATTTATTAAAACCATTAACATGTATTTACCAGAATTATATTATATAAATTGTAGTATGATGTCACGGTGAGAAATCAAGTTGGGAATTTCAAATACAGTTCTATGAAGCTTATCAGAATTGTAGAGCTTATGATAATTTGGATAACATGTTTTTAACAATTATACTTAATGAAATCATAATTTATATTATTTTGGATAAAGAAAATGTTAGTAGTTTGAATGGAGAATTAATAAAACAGGAAATCAGAGAAAGCCGTTTTTGTTATTAAGAAGTGAATCAATCAATCACACTACAATGTTTTTTTTTATGTATTGCATTAAGTGGAAACTTTTTTCAGTATGCAGATTAGTAATATTTAAATTTAGAGCAGCCATTATATTAATAATGTTGTGACCTTAAATTCACGTCTGTGTTGTTCTTGTTATCAATCAAGGTCATTGTATTGTCTGGTATTAGGTATACGTTTAACACATTTGCCTCTCGTGAAATGCATACTGTATCTTAAGTGATGTCTATCGTATATTTAAAACTTAGAGTGGGTTAAAATGTTACAACCTTCAAATCGTACATTTTAAATATCTTTCTTGCAAACTGTTAGTTTTTGAGGATTCTCAACATTCCTGTTTTTTTTTTTAAATAAAAACTACTCATTGTTCACAGAAAAGAGGTATTACAACAGTGAGCAAAGAAAAATTATAAATAAAAGCACTGGAATAGAGAAGAGTATCTATTATCCTGATTAACAAATGTCAGTTCTTCCTGGATAAATGAATTTTCTGGGCAATTGAGCATTCATTTAAAACATTCAGACTTTGTTAACGCGAGTTAAAAAAAAAAAAAGTGACGTTATTAAATATTATAAATTTTGCTTTTAAGAAACCAAAAGTACATTGTATAATCAAGATAAAACACTGCACATTAAAAATATTCTATAATAGTATTTACATGCTTTTTAATATCATGTATAACCCTCTATAATGATACACTATATAATGATTTTCTTTGGTAAGATAGGTCAGATTATTTTTTCATTCTGCCAAGGATAGAGGGTTTCTACTACCACATAGATATAACAAGTACATGCATTTGTTACTTTCACATTTAGAAAAATATGTCTTCTGTTTAATCAGCATCAGTTAACTGATACATGCTCTACTGTGTATAAAATTTGTGTGTTTTGTGTATTATGTCATAGTATGCAATAAAATATTTGCTAATGCTAATTAGTAAAAACATAATTTTTAGAAACGTAGCATTACTGTTGGATGCTACAGACTTCCTGTATAGTATTCAATAATGTTTAAACACTCAGGGAGGCAAAGCCCTTGTGAGACAAGTATATTTTACTTTTACAAAATTCATTGTAAAGTCTGAGAATAAGAGAACATTAGAAAACAAAACTTTAACTTTCACAGTATGATAAAATTGGATGTGAAAATATTTCTAAGAGAAATTGGTATATAGATAATACCTGGACTATACGTTAACAGAGTAAAATATGATCTGATTGACTGAACAAGTAAAGAGACAAGACCTGTTGCGTGATTTTGAGTTCAACAGTAAACCAGTATTGGTTGGTTCAGAAGGGGGAAACTGTGAATTTTGTTCTCCATGTGGCTGCCACCTTTCCCGTGTGACTTCTGGTCAAAACCACATCCAGTGTGACAAATCTCGCCTCTTGAATTGTGTGTAGTTTAAACTACAGACTGTAGTTTAAGTTATATTTGTTGTGTCTTACGAGAGGGTAAACAAACTTAAGGACACCTCTGTTCATAGGAAATTGTGTGGTGGAGAATAGAGAATAACTGTTGGCAAATTTCTCTATTATGTTTTTATTATATCAAAAATAAGTGCATATAATTATTGTGGTCTTTATAGTGTAATAAGTATACTATATATAATACAGTATATGTCATTAGTTGATAATAAAGAAAATGATACAATGGAATCAGGGCAATAGCGTGATCATTCTAAGACTCTGCGATACAGTCTCTGTGCTTCTGAAATGTAAATGTAGGCCTAAATGTAAACTTTTGTCACAGTATTCTACTAAACAGCAAAAAAATACTAAATAAAATTTAAAAATAATCAGGGGATGAATTTTTTTTACCGATTCTGTAAGCCAAAGATTTTGTTGAAGTTTTGACGGATAAAAGCTTTGATTTGGTATAGTATAAACACAAACACAAACATAAAGACTGTGTGTCTGTGTGTGTGCTTGTGCCCTGATGATTGGAAATACGTTTGTGTAATGTTTGTAGTTCTGTGGCCAACATTAAGATGATTCATGCTTGCCGCAATGTTGTAATTATGTGATTGTCTGTCATTTATATTAAGGGTGTAGGCTATAAATATAAGGAAGTCAGGGTTCAGAACGCGTTTTGCCTAAACACAGTACAATGCCATTATTTGTTTTACAGAGTATGCTTGGCAAAGTGTACGTGCGTGAAACCTAAGACATCTCCCACACAACAGACAGTTCAGTTCCAAGATATATAAATAACTGTGTCTCTTCAAACTGAAAGTGTGTGTGCGTGCACGCTGTTACATCACACTTACCACAGTCGGAACACATTAAGGTCATTCAGTACACGGGAACAATGTCGTTTACGACATGATTTCACCTGTACAAATATTTGTTTTTATTTAGAATAAAAACTTTAAAAATTGTATTTTGTATGTTATTTTGTATGTTTATGAATTTTTATTTAAACATTCAGTCATAATGTTGATAAATGAGAAAGATCAACATTTTAATGTTTATTATCTTTTTCCCAAGTGTTCCAGTACTTTGAAGTTAAAAACCATTACTTAAACATTTTTTATTGTCAATTTTTTGTGGGCATTTGTTATCAGTAACATAATGTTTTTTAGGGGGGATAAATGGGGTTCATGGAAAGACATCTGCCTTTCTTTTAAATTTATAATGATAATTTCAAAACAACATTTTTCAGTATAAAATGCTCAGCGCTTTTGATAATAAGCATTTTTATTTAATGGTAAAGTAGGATAGTCTTAACAAAATAAAGAAACCATTTAAATTATCGGTAAATCATTTTTTGAACATTATAATTTGTATGAAGGAAACAAGATTTTTCTCAAATTTTTTCATACACAGGATTGTTATAGAACTACTTGCTCTAGGTTTTTCAATCTTGAGAAGCATTTCCTTTATTTTGGTAGAGCCTTTCAACTGGGAAATTGTGATTTTGAATACAGAATATCTCTAAAGTGACTGTGTGAAATTTTATGAAACCTTAACAGAATACATTCTGTTTAGTTAAGTTCAAGGTATAAATTTTATGACTGAGACTTGAGACTTGAGTTGTGGAGCTGGTTTAAAGTTATTGAAGAGAACATGAAGCCAAGAGCCTCTAACTTTTTTTTTTACTAAGTACCATTTATTGTTGCTTGGAATCGAACTCATTAATAAATTTCACTTCAATTCAAGTGAAAAATTTTAAATTTGTAAAGCTTTAAAAAAAATACACAGATAAAATTTGTCATTAAGGTGTATGAAAATATTTGCTGTTTGATTTGATTTAATAAAATTAGTGGGAAATGTAATTTGGAACTAACTGAAATTTATCTGTTTACATATGTATGTTTATTAAGATACATCATGCGCGAACGCACACACGCGCAGGTGCACACACACATCAATACGTCTTTAATCAAAAGTATATATGAAGGTGATATAACATCGTCAGCCTTTCCTGAAGGCCCTATACTGACTAGAGGATTAGCAATTCCCATTACATCTCTTTGCAAGTCAGCCTTTAGTTACGTGGTGTTGAGGCAAGCAGAATAATGTATAGATTGTTTGTGTGCGCGCACGCGTGCTCTCATAGTTCACTGCCATGTTATTATTTCAGGCTATTACCTGTGTGTTGTTTCACTTTAAGAGGCGGATACACTGTTTTAATAGTATGACTGTTCTTCATGGCATTCTCAATACACCGACCTTGTATAGAATGTTTTGTATAAAATTAAAGGTTTTTGAAATTTATGGCTTTAAGATTTTTCTGGATAATGTGTATCATAATTAATTATATTGTGACTAGAGGATTTTCCTGGCTTTGCTCGGGAAAATTATTATAAAAGGATTGAGTGAATAATTGAAACCTTGTTATGGCAAAAACATATTTTACTTGTTAGATATATTAACTGTGTTTATAAGTGAGGATCTTGTAAACAATAACAAAAATTAACAAAAACTTCTTATATTACAATAATTAAATTATAATAATAATCATTTTTTTTAATAATAGAAAGATCCAAAAAAATTAAGCATAATAAATTCAGCTAAATTTATCTCAAAATTTTTACTGTAAAGCTTGACGGTACACTATGTTTTTTGTTTGTCCGTCCAGAGCACAAACAAATAAATTATCTGGCGAGCCAACTCTTGAGCAAGCTATATATAATTGGCCATGCGAAAAACATGGACTTTCCAAGTAAATGCCTACCACACAAAGTGATTGCCCCTGTGCCTTGTTGATACTCATAGTGAATGCAAGCCAGATGGGAAACTGCAATCGCTTGAACTCAGAAGGCATATTTGTGTCACTGGGTATCAACAGAATGCGAGGGATAAATACGTCTTCTCCTGTGGAATTCCCCGTAATGATCGCGGCTTCTATTACGTTGGTCAACAGATTCTTTACGATGAGTCTTGTTCTGTTGCACAGTTTTGGCGGGTCGATGTTACGTAATAGAATGATAGGGGATCCTTTTTTTTTTAAAGTCAACTTCTGTGGCGGCATTTCCGGGGATTCCAGAGAATTTAAAAACTCCATAGGGTAATAAACAGCTTGTTCAGTATCCATTACTGTATCAATGGATGAATAGGTAGTAGAGTTGCCGGGAAGCATATCCTGTATGAGATCGTTAACATATTTAACACTATCGTTTTTGGGATCTAAAATGGCCCTTTCACACAGCCGTCGGTGCGAGTTGTAATTTTCGTGTATATCAGGAAACACGTTAGTTATAAGTTCGTTGGGTGAAGAGACCATGTTGCAGAAATTTGAGGGAAACGAAATTAGACCAGTAGTGGGATCTACAGGAAATTCTCCATTGCCAAGTAACAGCAATTGTTGTGCAAACTGCTCTGCACTTGTTTCTCCTCGTAAGTGAACCCGCATGTTCGTCTTGAGATTAATTTTATGCACATGTCTCCATAAGGCTGATGACTTAAGACAGGCATTAAGTTCATCGGCTGGCGTAGATCGCGGAATTACGGGCAGGGTTTGTCGGAAATCTCCTGGCAGGAGGACAACAGCACTGCCCATAATTCGCCTATTACCCCGTATATCTTGCAAAAATGCGATCAAGCGCTTCTAGTCCCCTTTTGTGAGCCATGGTGCATTCGTCCCAAACGATTAGTTTGCACTGCTTGAGCACTTGCGCTTAACCAGAGCCTTTGCTGATGTTGCAAATGGGCTGTTCTTAAACCTGCAGATTCAATGGTAGTTTCAGAGCTGAATGTTCTGTTCGACCGCCAACTAACAGTGTAGATGCTATTCCAGAGGATGCCACAGCCAAGGCAATTTCATTTCTTTTGTGTACCGGTATCTCAGCCAGCAAAATGTTGATCAGAAATGTTTTCCCAGTTCCCCCGGGTGCGTCCAGGAAACATAGTCCACCATTTCCAGCCTGAATAAGACTTAGAACAGTGTCATACGCTTGCCTCTGGTCTATGAACAATAGGGGTTTATTATCTTCAAGAAACGTTTGGAGAGCATTAATGTTGTAGTTCCTTTCTCTCCAAATATCCCTATCTAGGGCTTCTTGACCATTCCGATTTGGGGCCTGTAGCCCAAGCTGCAGGAGAGTTTTGCCGTTGATAAAGAGATACATTTGTCCTCAAGATGTATGCCGAGACCAGCCGGCGTCCTTATATACCCAGCCACGATGTTGGAGGGGGCAGGGCGTGGGTGCGGGTGAGAAGGGAGGAGGAAGGGGAAGGGTGCGTGAGATAGCAGATGAAATGGTGACTCACACTCACAACGGGGTAAAGAACAAAACAGTTGTGCACCAAAATTCAACTTTGATTGTTAATAACTTCGGAACTAAGAACGCTATCAGAGCCGGGGAAATTGCATTTTGTAGCAAATTTTATGAGCTTTCATAAAATTACCTTCCACTTTGGTCGATTTTCTCACCGTTTTCGAGATATTCGTGAAAAACCGCAAACCTGCTCGTTAAAATTCTGCTTAAGGGGGTGGAAAAGGGTTGGGGGTAGTTTTTTCAAAATTAAATGTAGATAAGAATTTTCCTCTTGTTTTGAACTGTTAGTGTGAAAAATTTCATCACTATCGGAATAAAACTAGATCTGTATAAAATACAAACAACATTCTTCTTTATATATATATAGATAGAATATAGATTCTTGTGTATATGACTGTTTTGATGATGAAAACAATCTGAATTATTATTGATAACTCATTCATAGACGGGGCATATGTTGTTGTACATTTTAAGCCAAAAAGCTAATTAAAAATGTTTGTAGTTCTATCTCGCTAACATCAGCTTGGAGATAATTTGCTTTCTACAGATAATAAAAATCAAAAACATTAACTTCAAAAATTCAAAAAACACATTTATGTGTTTGACTCAGTAAGTTGTAGAGTATAAAACTATATTACAGGTAAACAGGTAATTGGACACTATTATGTCATATATGCTGGGCTTCATAGCTGAGCTCTATTGTTGAAAGGCCAGACATTTTGATTTCAGTAATGAGTCACCTTCAATGGCTCGAGCTTGTACTTAATATATATATTTTTTAATGCCTTGTTCAGAGAAAGAGTCAGTGTGTTAATAGCAAGAGTACACCACTGAAAATTATTTCCACAATTGAAATCAAAACATTTGGTCTTTTCAACATTTATAGCATGGCAAGTTTAACGTCATGCTTTTGGCCATGGACCATTAAATGTTGTTTAATACAAGGTGGAAACCTTAAAAATTCACTAAATGTTTGAAACATTGAGGGATGGTTCATTTACCATATAATATATTTATTATGAAGGGCAGTGTAGCAGGGTCAAATTAGAAGACTGCCTACGTGAGCTACATAGTACAAGGAAGGTGATAATGAGACCACTACTGAGTTTCGTGAGCCTATTATTTCTCCAGGTGTTATCTAGGGTACAGCAACCATTTCCACAGATTTAGTGGACATGAAGTAAATAAAGGAACCGTTATTTTATAAACATTTAATTTGTGAAGTAAAAAAAAAATTGTACTGAATTTTTGGAAAAAGGTTTAAAGTAAGGTTAAAAATATTGTATAAAACATGTAAATCTGGTACGATACAAGTGCAGTGATAGTTTGGTACAAATATGTATGCATATATAAAAATAAATGTACTATAAGTCTTGATTTTTGTTAGTTTGATTACATTTCTTTGCTATAAACTATATTCCATGATTTTGTCAATGAGATAGTGAGTGAACTGAAAGAGGATGCATTTATTCATTAGAGTTAATTAACAGGATTGCTGGTACATTGCCAGTTGTATTGATAGTAAAGCCAGCATTGTTTGAAGTGTATTAAACTTGATGCACACACTTTCTTTCTCAATGTAGTCTCTTCATATACACTGTTATGTTAAAAAGTGTGTGTGTGTGTTTGTGTATGTGTGTGCGCGCATGCGCATGTGCGTGCACATATAAGCTTTTGGAAAGGCAAATCACAATTTGACTCTGGACATGACCTGAAACATTTCCATAGAAAATAAAGTGGACATCCTCAAAATATGGGACACCAGCCTATAAGTACACTCAGGTTGGAAACCAATACATTGTACATAACCACCAGTCAAACACCAACAGCGCTGTGGGAGCCAGCAGCCAATCAGAAATGAGATCACTGTGAACAGTAAGAACATATTATACCACCTAAATTCTGGATGGAATCAGTAAAAAATGATTCCTGAATACTAAGAAACTTTCTGAGGAGCCGAGATGAATATACTGAAACATAATATTAACGCATAAATCCATGCAGGGAGAACAAGTATAATTCAACACAGAACACTGCTGAAAATACTACTGTAAGAGATCTTAATTAAGGCATGGTAAAAATGATTTAAAATATAAGACATGCTATGTGCGCTGCAGATACACAAAACGCTTGTGTTCTGCTTGACCCAGGACCAGTTAATTCAAAATGGTAACTTGCAAGGTGATGTAATAATGGAAATAATTTGTGGTCCTCAAGTCAAAACAGGCTTTAAGGATTTTTTTTAAGAAAATGATTTTATTTTATTTGGTGATCCAGACAAAACATTATGGGCTACAGACAGCCATTGGATAGTTTCTCTTGTCTGATGTTAACAAAACCTAAGAGCCTTTATGATAAGGTTATTTTGAAAGGAGGAAATATGATTGTCATGAAGATGTGTATTTCAACATTAGTTTTTGTCAACGTTATCAAGAGAATAAATTTATTTTTATGTTACTGAATTTACAGTAGTCCTACAAATTAAATTTTGTTGTCTCAAAACAATTCAGCAAATAACTTAAACAAGTTATTTTATTCATCACAGTATTCTGATAATAGTAATAATAATAATGAAAATTTACTCCACTGAATGCACGCAATGAAGCAATTTTAAAAATATATGTTTATTTTTGTAAACTGTGTGTATATATTACTGTTGCGTCTTAGACACTCTCGAAGAAATCTTAAGTTGGTCTTAGAACGCTAGTTATGGTGATAGCTGGTAAATAAGTGATATAATGAAGTGGACTGTATATGTTCTTGAGTTAATAGTTTATTGAAAATTAATAAGATATAGTTGCTGGCGCGTGCAGTTTTAGCGCGGCATAAATGCCGGAGAATTAAGATAGAATTAAATATTGAAAACCCATAATAGTGTGTAGAGGCCGAGATCGCCTAAGTAAATTATCGCATGATGATCATGCTAAAATTATGAAATATTGAAAAATAATGTAGCCGTGGCTGGCGAACTGAGCGAGATGCCCGCTCGGAGTCTTGCAAGTAACTAAGTTAAATTTGACTGCTGCTAGCCTGTATCATAACCGGCAGCAGCTAGCAGGGAGAAAAATGATGTCACTACACGCACCTGCAATGCGGCATTTTACAGTACAAAGTTTAACCAATTACATTCATTTAAAAACTTTTTGCTCCAGTCCATTTCTTGATTCTTGACGCATATATAATTTATTTAATATTTATAAATTCTTTACCTCAAGATGTTTTATTCCCTTATTTGGTACATGTTTTGGGAAGCGTATTGCTCCCATCCTCAGCCTTTCTGATTTTATATCTTGTAGAGTATATGTGTTTTGGTTTCCTGTTGGTTTTTGATATTTTATACTGGTGTTATTGTGTGTGATTGTGGTGTATATATTAGCTTTTTGAGTATTTTTGATGTTGAGTGCGTTGAAAATGTCATGTTTTGAATTGATTTGTATTTCTTCAGGAATTAGTCTGTTTTGTGTTTGTGTATTTGTAAATTTTCCCATATGTTCATTATGGTGCCTTTGTGTGGTAAGTGTTTTATTAGTGTCATGTAGGTTATGTCTGGGAATTCATGTCCTGTGTTTATTGCATGTGTGGCCAAATTCGATTTATATATTTCTGTTTTTTTTTTTTTTTTTTGTAGGCGTTTAGATGTTCAAAATAACGTGTTTTTAGTTGATTTGTTGTTTGTCCTATGTAACATTTATGGAAATCTTGGCATTCAATTTAACTAAGCTAACAAAACTATTTAAAATAGCATACAAAACTAATAAAAATAATTTACAAAAACTAATTAACCCACACAACAAGGATAATACAACAACCAATGGTATATACAAAATTGAATGCTAAGATTGCAATAAATGTTACATAGGACAAAAAAAAACAACAACTAAAAAACGTTATTTTGAACATCTAAACGCCTACAAAAAAAAAAAAAAAAAAAAAAAAATATAAATCTAATTTGGCCACACATGCAATAAAAACAGGACGTGAATTCCCAGACATAATCTACATGACACTAATAAAACACATACCACGCAAAGGCACCATAATGAACATATGGAAAAATTTACAAATATACAAACACAAAACAGACTAATTCCTGAACAAATACAAACCAGTATAAAACATGACAGAATTTTCAAAGCATTCAACATCAAAACTATTCAAAAAGCTAATATATACACCATAATCACACACAATAACACCAGTATAAAATACCAAAAACCAACAGGAAACCATAACAACAACCAACCAAAACACGAATACTCCACAAGATATAAAATCAGGAAGGCTGAGGATGGGAGCAATACGCTTCCCAAAACATGTACCAAATAAGGGAATAAAACATCTTGAGGTAAAGAATTTATAAATATTAAATAAATTATATTACATTAACTAGAAAAATTTAAAATATTTCCTTATAAAATTTAAAACATTGGTTTTGTGTGTAGATAAAACAAGGATAGTATTTTTGCCTATTAAAGAATCTTGTCTTTTTTTTTGAAACCGAAACAAATGTATTCAACTGCACAGGTATGATTTAGTTTTTATTTTGATAGTGTAACACAATTTGTGTAACACAAACCAAAATATATCAGTTATAACAGGCAAGATATATTTCACCCTAGTTTTGTTAATTTTTTATATTGGTCAGTACCATAGTTTTTCTATTCAGTTTTTTTTTGTGGTGCCGCATAATCTCAAAGGATAAGTTTGTTTAGTTTACTGACCCAGTGTATTAACGGTATTGTTATGACACCAGACAGAATGCAACAAGATACACTTATCAGCTGATAAATAAATGACAGTTTTTTTGCAGTTTTAAAACAAAATAATGTTACTTTTTATTATTATATGATAATTTTTGTATGCACATTAAAAGAAAATTCAAGTTGATTTTCAATAGTTTAATTTTGTAATTTAAGAAACATAATATCACACACACACACACACGCGCGCGCACACACACACACACACACACACACACACAAAATTGTCTGTGTTTTGTTTTATTGTTAATAGTGTTAATATAACAAGTGTGAGTGATTTGCTTCTTAAATTGTGTGACATGCGAATTTCGACTTGTAACGAGTTTGCCTTAGTTCCTTTTGTCTTAGTGTGTGTAATTGGAGTATGTGTGTTATGAGCGTTTTTGTAACTTAGAAACGTGGTCCGGGTTACCTACAGTCCCATTGGAAGCAGTGCTGAGCTATTAAACATTTCTCATGAATTCCATAATCACTTAATGTAGGCCTATTTCTAAGCTAGTTGTGTATGTGTTAAATTAAGTATGAGATGTACCTTAATAATTGTAGAAATGAAAGGAATTACAATATTTGAAAATTAATAAAATATGGTTAGAGTTTTCTTAATAATGACAGTCACATAACAGATTTGCAGCATTAAAATATCAGTGTGGAGAACCATACATGACTTCCATGTATTAAGATTTATATTTAAAATCATTTCTGAAATGAAATATTTCCATAGAAACTACTTCTTTCTACTTCTTGGTTCAGCCTTAACCACAGTACTGTGGCATTAACGTAGACCACCTCACGTTAGCACACTCGATTTTCACTGATGATGGCAGTCAATAGCACTGCGGAAACGTCTGGTTTTGCAGAAAACATTGGACCACGGCCAAACAGCCCGGGAAGGAATTTCAACAAGAAACTACTTCTTTGTTGCTGATAATGTAGTACACATATATAGAAAATTATCCCCTCCCCCTTTAACTATCATTTCATTTATAGAAAATTACCTCCACCCCCTTCAACTACCCTTTTTATTTATAAATATTTCATCTACCTTTTCACAGTGGATTATTATGACCTTCTTTTCAGGATACTTTATTTATCAAAATGAAGTACTTTACTCTTGTTAAAACATAAAACGTTGCAGGTAAACTACCCTTTACCCTTAACCGATCTTTACTAAAATCAATAAGCCTTCAGTCCTCTACAACTCAGGCACATATGCAAAATATTATTTGATTCTGTTTGAATTAATTTACGGCAGTTATGGTTCGTCATAGGAAAAATTACTCTTGTTAAAACAAAACGTTGCAGGTAAACTTTCCCTTTCCCTTAACTGATCTTCGCCAAATGATTCTGTTTGAATTTATGGCAGTTATTTTTCATCATAGAAAAAATTATTCTTGTTAAAACATAAAATGTTGCAGGTAAACTTCTCCTTTCCCTTAACCGATCTTCACCAAAATCAATAGGCCTTAGTCCTCTACAATTCAGGGATGTATGCAAAAGGGATGTATTTGATTCTGTTTGAATTTGCGGCAGTTATCGTTCGCCATAGAAAAAAGTCTACACCCAGACACTTTTCGAAAAATGGCTTTTCTTCATGTTTTGAGGGTAGTACAATCAGAATCAGCCCTTGTCTCAAACACAGTTTTTTTTACCATCACCATACTTCCATTTCCTTATGGAATATGGAAGTAAAAAAAAATAAAACAATTACACACATGCCAGAAAACAAAGACAGAACCTATTAACCTACCTTTATCTTTTTCACCCAGTCATACTTCCCTATACAGGGTTTTCTGTATCATGACTCTAGTCTAATATCTCCATGGATTGTACCTTCATATTTGCATAGCAGTTTCTTGACTTTAATGTGAAAAAATTTTTCTTTCGGTTAATTCAATTTTTTTGGTGGATTTTATATAAAAAATAACCTACTTGACACGTTGATATGCGTGTGCTATAATTAGCTGAAAATAATTGAATTTACATGGTATCAGTTTGTGTTAGCATTTGCTGATTTCTTTGTTCTGGATGATAAAATGAATACATAAATCAGCTATGTTACATAGTGCATTGTGCGCGCACAGTCTTGAGTGTTAAAGGCAGAGAATGAGATTTCATTTATTATCCCTGGCAGTGCCACCATTATCATCATTATTATCTCTAGCAGCTTTTAAAGTGTGTGTAGTACCTAAGCCCTTTTGTGTCTTAAGTGTACAGTGGTATATCTAGAATTTTGCTTGGGGGGGGGTCTCGGCTTCATACAAGAGAAAAAACAAGTGAAGACTAATCAATATTACTGGCTTTAAAGTGGTTTAAAAATGTGTGATATCATCCTGAAATCAGCCCAATTAAAGTAAACGGTAATAACACAATAAAAAGAGGCGTTATTGAAACATTGTTAAAAGATACTTATTATCTGAATTCCTTTTCCTATATTTCAAATGACGTAAATACTGTGTAATGAACCTAGCTTAAAAAAAGCTACTACTATATTAGCATACACAGCTGAAAAAGATAAAAGCCTAAAAATTACGAGATTAACGAAATTTGCCAACTTTTTTGACCCTCTGGGGGGGGTCCCATTCATCCCCTTCCCCATAAATACTCCCCTGTAAGAGTATATTCATATTACACCGCCCCAAGCAAGTCAGTCGTGAATTAATTTATTTTTGTGGTCAGCAGAATACAGAATGCAATGGGTTGTGTGTGTCTTGTATAGATGGTATCTTGTTGCCAAATCTGGTTGTTTAGGCTATGTTTTTGTTTGTCCTTAGGAATGGAGTTTAAATAATCAATCAAACCACAATATAATCAAGTTGATGTAGCCTTGGCCCATTGGGCTTCTATAGCCCAGCCATCATGCTATAAATAACATTGTTACCATATAAATGTGCGATTGAAAGGTATTAAACATTAAAAAAGTGAATAAACGTAAAAAAAGAATATCATTGAATATTTGACTTGTCCATAAAAGAAAATCAATAAACGGGAGGAATGTTTATTGCAGAGTAAGGGTGGTACTTCGTAACAGTTTTTCCCATATTTTGTTTTATTGGAATAGTCAACAAGCATTATAGTGCACAAATAAATAAAAGGAAGCATGAAATAACTTATCCATTAAGCTAGTTTATTGTTGGATTGTGTCAGAAGTTTTAGGTAATCATCATGATAGTGATGTTTATAAGGTGTATCACTAATGCACACACACACACACACACACACACACACACACACACACACACACACACACACACACACACACACACACACACACACACACACACACACACACACACACACACACACACACACACACACACACACACACACACACACACACACACACACACACACACACACACACACACACACACACACACACACACACACACACACACACACACACACACACACACACACACACACACACACAGTGAGAGTATAAATAAATGGAAAAACATCAAACAATCTACCAATCTTCATCGACCATTTAGATAGAAGCATGCAGTGTGAATGTAAATGTACAATTGTATGGATGTAAACTGTATGTGGTAATAATTGTGATAAGTACTATTTTGATAAAGTAATCCAACAAAATCTAATATTACAGTATACTAACAGAACATACCACTCTCGACAAATAATCCTTGTATGAATCTTGCAAAAAAGTGTGATCAAGTTTAAAGCTGAGATTAAGCCACATATACAAGACACAGAATGATTGGTAGTATTAAGTGGTTAACTGTTTTGTTTGCTTAACACTTGGATATTGAACTTCCTCTCTCTCTGTGTCTGTCTGTCTGTCTGTCTCTCTCTCTCTCTCTCTCTCTCTCTCTCCCCCCCCCCTCTCCCTCTTTTTTCTTTTTATGCCCCTCCCCCTTTTTCTCTTTGCCCTTCTTCATCATACTCTGTTGTTTTCGTGTACACTATAATATGAGTATTTCTATAGATACAACACGCACACACACACACACACACACACACACACACACACACACACACACACACACACACACACACATACTACAAAGTAAGTCAAGCCTAAGTACAAGGTACAGACACAGACCATTTTAGGGTCAGATATAAGAATGTGTACTGCAATGAGTGAGGTGTTAATGAAATTAAAACGTTTTTAAATCAGGGTGTTAATATTATAATATTAAAGTGAATTAAGATAATAATTCTTCTTATAACATCTGAATAAATTTTAACACCAGGAAACGTCAGTTGTTCATTCCATTATTTCGAGTGTGACAAATATTTAGTTAATTTGAGTATAAGAATTGTGATTATACAGCATTTATTTCTGTTAAGGAGTTGAAAAAACCACACTTCATGTTACAGATTATGAGGGTCAGTCAAACATGAGTCGTGATTTCTTTGTTGACACCCAACAGATGATCTTATGGTGTCATGACTGTGTAGGCAGGCAGAAGGTGCCACATAGACTCATTGTATGCAATTATGTGTTCCCCATACTCCCTAACAGGAGTGAGTGAGGGTCCAGTATCTAGTGCCTTGTGCAACATATTACTACTACTTAGACAAACTCAGACTTCACAGCCTGGTTGGGTATACAAATGTATTAAGAGATATTATGTTTTTAAAAATCTTCTTCCAGTATGGACTGCATCAAAAATGTCGACATTTTTGACACGGTCCATACCGGAAGAAGATTTTAAAAACATAATGAACACCGGCCGTGGAAGCCTACGTGAGAATGCATTAAAGATATGTTCAGTGTGCACATTCACACTCATTTTTACAAAAGAACATAGTGTCACAGTACATTGTATGTACAGTGAATATGTAAACGTAGAAGAATATATAAACAGTGACTATGTATACATAGTACTTAGAAGTGATAACATAGAAAAAGAAAGGGAGAATATAAGATACATAGTTAATGAGGCACCCAAAGACATAAGAAAACATTTAGAGGAAGAAGTTGAAGAGGTTTAAGAATATGGCGAGGAGAGATTGAGGCAGCAATTACTGAAAAAAAAAATTGGAACATATTTAGAAAATTCATCTTTTTCAATAGCCTATAGTGGAGGAACACAGTGAAACGTGGAATGGTGCGAAGAAGTTTGTTACTGAAGCACACAATCAGGAATGGGAAAGAATTGTTGCAACCATTGAGAGTGATGTACATAGATATCAGTCATTAGCTTAAAATGTTATGAAGAAAGTAAAAAGATGTGAAATAGGCAGTGGCAATTAACTGTGTACAGGAGGAAGAATAGGTGTATGCTCTAGTATAGCATTATGGTTAAGAAATTCAGGATATAGAGATAAGTTGTAACCATAGATAAGGTGTGGGTGGTATAATATTGGAAGAACTAACATGTATAAAGGATACAATGAACTGTAAGCCGATTTAAATGGTATAAATATAGTATTGTTGAAATATGGAGGGATAATATTGCATTTTATTAATATGTGCAAAACTGTGGCTGTCTCCCACATTTTTGTATGCTAGTGAGATGTGGACTCTTGGTAAAAGGGATGTGCAGAGGATTCAAGCACCTGAAATGAAATTTCTAAGAGGGACGCAAGATTGTTTTCTCCTGGATCAGAAAAGCAACAAGGATATTAGACACAAATTAAACATTGTATCTGCACCAGAAGATTGAAGACTATAGAAGTAGGTGTGAACACTTGAACTGCATGCCTAATATCCGTCTACCCATTGCTGCCGTGGGTTATCACCCTATTAAGAAGACAGATGTCGGTAGACCGAGGAGGAGATGGGTTCTGGGACAGGTCTAGGGCTCAATCCTTGTAATCTTTGGAGTGGTGGTGATGATGATTAATATGTGCTGGGCATTTTAGAGAGTGGTTATAAGCAAAAATGATCTCATTATATTTAAAGGAGAATTGAATAGATGAAAATAATTATAGAGGTATGTCTTGTGGTGTAGTTTACAAGTTATATTCTGCACTGCTAATGCTAATATATATATATTACTTTAATATTTATACTAAATTTACCTCAAGATGTTTTTTCTATTTGGGACATGTTTCGAGAGTTCCTGTTCTCTCATCTTCAGCCTTCGCCATCTTGTTTCTGGTGAAGTATTTGTGTGTTGGCTGCTGGTTGTTATTAAGGTTGTTTGTTGGTCTTTGGTCTTTTAAAGTTGTATTATTGTGTGTGGTTTTGGTGTATGTTTTTGTATTTTGTGTATTTTCGATGTTGAGTGCTTTGAAAATTGTGTCGTGTTTTGTATTGATTTGTATTTGTTCTGGTCAAAGACCAAAGACCAACAAACAACCTTAATAACAACCAGCAGCCAACACACAAATACTTCACCAGAAACAAGATGGCGAAGGCTGAAGATGAGAGAACAGGAACTCTCGAAACATGTCCCAAATAGAAAAAACATCTTGAGGTAAATTTAGTATAAATATTAAAGTATTATATACATCAAGAAACGGACTGTTGCAGAAAGTGATTGAAATATATATATATATATATATATATATATTGCAAGGTAACAGGTTATAGCCCAGACCAGACTTGCAGAAAAGAATGCATAATTAGTGAATTTTAATACATTTATTGTTCTTTCTTCTACACACTCTTGTATTAAAATGTTCTTTTGTTATACAATTAACTACTTGTTGTTCAAAAATCTGTTTTGAAATATTTTTAAATAAATGTTTTCTTGATTTAAACAGTTCTGTAAATGTTTAATTATTCAAAGTCTCTTTTTTTCTTTTCTTTTTAAACAAAATTATATTTTATATTAATGTTCTTTTACGTGATACTTTAAAGTTTTACAATTTGATAACAATTTTAAATTTTGCTTCCCTGTTTGCTCGTCTTCTCTGTCCTCCCGGTCGACGATCTCGATCCGGCCTCCAGCGATCCGTCGTCTCGGTCCACATTCCAGCAACCGCCTCCAGGAACTGCCTTGCTCAAGGTCTCCGTATTCCAGCCGCCATGATCAAACGATGCTCAGGAACGGTCGCCGACAATCTCGCACTCCGATGGTTTCCTGCTGACACTCGCTGCTAACACGACTCTACGGCCAAAGGACTGTCTGGAATTTACGTTCCCTGGAATCGCTGCCCAGTGCGACCGCCTTCGCTGAGTATGACGTACTTTCAGAGAGAGAACTTTCAGAGAGAGAGCTTTCAGGGAGAGAGCTTAGAGAAGACTGGCTACTCCTTTTATAACACAGCTGAATGTAAGCCGTCGCGCTGCCACATGACGTCACCGCCGATATGCGCGTAGGCGTCTTTTCAATTTACTCTAATATATTCAGGAGCGCCCACGTGCACGCCGACTTCCTTTTTCGTGACTCTTCTAGAACACATCTTTGTAACACATGAATATACTTCCCTGACATTCTATTTGCTACCCACATTACATAACACTTCGCTCACATATAAAATTATATCTTCATGGTTCATGGTTTTTATGGTCTTATTTTCTAATTTATCCTAATAATTTTAATTGTTTTTATTAATACTATTGAAACCCCCCTTTTTATTTTCTAAGTTTTTTTTTGTAATTTTTTTTGAATTTTTATTTTATTTAATTTTGTTTTTATTAAGTTTTTTTTTGTAAAGGGGAGAGACATCATATTTAGAACTAGGTGGAAAACCTAGAGGAAGCAAAAGTGTACAAGGCCCAATTACAATTACAGACATGTCCCCCCAGGTGAATGACAGGACTTGCAAATGAAAAAGTCTTTTAACCAACAAGCGTATGCTTTATTAAGCCTGCAAGATGTTACATAAAATGACAAGTTCTCGATTGTGTAAGCACACAATTAATGGCAGGATTATATATATATAAATTAATATTCATAATGTCAAAAGGTAAGTGAATTTGATATTAACATAATTGCAAAATTTCTGCCTGATTATGTATGAGTCAATGGTAGCAATAATCTCATTCATAAAAGCAATTCACTAATCCATAAGTGTTGTATAGTTTCAAATAGGCCTTTTTGTCTTAGTAAGCACATTTATGGTTTTTTCTTTTTAAATTCATTACATATTCCCCCAGCAAAATATAGTAAAATTACACACACAAACACATACACAACATGAATGACACAACACCCCTCATATCAGTACTAAATTCCTCATAAACCCATTCCAACTACCGTAAATGAATGCACCATAATATGTATATATATGTACAAATATAAATGACAGGGTAATCTGATAATCATAGCTCCTAAGCATAGATTTGCCTTGGTAATTAACACCAGAGAATGTAAGTGACCGCCCCAAGACTCAACCTACTAAACGACCCTGACTTTAATCATAAAAGCGCTAAGTATATGTGAGAAAGAAAATAGTTTCTCAACTAAAGCATCAGACAGCCCCCGTTACGTGATTAAAACTCAGCCATGACCGGATGACATGATAGCACAAGATAATTAACTCCCTAATGGTCTTAATTAGATGAAAAGTTAGATCTTACAGCAAACTGCGGATATGTGTGTATGTGTGTAATTTCTTACACATTATAAACAGTTATAAGATATTTCATTAGGTCTACTGCTGTAATGTTCACACATGCAATAACATAATTGAACATGAGAGTTTGTGCTAGAGTATAACAGTCAAAACTTCACGAGTGAGCTTCTGGCAGCTTCTGTGCATTCACCATGTTGTGGAGAGAGAAATAGATAATTAGAATGTTCCCACCTGGATTGTCCGGTGTACTTAGTCAATATTGGCGCTGATCAGTAATGTAACGGTCGTATCGCAAGTCCTGGGGGCAACGTAGCGTTGGAAGAGTGTCCGAACAGTTGTTCTCGACTGACGGCAATCGTGGCTAGAAGATCGTCTCTGCCAGTAGGGTGGACAGTTGTTCGTCACACCCGACACCCATCTCGCCTTTGTTCGAGCACCTGTGACATGTAATAGGTTGTAGAGGGTGTCATAAGAAAAATACGCCACATAGGCCGTCCACATTAAATTCCAACACCAACTTTAAACATCAACAGCGCACACACACATCGCCACTAATTCATATTAGTCGGTATTAAGCTCCCCAGCTGTGACTTATTTCGCTCATCTACCAATTATTTTTGAAGTATGTCGTTGAAATATTCAAATTAATTAATTACGTATTTCATAATTATTTATAACACCAAACACAGCTGAGTGCAAGATGCATTAGTATTTTCTTTATTGAAGTCAATTTGACCCCCAACATTTACATTCATATTAATTTAATTTTGTAATTGCGTTAACGCCCACATTGAAAACTGCACTACACGCACACGCACAAGTATAGTCTATAATAGAAGCTGAAACACAAAATATATTTGGGGTTAGAATATTTTTAGAACCCGCTAACTTGTACATACCTGGAGCTATACTTTATTTAGCCAACCATAGCGATAGCCGATGAAGTCCTGAACAGAAGGTTGCCGCCAGTCGAGAGCAGATGACCAGGTTGGAGGATAGAACAGAAATGAGGCCGATTCAATGTTTCAGTCTACCCAAGTAAACTCTCGCAGCAGGAATGTACAGAAACAGCTGGACGCGCCAACTGAATTGCGTAGTTGCACTACATCTGTGTGCATAACCGGACGACAACAAACTATCGTGGCCGTGTGGTCGTGCGTGACGTCAGCGCCGCTCGTTTTAAAAATACTTATAATACGCTGCCGAACCCAGTACGGCACACCCTCACCCCAAAAGGGCAACATGGTTGACCCAAAACAAACCAGTCCTCAAGCACGATGGCTGCGGGAAAACCAGGAAAATCTCAGATTCTAAATCGCTCTTGGTGAGTTCAGTGACACAGGAAAACGAAAAACAGAAGGAAGAGGTGTGAGTCAGTGACTGTGTGTCTGAAAGAGAAGATGTAAGTGTGAGTCCTGCATGCTCGCCGGGCCCTGGTCCGCATGCAGATATAAGAGACAGAAAGGAACAGGAGAAAGAGAAGAATCGCCGACCAGCTCTGAGTACCGATCACCAAGGCCTCCCAAACTCAACAACTGAGACCCAGGACCACTAACACTATTCCTCCCTTCCCAGGACTGAAAATCTCTACCACACTGCGACCATCCCCCACGCGAGTCCTCTCCTCCATGCCAACTCTCAGGACCGCCCCAACACGTCACCATCTCCGGTGACCACCACCTAACTCTCCTGGCACTCACATATTCACGCCCGAAGGCTAACAAGGTGTTACAAACCTTGACATGCGAGTACCCTTCGAGAACCGTCCACCGTCGTGGACCGACCAGCCATGTGAAGCAAACAAGGCATCCTCCATCCTTGACACATGACTGGCCCACCTCCCCACACTAGGGTGGGCGGACCCGATTCACAAGGCAGAGAAGACCGTGCAGAGGGCACGCGAACATCAATCCTATTTCTTAACTTTTCAAAGCAGCTTAACTAGCAAGAGGGGAGGGGTATTTACTTTTCCACCGTCTAAACAAACCACACTTAATCCAAAACTGACACACCAGAGAAATCAAACGATGAATGCGGCATGGACCCGACCCTACAATGATCGACATCCAAATTCAACCTCTATGAACCAGGAAACAACAGCACATAACTTCTCCATCTTATTTTTAGAACAGGCAAAACTGATAATCTACAGGACCAGGTCCGAGAAGACCAACAACCTGTCCTCATCTACTCCATCCAATACTGAAAGTTTCTGGAAAATCCCTGAAATGGGGTGGGACAATTCCTGGTAACATACCGTCGCCAGAGTTGCACAATTCTCAAACACAACACAATAACTTAAATCCCCATAAAACACATAACACAAACTTACCCTACAAAACATAATGACAACGAATCCGAAAAAACTCAAGTACTCTTCTTCCTTTGAGCCGCTCCACAGTGCTCTAGCGATGCAACGAGATGGGAGTCATAAGCAGAGAAACAGCCCTGTAAATTTCCAGAAGAGAACACGACACAAAACCACAAAACTGACTCATGAACTACAATCCACAAAGTACACATAAAATTCAATGTAACCGAAAATATAGACTATCACATCCATGCCCTTGGTCGGACCATGACCGCATTCAGAATACATGATACCGCCACGCAACGCCCTCAATAAACAAGTACTATATAACGGGAATGCTATAAAACACGTTGTCTAATCCATGAGACAAATCACAATCAAAATCGACAAGTACTGACGGCCCTCATCACGTCCAGAATCTGTCCAAGCTCCAGGGTATGTGCAAGTGAAATCAATCAGCACACATTCATCAAAAAAAAATCAATCACATTCTTATAACCCCTCTTCAAAATTCATCTTACACTCAACATCACAAAATAATCACTTAAACACTAACACATATTAAATTATTTGAAACTTCATCAACCCCTTATTCATTTTATAAAATGTGCTATTCTTCTGGTTATTCTTTCTATTAATTCGTTACACTACCATTAAGTTTTCTTGCAACACTTGGATTCCAATTAAAAATAATTTGAGATAACTTGCAAGTCCTAACACCAGCTGACATGTCTGTAGCCACACCAGGTTTCATTTAAGGAAATAAATGTAAGTCCCCAGATTCTAAAATTTCTCAAGTTCAAAAGAAGAAAAATAAGGCAGAAATAATACCTACTACCTACCTAGAATCATAACCACGCTCTGCTACCATTTGAAACCCCCCTTTTTATTTTCTAAGTTTTTTTTTGTAATTTTTTTTGAATTTTTATTTAATTTAATTTTGTTTTTATTAAGTTTTTTTTTTGTAAAGGGGAGAGACATCATATTTAGAACTAGGTGGAAAACCTAGAGGAAGCAAAAGTGTACAAGGCCCAATTACAATTACAGACATGTCCCCCCAGGTGAATGACAGGACTTGCAAATGAAAAAGTCTTTTAACCAACAAGCGTATGCTTTATTAAGCCTGCAAGATGTTACATAAAATGACAAGTTCTCGATTGTGTAAGCACACAATTAATGGCAGGATTATATATATATAAATTAATATTCATAATGTCAAAAGGTAAGTGAATTTGATATTAACATAATTGCAAAATTTCTGCCTGATTATGTATGAGTCAATGGTAGCAATAATCTCATTCATAAAAGCAATTCACTAATCCATAAGTGTTGTATAGTTTCAAATAGGCTAGCCTTTTTGTCTTAGTAAGCACATTTATGGTTTTTTCTTTTTTTAAATTCATTACATATTCCCCCAGCAAAATATAGTAAAATTACACACACAAACACATACACAACATGAATGACACAACACCCCTCATATCAGTACTAAATTCCTCATAAACCCATTCCAACTACCGTAAATGAATGCACCATAATATGTATATATATGTACAAATATAAATGACAGGGTAATCTGATAATCACAGCTCCTAAGCATAGATTTGCCTTGGTAATTAACACCAGAGAATGTAAGTGACCGCCCCAAGACTCAACCTACTAAACGACCCTGACTTTAATCATAAAAGCGCTAAGTATATGTGAGAAAGAAAATAGTTTCTCAACTAAAGCATCAGACAGCCCCCGTTACGTGATTAAAACTCAGCCATGACCGGATGACATGATAGCACAAGATAATTAACTCCCTAATGGTCTTAATTAGATGAAAAGTTAGATCTTACAGCAAACTGCGGATATGTGTGTATGTGTGTAATTTCTTACACATTATAAACAGTTATAAGATATTTCATTAGGTCTACTGCTGTAATGTTCACACATGCAATAACATAATTGAACATGAGAGTTTGTGCTAGAGTATAACGGTCAAAACTTCACGAGTGAGCTTCTGGCAGCTTCTGTGCATTCACCATGTTGTGGAGAGAGAAATAGATAATTAGAATGTTCCCACCTGGATTGTCCGGTGTACTTAGTCAATATTGGCACTGATCAGTAATGTAACGGTCGTATCGCAAGTCCTGGGGGCAACGTAGCGTTGGAAGAGTGTCCGAACAGTTGTTCTCGACTGACGGCAATCGTGGCTAGAAGATCGTCTCTGCCAGTAGGGTGGACAGTTGTTCGTCACACCCGACACCCATCTCGCCTTTGTTCGAGCACCTGTGACATGTAATAGGTTGTAGAGGGTGTCATAAGAAAAATACGCCACATAGGCCGTCCACATTAAATTCCAACACCAACTTTAAACATCAACAGCGCACACACACATCGCCACTAATTCATATTAGTCGGTATTAAGCTCCCCAGCTGTGACTTATTTCGCTCATCTACCAATTATTTTTGAAGTATGTCGTTGAAATATTCAAATTAATTAATTACGTATTTCATAATTATTTATAACACCAAACACAGCTGAGTGCAAGATGCATTAGTATTTTCTTTATTGAAGTCAATTTGACCCCCAACATTTACATTCATATTAATTTAATTTTGTAATTGCGTTAACGCCCACATTGAAAACTGCACTACACGCACACGCACAAGTATAGTCTATAATAGAAGCTGAAACACAAAATATATTTGGGGTTAGAATATTTTTAGAACCCGCTAACTTGTACATACCTGGAGCTATACTTTATTTAGCCAACCATAGCGATAGCCGATGAAGTCCTGAACAGAAGGTTGCCGCCAGTCGAGAGCAGATGACCAGGTTGGAGGATAGAACAGAAATGAGGCCGATTCAATGTTTCAGTCTACCCAAGTAAACTCTCGCAGCAGGAATGTACAGAAACAGCTGGACGCGCCAACTGAATTGCGTAGTTGCACTACATCTGTGTGCATAACCGGACGACAACAAACTATCGTGGCCGTGTGGTCGTGCGTGACGTCAGCGCCGCTCGTTTTAAAAATACTTATAATACGCTGCCGAACCCAGTACGGCACACCCTCACCCCAAAAGGGCAACATGGTTGACCCAAAACAAACCAGTCCTCAAGCACGATGGCTGCGGGAAAACCAGGAAAATCTCAGATTCTAAATCGCTCTTGGTGAGTTCAGTGACACAGGAAAACGAAAAACAGAAGGAAGAGGTGTGAGTCAGTGACTGTGTGTCTGAAAGAGAAGATGTAAGTGTGAGTCCTGCATGCTCGCCGGGCCCTGGTCCGCATGCAGATATAAGAGACAGAAAGGAACAGGAGAAAGAGAAGAATCGCCGACCAGCTCTGAGTACCGATCACCAAGGCCTCCCAAACTCAACAACTGAGACCCAGGACCACTAACACTATTCCTCCCTTCCCAGGACTGAAAATCTCTACCACACTGCGACCATCCCCCACGCGAGTCCTCTCCTCCATGCCAACTCTCAGGACCGCCCCAACACGTCACCATCTCCGGTGACCACCACCTAACTCTCCTGGCACTCACATATTCACGCCCGAAGGCTAACAAGGTGTTACAAACCTTGACATGCGAGTACCCTTCGAGAACCGTCCACCGTCGTGGACCGACCAGCCATGTGAAGCAAACAAGGCATCCTCCATCCTTGACACATGACTGGCCCACCTCCCCACACTAGGGTGGGCGGACCCGATTCACAAGGCAGAGAAGACCGTGCAGAGGGCACGCGAACATCAATCCTATTTCTTAACTTTTCAAAGCAGCTTAACTAGCAAGAGGGGAGGGGTATTTACTTTTCCACCGTCTAAACAAACCACACTTAATCCAAAACTGACACACCAGAGAAATCAAACGATGAATGCGGCATGGACCCGACCCTACAATGATCGACATCCAAATTCAACCTCTATGAACCAGGAAACAACAGCACATAACTTCTCCATCTTATTTTTAGAACAGGCAAAACTGATAATCTACAGGACCAGGTCCGAGAAGACCAACAACCTGTCCTCATCTACTCCATCCAATACTGAAAGTTTCTGGAAAATCCCTGAAATGGGGTGGGACAATTCCTGGTAACATACCGTCGCCAGAGTTGCACAATTCTCAAACACAACACAATAACTTAAATCCCCATAAAACACATAACACAAACTTACCCTACAAAACATAATGACAACGAATCCGAAAAAACTCAAGTACTCTTCTTCCTTTGAGCCGCTCCACAGTGCTCTAGCGATGCAACGAGATGGGAGTCATAAGCAGAGAAACAGCCCTGTAAATTTCCAGAAGAGAACACGACACAAAACCACAAAACTGACTCATGAACTACAATCCACAAAGTACACATAAAATTCAATGTAACCGAAAATATAGACTATCACATCCATGCCCTTGGTCGGACCATGACCGCATTCAGAATACATGATACCGCCACGCAACGCCCTCAATAAACAAGTACTATATAACGGGAATGCTATAAAACACGTTGTCTAATCCATGAGACAAATCACAATCAAAATCGACAAGTACTGACGGCCCTCATCACGTCCAGAATCTGTCCAAGCTCCAGGGTATGTGCAAGTGAAATCAATCAGCACACATTCATCAAAAAAAAATCAATCACATTCTTATAACCCCTCTTCAAAATTCATCTTACACTCAACATCACAAAATAATCACTTAAACACTAACACATATTAAATTATTTGAAACTTCATCAACCCCTTATTCATTTTATAAAATGTGCTATTCTTCTGGTTATTCTTTCTATTAATTCGTTACACTACCATTAAGTTTTCTTGCAACACTTGGATTCCAATTAAAAATAATTTGAGATAACTTGCAAGTCCTAACACCAGCTGACATGTCTGTAGCCACACCAGGTTTCATTTAAGGAAATAAATGTAAGTCCCCAGATTCTAAAATTTCTCAAGTTCAAAAGAAGAAAAATAAGGCAGAAATAATACCTACTACCTACCTAGAATCATAACCACGCTCTGCTACCATTTGAAACCCCCCTTTTTATTTTCTAAGTTTTTTTTTGTAATTTTTTTTGAATTTTTATTTAATTTAATTTTGTTTTTATTAAGTTTTTTTTTTGTAAAGGGGAGAGACATCATATTTAGAACTAGGTGGAAAACCTAGAGGAAGCAAAAGTGTACAAGGCCCAATTACAATTACAGACATGTCCCCCCAGGTGAATGACAGGACTTGCAAATGAAAAAGTCTTTTAACCAACAAGCGTATGCTTTATTAAGCCTGCAAGATGTTACATAAAATGACAAGTTCTCGATTGTGTAAGCACACAATTAATGGCAGGATTATATATATATAAATTAATATTCATAATGTCAAAAGGTAAGTGAATTTGATATTAACATAATTGCAAAATTTCTGCCTGATTATGTATGAGTCAATGGTAGCAATAATCTCATTCATAAAAGCAATTCACTAATCCATAAGTGTTGTATAGTTTCAAATAGGCTAGCCTTTTTGTCTTAGTAAGCACATTTATGGTTTTTTCTTTTTTTAAATTCATTACATATTCCCCCAGCAAAATATAGTAAAATTACACACACAAACACATACACAACATGAATGACACAACACCCCTCATATCAGTACTAAATTCCTCATAAACCCATTCCAACTACCGTAAATGAATGCACCATAATATGTATATATATGTACAAATATAAATGACAGGGTAATCTGATAATCACAGCTCCTAAGCATAGATTTGCCTTGGTAATTAACACCAGAGAATGTAAGTGACCGCCCCAAGACTCAACCTACTAAACGACCCTGACTTTAATCATAAAAGCGCTAAGTATATGTGAGAAAGAAAATAGTTTCTCAACTAAAGCATCAGACAGCCCCCGTTACGTGATTAAAACTCAGCCATGACCGGATGACATGATAGCACAAGATAATTAACTCCCTAATGGTCTTAATTAGATGAAAAGTTAGATCTTACAGCAAACTGCGGATATGTGTGTATGTGTGTAATTTCTTACACATTATAAACAGTTATAAGATATTTCATTAGGTCTACTGCTGTAATGTTCACACATGCAATAACATAATTGAACATGAGAGTTTGTGCTAGAGTATAACGGTCAAAACTTCACGAGTGAGCTTCTGGCAGCTTCTGTGCATTCACCATGTTGTGGAGAGAGAAATAGATAATTAGAATGTTCCCACCTGGATTGTCCGGTGTACTTAGTCAATATTGGCACTGATCAGTAATGTAACGGTCGTATCGCAAGTCCTGGGGGCAACGTAGCGTTGGAAGAGTGTCCGAACAGTTGTTCTCGACTGACGGCAATCGTGGCTAGAAGATCGTCTCTGCCAGTAGGGTGGACAGTTGTTCGTCACACCCGACACCCATCTCGCCTTTGTTCGAGCACCTGTGACATGTAATAGGTTGTAGAGGGTGTCATAAGAAAAATACGCCACATAGGCCGTCCACATTAAATTCCAACACCAACTTTAAACATCAACAGCGCACACACACATCGCCACTAATTCATATTAGTCGGTATTAAGCTCCCCAGCTGTGACTTATTTCGCTCATCTACCAATTATTTTTGAAGTATGTCGTTGAAATATTCAAATTAATTAATTACGTATTTCATAATTATTTATAACACCAAACACAGCTGAGTGCAAGATGCATTAGTATTTTCTTTATTGAAGTCAATTTGACCCCCAACATTTACATTCATATTAATTTAATTTTGTAATTGCGTTAACGCCCACATTGAAAACTGCACTACACGCACACGCACAAGTATAGTCTATAATAGAAGCTGAAACACAAAATATATTTGGGGTTAGAATATTTTTAGAACCCGCTAACTTGTACATACCTGGAGCTATACTTTATTTAGCCAACCATAGCGATAGCCGATGAAGTCCTGAACAGAAGGTTGCCGCCAGTCGAGAGCAGATGACCAGGTTGGAGGATAGAACAGAAATAAGACCGATTCAATGTTTCAGTCTACCGAAGTAAACTCTCGCAGCAGGAATGTACAGAAACAGCTGGACGCGCCAACTGAATTGCGTAGTTGCACTACATCTGTGTGCATAACCGGACGACAACAAACTATCGTGGCCATGTGGCCGTGCGTGACGTCAGCACCGCTCGTTTTAAAAATACTTATAATACGCTGCCGAACCCAGTACGGCACACTATTTATTTCCACGCATTCTTCTATACTCAGGACACTCATAATAGCTGATAACCATTATTCTCCACATTCACCTATACTGAGACAGCTTGTCACATTGCAATATCTATATATTAATACGTGAAGAGAAAACTTTGTACCCCTTTTTAAGCATATTGCGCGCACGGAGGAGTGTGAGATTTGGCATAGTTAAAGTTTATATGGAGAAGGAGTGCAGAAAGCTAAAATTTAGATATAATATGTGTTACAAATACATTAAATTAAATAAAATAAAACATTCATTTGCACTTGAAAATTCTTTTAAACTTTTTCAAACAATGGTAATTGTTAAAAATAAAATAATTTTGTTGCCAGGCAATAAAATTATAATTTTTTCATTTTAGTGTACGTTCATACTGCCAATGTCAAACACATAATAGTCTGTCGTTTGTTTATGTTCATACTGCCAATGTCAAACACATAATAGTCTGTGGTCAAACAGTCGCACAGAGTAGAGATTGTCGCCAAAGAATTTTAAAATGTTGCCAACAAATTTACTGACAGATTGACTGAATGAGCTGTGAATTTTGTGTGATTTCAAATATTCCTTTTTCAATAGTCTGTGGAGTGTATGTCAAGGCAAAAAAGCGTTTATTTTATATTTTGTATATTAGATATCTGTGTTTTATATATTAATGTGCAGTTGAAAGTGAAATACAGCTTGCTTAATATACACCTGTTGCAAAAGGAAAATTTTGTAGCAGCAATTTGAATTGACTTACTCTCGCCTAATTATTATTGGTGGTTTCAAAAAAGTGAGTACATTTTATTATTTTTAAATTAAACCCTGTCTAATCTTAGTTTCAGTAATTTCATTACATGTTTTTTTTTTACATTCAGATATTCGCACCTACTTCCATTATGCCTCGACATAGAACATTGACGGGTCGGAGTGAGAGACAA
Source organism: Magicicada septendecula (assembly GCA_034769895.1). Classification (NCBI taxonomy): domain Eukaryota; kingdom Metazoa; phylum Arthropoda; class Insecta; order Hemiptera; family Cicadidae; genus Magicicada; species Magicicada septendecula. The sequence goes on from CM068373.1 coordinate 387,538,134, forward strand.
AGAAGAAGGAATATATATTCGCGTGAAAGTCAAAATGATAATAGACCAAATGCAAATTTAAATAGTATAAATAGTATACAAAATGATGAAATTATTTTGAGGGATACATTTAAATGCGCACTGAATATTATTCCAAGAAATTTTAATACTTTTGATTGCGGATTAATGCATTTACAACTCAGGTTTTGCAATGCAAAACATTTCGAATCTGAGGTCACTTTAGGTGAAAGGACTGCATTCACTTCATGTTGTCATAAGGGTAAAGCAATATTACCGGCCTTAAGTCAAAATGAATACTTTAAATCATTGTATGATGGACTTACTTCAAATGAACCTTCAATAAAAAGAAAGTCAAAAAATTATTTTGGAAACATTCGTAAATACAATTCATCATTTGCTATGGTTAGCTCAGAAGCTAAAATTTCGGATACAGTTACGCGTGGAGTGTATCATTTTAAAATACGTGATATTTTTTATCACAGATCAGGCCCAATGACTGCTGGATATGGATGCTCACCATGTTATGCGCAATTATATTTTTATGATGTTGACACTGCTGTCAATTATAGATTACGTGAACACTATAATCAAACATGCAATAACAATATAATGTGCGAAATCTCTCTTGAATTTGAACGCATTAATCCTTTCGTTCGGTCATTCATTGCAATGAAAGATCATTGTCAGAGAGTTGAAAATCAAAATAAAGAAATTTGTATGCTCATTAAAGTAAATTGTGATTTAGATTTACGCCGTTATAATGATGCAGTTCAAACTGATGTAGCAGTAATATTTAGTACAGTTGATGGTGAGCCACCCTTTGAACGAAATATGGTTTCGTTTTCAAAAGTTAATGGTACCATTAAAAATATCTCTGTTTTGGATTCATCATTGGACCCTTTAGCGTATCCATTACTTTTTCCAAATGGTGATACTGGGTGGGGTATCAATATTTCTCATAATGTACCAACTACATCTAATTCAAGAGCGCCCAGAAATAAATTAACCATGCTTCAGTATGCAGCCTATCGACTTGCATTTAGAGAAGATTTTAGTATGTTGCACCATTTACAAAAATTATTTCTGCAGTGGATAGTTGATATGTATGTGAGAATAGAGGGCACAAGGTTACATTTCATTCGACAAAATGAAACAAGTCTTAGGTCTGAAGTTTACAACAATTTAACAGATTATTTAGAATTGAACCCCAATGCCAATAATGTTGGCCGTAGAGTAATTTTACCATCTTCATTCAATGGATCTCCAAGAAATATGTATCAGAATTATTTAGATGCAATGTCAATTGTACAACATTTTGGATAGCCTTCTTTGTTTATTACAATGACTTGCAATCCAAGTTGGCCTGAAATAGTTAGCAATATTGGTGTAGGTGAGTCAGCTAATTTTCGACCTGATATTGTTGTGCGTGTATTCAAGTCCAAACTGAAAGCATTAATTGAGGGCCTTACACTAAAAAAAATCTTCAGTAAAGTTGAAGCACTCATTTATACAATTGAGTTTCAAAAGAGAGGATTGCCTCATGCTCACATTTTACTCTCTTTAAATGAGCAAGATAAAATTGTTAACGCTACCGATATTGATAAAGTTGTATCTGCGGAGATTCCTAACATTCAAACACATCCTGCATTACATGAATATGTTGTAAAACATATGATGCATGGTCCATGCGGTGTACTTAATCCAAATTCTGTATGTATGAGAGATGGCAAATGCACAAAAGATTATCCAAAACGATTTAATGAATTTACATGTGAATCATTAAATGGATATCCATTATACAGAAGGCGTGATAATGGTATTAATGCTGAAGTTCGCGGTAGTTGCCTCGACAATCGTTATGTTGTACCATACAATCCGTATTTACTTGCCATATAAATGTTGAAGTATGCACTACAGTTAAAAGTGTTAAATACATTTATAAATACGTGTATAAGGGCTATGACAGTGCATCTGTTGCATTAGGTTCAGAGAGAAATGAACCAGGTCAAGAAATACAAATTGATGAAGTTAAAAATTTTTTAAATGGCCGTTATGTCAGATCAACTGAAGCTGTATGGCGCATCTATGAATTACCAATGCATTTTCAATCACATGTTATCGTTAGACTTGACATTCATTTACCGCGTAGACAGAATTTTACTTTCGAGAAGGGCAAGAACGTCAAGCAATTGAAAATGCAAGACAAACAAAATTATTAGCATTTTTTGAATTGAATCGATCAGATCCATCAGCGCATGAATATAAGTATATTGAAATTCCTTTGCATTATGTGTGGGAAGATTCCCAAAAAAAATGGAAGAAGAGAAGGCGTGGAGGTGATAAAATCATTACACGCATATATGTAGTATCACCAAAAGACATCGAACTTTTCCATTTACGATTGCTTTTATTACATGTCTGTGGTCCAAAATCATTTGAGGATGTTAGAACATACAATGGAATTATACACACTTCTTTTGTTGAAGCGTGCCATGCTCGCGGCATTGCTTCAAATGATAATGAATGGCGTGAATGTTTAAATGAAGCAAAAGAATTACATTCACCAAAACAAATGCGAAATTTATTTGGTTACATTTGTGCATTAAATGTGCCAGCCAATGCATTGGCGTTATGGAATGAATTTAAAGTATATCTTAGTGAAGATTTTTTGAGAGATTACAACGAAGAAGTATCCTTTAACACAGCTCTATTAGAAATTGAAGATATTTTGAATGTTCATAATTTGTCATGTCAAGAACTTGGTTTACCAGTTCCCACGTATTCGCAGAGAACAGACGAAGCAAATGCTATTGATCCAATAGAACAAGAGTTTCTGTTTTGTGAGCATTATGAAACTGCAAATATTGAACAGCATAATCTAATTGATCGTGTGATTCGTGAAGTTTTGCACCATGATACTGGATCTAATGTTTTTTGTTTAACCGCTCATGCAGGTTGTGGAAAAACATTCACACAAACAGCAATCATTCACAAATTAAATTCGCTTAATCTTAGTTGCATTGCAACAGCGTTCAGTGGTATAGCTTCAACTCTATTACTTGGAGGTAGAACTTTACACAATGTGTTTAAATTGCCTATACCCATTTTGGAAAATTCTGTAGCGAATACTACCGCAAATAGTAGCTGTGGACGTTACATAAATTCATCATCATTGATAATTATTGATGAAATTTCTATGTGCCCACTGCAAGTGTTGAAAATCATAGATAGATTATTGCAGGATCTATGTGATGAAAATGATAAACGTAAACCATTTGGAGTGAAAACGATACTTCTGTGCGGTGATTTTCGACAAATCTTACCAGTTGCCCCACATGGATCACGTGCAACTTTAATTGAAAATTGTGTCACGAGTTGGCATAAATTTGTTTATTTTCGTAAAGTAACGTTTACTCAAAATATGAGAGCCTTACCAAGTGAAATAGAATTTGTCGAATTCTTGAAAAAAATTGGTAATGATAAAGCCCCACAATTTCCTCAGTTTGGTGAAAATATTATTGAAATACCTCAGCAATTAATAGGAGATGAAAATAATATTATTAATGAGGTGTATGGAAATATTTCCGAAAACATACTCTCAGATAACATATTGAAGTCAGTTATTTTAGCACCTAAAAATGATGATTGTACTTTTATTAATACTGATATACTTAATCGAATACCAGGTGAACAGAAAACATATCATAGCTACGATAAAATAATTTGTGATGATGACAATGAAATCAGTAACTATCCAGTAGAGTTTTTGAATTCTTTGACTATTAGTGGTTTGCCACCACATAAGTTAGTATTGGAAGTTAATTGCATCGTTTTACTGATCAGAAACTTAAATACAAAGGAAGCATTAGTCAATGGAACAAGAATGCGCATCAAGTGTATGCATCGTAATGCTATTGATTGCGAAGTTTTAACTGGAACCGCACGCAATAAGAGGATTTTGATTCCACGTACAAAATTTAACATATTCCGGTACTGTTTTACCATTTAACTTTCAAAGAACTCAATTTCCAATTATTCCTGCATTTGCGATGACAATAAATAAGTCTCAAGGACAAACATTCGAAAAAATTGGAATTTTATTGAGGCAGCCAGTTTTTACACATGGTCAATTGTAAGTCGCAGCAAGTAGAGTTTGATCATTCGATGGTTTTAGATTTTATATTTCCGAATATAATGGCCAAGGGCATTTAGCAAATGATGAAAGAGTTTTTACAAAAAACATCGTTTACACAGAAGTTCTGAATCATTAAATTCACTTTCAAACTATTTTAAGTTCAATGGACAACATTTATTTTTTTAACTGCACTGGTTTTTTTGATTGAATGAAAAATATATGAAAAAATATGAGGCACGTATTTTTTATTTCATTTTTTATTTTGTATTAATTTTTTATTTAAATTTTATATAATTCGAAAAAGATAGGCAAAATAACTGTGTAGCCTTGGCGAAACCTGGTCAGTATGGCAATAAAAAAAACCCAAGGAAATGTCAAAAAACGCGTTATTGCTTTTTAAATATGGCTTAGCCAAGCTAAACCTCATTTTTCCTATCTTTCGTATTTTTCAAATAACTCGAAAATTAATGCATAGAAAAAAAAATTAAAAAATTATATAAGCTTTGTAGCAGATAATCTTCAAACTGTTTTCGAATTTTGTACCTTACCAAAAATGAAATGTAATCCACTGGAATTGAAAACAATGTATCTTATACTTTTATGAATGTCAAGTCTCATTTTTATTAGCGTTTATTTGATTCAATAATAACATGAAAACATTAAAACTGACAATGAATTATATCAAAAAATAAATACGAATACAAGCTGTAATTGTGTTTTTTTTCAACTGTTACATTAAATTTTAAATTTCATAGGTATTGCAGGAAATTAAGGCAAACAACACACGCTAATGACGTATTTGTACATGCTCGCAGCTGACGTAATAGAACAAAATTCAAAAAAATTATATTCAATGATTATAGAGGTATACTCTTTGACAAAAGAACCTCAATAACGTTCAAACTTAAAAATTTAATGAATTACGGTCGAATTTCGACCACTGGGTGACCACTAGTATATATACATATATATATTACACTTAATATTTATAATGTATTTACCTCAAGATATACCTTTTTTTTCCTTATTAGGAACATGTTTCGGGTACCATCTTGTACACATCCTCAGCCTTCCGGTTTTTCTGAGGATGGGTACAAGATGGTACCCGAAACATGTTCGTAATAAGAAAAAAAAGGTATATCTTGAGGTATATTCATTATAAATATTAAATGTATTATATACATTATATACATCAAGAAACGGACTGTAGCAGAAAGTGATGGAAAAAAAATATATATATTTTAATATTTATAAATAAATTTACTTCAAGATATACCTTTTTTTTCCTTATTAGGAACATGTTTTGGGTACTATCTTGTACCCATCCTCAGCGTTCCGTTTTTTTGTCTGGTGAAGTACATATGTGTTGTTGGTTGACTATTATTATTGTGGCTTCCTGTTGGCTTCTGGTATTTCAAATTGGTTTTATTGTGTGTGATTGTGGTGTATGTGTTAGTTTTTTGTGTATTTTCAATGTTGAGTGCTTTGAATATTGTGTCATGTTTTGTATTGATTTATATTTGTTCAGGTATTAGTTTGTTTTCTGTTTTATGTTTGTATATTTGTAAATTTTCCCAAATGTTCATTATGGTGCCTTTGTGTGGTATATGTTTTATTAGTGTTACATTGGTTATGTCTGGGAATTCATGTCCTGTGTTTATTGCATGTGTGGCTAAATTGGATTTATATATTTCTGGTTTTTTGTATGCATTTAGGTGTTCAAAATAACGTTTTTTCAGCTGTTTTTTTGTTTGTCCTATGTAACATTTATTGCAATCTTGGCATTCAATTTTGTATATGCCGTTAGTTGTAGTATTATCTTTGTTGTGTGAGCTATTTAGATTTTGTAATTTATTTTTATTAGTTTTGTATGCTATTTTTATATCTGTGTCTTTAAATAGTTTTGTCATTTTATTATTTATATATGTGAATGTGGCCCATTTTTTGTTGTTGTTATTATTTATGTGTTGTTCAGTTTGATTAATTCTTAATTGTTCAGTTTTTATTTTGTATTTGATTTTATTTTCTATTTTGATCATAATATTTTTATTGTATCCATTTTCATAACCAATTTGGTATATTATATTTCTTTCTTTGTCAGTTTCTTGTCTGTTTAGGGGAATTTTGTACATTCTGTTAAATAGCGAATAATGCTGCCATTTTATGTTGTGGTGGGTGGTCATATTATATTTCTTTCTTTGTCAGTTTCTTGTCTGTTTAGTGACCACCCACCACAACATAAAATGGCAGCATTTTATTCGCTATTTAACAGAATTTACAAAATTCCCCTAAACAGACAAGAAACTGACAAAGAAAGAAATATAATATACCAAATTGGTTATGAAAATGGATACAATAAAAATACTATGATCAAAGTAGAAAATAAAATCAAATACAAAATAAAAACTGAACAATTAAGAATTAATCAAACTGAACAACACATAAATAATAACAACAACAAAGAATGGGCCACATTCACATACATAAATAATAAAATGACAAAACTAACAAAACTATTTAAAAACATAGATATAAAAATAGCATACAAAACTAATAAAAATAAATTACAAAATCTAAATAGCTCACACAACAAAGATAATACTACAACTAACGGCATATACAAAATTGAATTCCAAGATTGCAATAAATGTTACATAGGACAAACAAAAAAACAGCTGAAAAAACGTTATTTTGAACACCTAAATGCATACAAAAAACCAGAAATATATAAATCCAATTTAGCCACACATGCAATAAACACAGGACATGAATTCCCAGACATAACCAATGTAACACTAATAAAACATATACCACACAAAGGCACCATAATGAACATTTGGGAAAATTTACAAATATACAAACAAAACAGAAAGCAAACTAATACCTGAACGAATACAAATCAATACAAAACATGACACAATATTCAAAGCACTCAACATTGAAAATACACAAAAAACTAACACATACACCACAATCACACACAATAAAACCAATTTGAAATACCAGAAGCCAACAGGAAGCCACAATAATAATAGTCAACCAACAACACATATGTACTTCACCAGACAAAAAAAACGGAACGCTGAGGATGGGTACAAGATAGTACCCGAAACATGTTCCTCATAAGGAAAAAAAGGTATATCTTGAAGTAAATTTATTTATAAATATTAAATGTATTATATACATCAAGAAACGGACTGTAGCAGAAAGTGATTGAATATATATATATATATATATAGTAAAACAATTGTATATGTCTTCGTCTTCCTTTCTATTTATAATTATCTTGATTTAATTGGTAAAATATTTATTTATAAAAATTAAATAAATATTTTTTTTTTCTTTGAATTTAATTTTTTTAATTTACTTTGATTTGATTTTGTTGTTAAAAAATTATTAATTATAATTTTAAATATTATTTAATTTTTACTTTCATTGGTTTGATAAAAAAAATAGAATTCCTAAAAGGAATGTTTTGTTTATGTTCAGTTCGATTGTGGTATCGAATTGGCTAATGTAGGTTATCTTCTTAATTTCCTGGTTCCGATTAAGTTCTGATTGCCAATGTGAGTTCACCCTTCCTTTCTTATCTAAAAATCTTTTAATCTTAATTTATTTTTTTAAAATAAAACTCATTTAAAACCGATTTATTATTTTTCATTAACTTGTATTCAAATTCATTTCTACGACTCTTAGGTCAAAATTGTTTATTTCCTGGATCGACTCTTTCACTCAATTCGATTGTGACAAAAATTATTTTATATTTTATAATATTACTTCTTGGGTTCTTGGTTAACTGCTATTAAAAAAGTTTAGAAATGCATACATGAAGTACAATACCTCACAATTATTTAAAAATCTTAAACACTAATACAATACAGAGTTAATTGTAGTTAAGTGTAACAAAAATTATAATTTAATTCAAATTACCACAACAAAACTGTCATGGCATCTTCCAGAGTCCAAGTTGATCAAAATGCCAAGATGGCCGCTTGTCATTTTGTGAAAAATATTTTCCACCAGTTTCTTTTAAATAAATGAATTTACTAATAATGTTCACTGTGTTTATATTTAAATCTCTTCTGTTTTCACTATTGTTCTGTTTAAAAGTGTTCGTGAAGTTAATCTTGGTGTTTGTGTAGTTGGAAACATATTATTAGAATAAGGTTAATTCTCACCAATGTCTAGTAGAAATATTTTCACTTTATTTTATTTTATTTATGAATGATATTCTTCTTACTTATCCTTCTGTTATTTGTTATTATTATTATACTATCTTCATTTTGTTTTCATTTTTATTTTATACTTTGGTGTTATAATAATTTTGCTTATTTTCTTCAACTCAGATTTGATTCTTTTCTATACTTTTGTTCTTGGCTACACAGAGCTGACCTGCACACTTTTATGTGTAACAATAGAATAATGTATTTTTCTTTTGCTTTCAACCGGCTTGACCAAAATTAGCTACATGCCTATTGGTCAGTACCGTTGAACTTAGGTGTCACATGACCCTTATTATTTAAAATATATGGTTTTTACATTTTTCTCTCCAAATTACTCTCTGATTAATACTTAATTGTACCTAAATTGAATTATACAGTGATCTTCCTTATAATAAGACAAACATTTTGGTATCTCATTTGATATGTGTGTGTTTCCTAATAGATGGTTTAGCATCTTTACAAAATTTGGTTTTTCATGTCTTTACACAGTTTGACATTCACAAAAACATTTTCTAAATCATTTATGTATTCTAAAAATGTGATTACCATTATAGAAATACTGTCTAATTTGTTAATTTTATTATTCCTTATTAATTTATGCTGGTTTGTTACTTTACTGGCTATTCTGACAATAGTTTATTTTTTTTAACATTAGCCTATGTCATGGTAATCCTTTCAGTACCAGGTTTCATTTTGGTATTTATTATTTGGCCTGTTGATTTGAACCCTTCTTAGTAATTACAAATGTTCTCTAGTATCTTATTACATTGGATTAACATACTCTTCATATTCTTATAATATTATTACATCAAACAAAAAATACAAACATGTTAACTCAATGTCATGTCTTCATGACTGAGACTCTGATAAACACTAAACAGATAAACTAACTTCCAAAAAACACAAAAACTGTTTAACATATAATAAAAAATAACTAATTCTTAATAAATCTAATAACACTGTTTAACTTATATTACTATTATTTTTCCTAGTTTATTTTATTCTGTTATTCAGTGATTTCATCAAACCAATTTAATTTAATTCTTCCTAATTGAATAGGTAATGTTCATTATTGGTATTGATGTCCCTTTGAATCAACATACAAATGTTAAAAAGACATAGAGGGCTTTTATAATTAATTACAAAATTGGTAATCCTTCTTTTTAATTTAAAAGCATGATTGGGAATAATAACATCATTATCCCAACATTGTTTTATACCCTTTTTTTGTTTTGTTGTGCACACTTTTGTTTTTTGTCCGTTTGTGTTTACACTTATTTTGTCACTGACAGAACTCATTAACCTACACAGTCCTGTCTGCTTGATTAATTACTATTATTTTTCACTTCTCACTTCACTTCTACTAATAAATATTGTTTACAATTTTTCTTATAAATTATAGTACATCAATTTTTATTAGATACTGTATTGTACTTCTGGGTTACTATAGGGGTTTTATTTATTTTATTTTATGGGTTGTAGTATATTTTTAGTTTAATTAAGTTTGACCTTATTTGTCTGGGCCTAACTACTTTTGTTACATTACAGATACCTCCCCACCAAAACATGATTATTTTACGTAAACGAGGTTTGGGGAAAATAATCTGTTGAGAGTCTTCACCTTCTCTGGTTTATTCATAAAATTTTTTTATCTCAGTTTGGTTGTATGTGCCCTTGATCATGTTGGTATTTGGGTACCCAATCACGTAGGTGTTGTTGCTATTATTTCTTCTTATTATAAAGGGCCCTATATAAAGTAGAAGTAGCTTTTTTGCTATCCCTTCGGTACTACTCGGTTGTTGTCTATTTTTAATCAGTATCTTTTCACTGACTTCATATGTAATAGCGGGAATACTTTTCTTGTTCTGTCTTTTTCTTCTTAAATCCGCTTGGTGATGCACCCTGTTGTATATTCTTGTTAAATTTATTTCTTCCTGTGGTTCTTCAGGCAACTATTAATTCTGTTATTTCTCGTGGTGGCGGTCTTGAAAACATTAGTTGGTACGGACAGATCCCTAATGTCTCATGGTAGGACAAATTTAAATATGTTTCTGTGTTTGTTGTGTACTCGCTCCACTTTTTGTGGTTATCATGACAGTAAGTACGAAGAATCCGACCTACTTCCCATAGTACCCTTTCAGCGGGATTACTGCTTGGATGATGGATAGAGGTCTTGTATGTTTTTATTCCTTTACCTAACATTTCTTCACGCCATCTCTTACCTTTGAACTGCGTTCCGTGGTCTGTTATTATTGACTCTGGTATACCTATATCTACTATGTATTTATTGATTATCACATTTACGATCACCCTGGTGGAGGCTCTGCTAATCGGGTATAACTTGGTGTACTCAGTAAAATGGTCCCAAATGATTGCTATGTATTTATGCCTATGTCTTCCTCCGCTCCGGGGAAAAGGTCCACAAATATCTAAGAACACTTTTTCTAACCTTCGTTCAGATGTAATTGTAATTATGGCTCCTTCTTTCTTCTCGTTGTTTATTTTTACCCTTTGACATAGTCCACATTTTCTTAATGTCTGCCTCACCTTTCTATTTATTCCCTTAATGTAGACATGCTCCTCTAAAGCTTTAATGACTTTTGTGGGTCCCATGTGTCCATAAAGTTGATGGTATATCGTTATTATTTGGGTCTCAATCGTTTTAGGTATATATAACTTCCATCTGTTGTCCCTGATAGTGGATTTTGTAAACATCACATTATTAAAAATCTGATAATATGGCAGTAATTTTGTCATTATTTTGGATTCTTGTTTTGATGTGCGTAAGTTTAGTGTCTTTTATTTGTTAAATATCACTATTGTAATAACGACTTGGAACACTAAGTTTTTTATAAGTAAAATCGTAAAGATTTATCTTACAGCCTAAACCGGCTTTCACCTTTCAAAGGCTTCTTCAGAGGATTCAAAGGCTTCAAAGGAGCCTCTGAAGAAGCCTTTGAAAGGTGAAAGCCGGTTTAGGCTGTATGGTAAATCTTTACGATTTTACTTATAAAAAACTTAGTGTTCCAAGTCGTTATTACAATAGTGATATTTAGTTAAGTAACGGACACGTCATGGACAACGAAATCCAAGAATTTTATTTGTTCTTCTGTTATTCGACTCAGTAAATTGGCTAGTTCTTCCTTGCATGCGAAAATATGGTATATTTTGCCGATATCTTCCCTGTCAACCTCAAATGTGCCCTTATCCAGATTGACTCTGGATAATGCATCTGGAACTGTATTTTGTTTACCTGGGACGTACTCCCATGTGATATGATATTCTTGTAAGGCCAGAATCCACCGAGTTAGTCTACCATGACTCAACTTACACTTCTGTAAGAACGATATCGATTTGTGGTCTGATCTTACAGTTATTTGGAAGCACTATCAGTTATTTGGAACTTGTTGCATGCAAACACCACACTCAACAATTCTTTTTCTGTTACGGTGTAGGTGCGATCGCTGTTGTTCAAGACTCGACTTGCAAAACTTAGTACCAGGTGGTTTCCTTCATTGTCCTCTTGATAAAGCTCTGCTCCAAGGCTCACATCGCTTGCATCACAGTTGATATAAAACCTTTTATTGAAGTCGGGATGGTGAAGGATAATGTTTATCCAAGAATTTGTTTTTAATCAATTTGAATGTCTCATCATCCTCCTTACCCCATTTCCATTTATATTTGGACGATAAAATATGCTTGAACCTAACTGTTAAATATGAGTAATGCTTCTGAAACTTTCTGTAATAGTTGGAAACTCCCAAGAATGATTGGAGTTGCCTAAGATTTTTTGGTGTTGGAAAATTTTGTATGACATCTACTTTCTCAGGGGACGTAGTGATTCCCTTTTCTGTTAAAATAAATCCAAGAAACTGTAGTTTGTTAGTTATCAATTTTGACTTGTCCAATTTCAGTGTTATGTTATTTTCGACCATCTACTTAGCACCATCTCTACTCGTTGACAGTGTTCCTCATGTTCCTCCCATGTTGTAGATATTATTAACAGGTCATCTACATAGACTGTTGTAAATTCAAGTACTTCTCTCCCAAGAATCTGATCCATGCACTTGACAAATATTGCAACTGAGTTCACCAACCCAAACGGAAGTCACTTAAATTGATAATTTCTGCCTTAAAAAATAAATGCTATGTACTTTCTGCTATTAGGGTGTAGCTCTACCTGCCAATAGCCACATACAGCGTCCCATATACTCATATACTTGCAACCTTTAAACGTTTTCATGATTTCGTCTATCTCTCCCGGTGAAGTTCTGTCATTTATTATATATTTATTAATCTCCCGTGCATCGATACACAGGCGTACAGCCCCATCCTTCTTCTGTACTGCTACAATTGGGCTTGTGTAAGGTGATGAACTATATTCTATTATGTCTTGTTCCATCATACGTTGTATTTCTTTCTTAACCGCTGGTTTCAAGGACTGTGCTATGGGGTACGACTTCTTGTTGAAGTTAATAGGTGTGTGGAATGATAGTTCGCAACTAAAGTTCTTTGCCTTTCCTGGCAGATTTGAAAATACTTTTCTATACTTCTGATGTATTCCAATAAGTTGTCTCCTTTGTATAGTGGTGATTTCGCTCATATTAGTTGTCGTAAACGAATTAATTTCTCCTATCTTTGTGTCCCATTCGTCATCTTCTATTTGGGCTGATTCCCCGATTGGTGCTATAAACTTCTCCCTCTCATTACTGAATAAGGTAAATGTCTGTCGATTGTGAGCGGCACATTTGCGGCCCTTTATCTCACTCGACCATTCCCCTTGTGCATGGTACAGTGTTATCTTTCCACTGCACATATCAATGACTGCTGAGTGGCGCCGTAGCATGTCACATCCTGTCATTGCTTTAAATGGTAAGCCTTATGCTACCAAAAACACCATCTGATTCATTTTGCCCTGACTGGACACGTCTAACATGGCTTGTTGGCTGACTGTTTTATTCAACCTCCCAGTAGCTCCAACTATCACCATGTTGCTTATTGGAAGTGTTCGTATTTCTTCTTTACAGTGTTATTTTATTCGGTTAAATTCCACAAGTCTATTAACGACACGTTGGCCCCTGTGTCAATCATTATTTCTGCTGGTACCTCTTGTAACTCAGCTGTTGTGAATATTATCTCATTATTTTCCTTATTTTCTGATGCAGTTTCGACTTCTAATAGTTCCTCGCGTATGTTCCTTAAATAGTTGTTTTTTCTTATAATTTTAATTACTTTGTCACCATGATCATTGGTCATCTGCCCGTTTAAATCCTGCAGAGATGGGCTATCTGTTATTCTCACTGCAGACCCACGTTTCCCACTATCTTGTGGTTGGGTACTCCCTGCAGCTTCTTCATGGCTCCTATTATCCATCCTAAATTCCCTTCCTACTTCTGGACTTCTTGGTGAGTGGTCTTCGCTACTTCTACTCCTAGGTGGGTACCTCCTCTCTTCATTATATCTGTTGTTATTCCTATAATACCTTCCGTTATCAAAACTCCTCTTTCTTGTTCTATATTGGTTATTGTTATTATTATTACTGTAATGATTATTATTATTTTGGTTTTGGTTATTAGTATGATTAGTATTATGGGTGTTATTGTTATTAAAATGGTTATTATTATTATTTCTCCCACCGCGGACGTAGTTTACATGTTGGCGTTGGTCCTGGTTTTGGTCCCCTCTGTTTGTGTTTGGTGTGTCATACTGCCTCCGAGAACTGTGATAATATCCCTCTTGTTCATAATTTCCCAATAGTGCCTCCATGGCTCCTATTATCTTCCCCTGTCCACAGAGTCGGGCTCGTATTATACCCTCCTCAAAATGGTAGGACAGTTTTGTCACCAGGCACTCCTCAGGGATTCGTGGCTCCAAGTTCTGGGCTAAACATACCTTCTCAAGGAAGTGTGCTGTTGGTGTCTGGCCTTGGGTTGCGTCGAATTTTCCATTGCATAAGTTGTCTCTTATAATGTTCTGGAACGACTCCAACCAGTATTTATCTCGGAACAATTGTTTAAATCCGTCATAATTGTGTACTTTATTTCGGATGGCTGACCACCAATTGTCATTAATTCCCTTAAATCCTTCATCTAGGAAGTTCTTTATTATGCTCCATCTCTTCTCCCTTGTTCGGTGGAGCCACTCACTCACTCTTTCAAGGATCTCCATAGGGTTTCTCTTGTAGTCCCTGAAATTAATAGTCTCTCTATGGTCCGGTATGATATTTTGAGGGCAATACATTGGCCTGTTCTGGAGAATTCCCAGTTCCTCCTGGATGTGGCCTACCTGACCCTTTACTTGGCCTACCTCACTATTGATGTTTTCAATTTGACCGTATACTGTCTCTTGTACTTTGTCCAGTTTCTTTTGTGTTTCTTGTTGTATATTTGTTATTCTAACTTTATTGTTGTCTTTGACGTTGTTTACTTGAGTGATTATAGTCTCCTTGAACAATAGAAGTTCCTCATTTGTTCAGTCAACCCTTTGACTAATTGCTTCGCTAATGTCTTTTATTTTCTCATTAGTATTTTCATTATTCCTTTCTATTCTTTCGTTTACTCTTTCGTTCATGCTATTTATTCTTTCATTTATTTCCCTAAACTCTTCTTTAGTACTTTCATTTGTCCTGTCTATTTTTTCATTTATTTGTCTTAAATTTTCTTTGTTTATTTGCCTAAAATCTTCCTTCATTTGTTTATTATCTTCCTTAATCTGTTTAAAGTTTTCATTATTGGCTTCAAAAATTTTTCGTTAATTAGTTTTAAATTTTCTTCATTTATTTGTCTTGACTCTTCTTTAGTACGTTCTTTAATAGTGTCTATCTTCTCATTCATTTGTTTATTATTTTCATTAGTATTTTCGTTAATACTGTTATGACGGTCTCCTCGATTGTCGTAGGTACAGTGGAAACAAAATAAGTACACCAATTAAGTCACTAATCACCAGCTTTAATTTTCACAATTAAACAGTTCGTAATTAACTCGTACAATAATTCCATCTAGATTTGTCCACATGCAATAACAATGTCTATTAATCGAGTTCACACAATTATTAACACAATACTACTTCACATCGACAACACTCAATCCGCACTAGCCAAAATTGCTCACGTTCTGAACTGACAATCCGCCTGCTATGGCTTTATATAGGCCCCGGAGAGGTGCAGTACAGCTTTGCGTCCTTACTGCACGCCGCGCCGGCAGCTTAACGCGTATATCTAAGTGTTCCTGGAACACACTAGAATCATGTAGTTGACTGACGCAACAGCTGCCACACTGGACGGGGGGAGTGGAGAAAGTTCTGGATTGTTCGGTACGCTTCTTGCAGCAATACTGTCTATTTTTTCATTCATCTGTTTCATTAAATTTTCACTCAGAGTTTCATTTTGTTTCCTTGAGTTTTCATTTATTTCTTCTTTTTGTTTTGTTGAATCTTCTTGCATTTGTTTCAAATCTTCCTTCATACTACTCTTTAATTCCATAAATTTATTCCAATTTGGTCCTCCTCTGGCTTCCTCATTATCACCAGCCTGTTGTTTCTCTTCACTATCCATGACTGCCTCTATCTCGTGTTCTCGCCTATCTTCTTCTGTCTCTGGGTCCTTTGTTCTCCTTTTTGAAGTAGCTCTTCGTTGCATTTCTGAACTCATAGCAGTTGCCAGCTAAAGTTAAGAAGTTAGGTCAGCTATTATTTTATTTCTATCGCCTAATAATTCCCTAATTTCAGCCTCGCTAGTTGGGTGGCATGTGTAATACAATCGTATATGTCTTCGTCTTCCTTTCTATTTATAATTATCTTGATTTAACTGTGTTTATATTTAAATCTGTTTTGTTTTCACTGTTGTTCTGTTTAAAAGTGTTCGTGAAGTTCATCTTGGTGTTTGTGTAGTTGTAAACTGTATTATTAGAATAAGGTTAATTCTCACCAATGTCTAGTAGAAATAGTTTCACTTTATTTTATTTTATTTATGTATGATATTCTTCTTACTTATTCTTCTGTTATTTGTTATTATTATTATACTATCTTCATTTTGTTTTCATTTTTATTTTATAATTTGGTGTTATAATAATTTTGCTTATTTTCTTCAACTCAGATTTGATTCTTTGCTATACTTTTGTTCTTGGCTACACAGAGCTGACCTGCACACTTTTATGTGTAACAATAGAATAATGTATTTTTCTTTTGCTTTCAACCGGCTTGACCAAAATTAGCTACATGCCTATTGGTCAATACCGTTGAACTTAGGTGTCACATGACCCTTATTATTTAAAATATATGGTTTTTACATTTTTCACTCCAAATTACTCTCTGATTAATACTTAATTGTACCTAAATTGAATTATACAGTGATCTTCCTTATAATAAGACAAACATTTTGGTATCTCATTTGATATGTGTGTGTTTCCTAATAGATGGTTTAGCATCTTTACAAAATTTGGTTTTTCATGTCTTTACACAGTTTGACATTCACAAAAACATTTTCTAAATTCATTTATGTATTCTAAAAATGTGATTACCATTATAGAAATACTGTCTATTTTGTTAATTTTGTTATTCTTTATTAATTTATGTTGGTTTGTTACTTTACTGGGTATTCTGACGATAGTTTATTTATTGTAACATTAGCCTATGTCATGGTGATCCTTTCAGTACCATGTTTCATTTTGGTATTTCTTATTTGGCCTGTTGATTTGAACCCTTCTTAGTAATTACAAATGTTCTCTGGTATCTTATTACATTGGATTAACATACTCTTCATATTCTGATAATATTATTACATCAACAAAAAATACAAACATGTTAACTCCACGTCATGTCTTCATGAGTGAGACTCTGATAAACACTAAACAGATAAACTAACTTCCAAAAAACACAAAAACTGTTTAACATATAATAAAAAATAACTAATTCTTAATAAATCTAATAATAACACTGTAACTTATATTACTATTATTTTTCCTAGTTTATTTTATTCAATGATTACATCAAACCAGTTTAATTTAATTCTTCCTAATAGAATGGGTAATGTTCATTATTGGTATTGATGTCCCTTTGAATCAACATACAAATGTTAAAAAGACATAGGGGGCTTTTATAATTAATTACAAAATTGGTAATCCTGTAACTAAACAAACATATTTAATAAATACAACCTACCAGAATCTTACCTACCTTGCGATCTTTTCTCGCAAACTTACCCTATTCCAAACACCATCAGAACTTCAGGGCCGCTACCAGTATTGTAATATAATAAAAAAGATCAATAATAATACTTATATTGTGCTGTTTATATTACTATTATTATTTTAATTTTATTTAATAAAAATTTTTTTTTCTCAATTAAATTCTTTTTATATTATTTTAATATTCAGTTTTATTAAATTGTATTATATTTCTTATTAAATTCTTTATATTTCTGGTTAATTATTATTAATTACTTAGTATTTATCATTATTTGTTCTTATTCAACCTTCGTCGGTTTGGTACAAATTAATTCAAAATAATGATTTGTTAAGACCCAGTTCGACATGGTTGTTGACATGGTTGTTGACTCGGCTCATATAGGCTATCACCTCTTTTTGTTCCTTCTGACGATATTCAGCAATTAACTCCCCTTTCTCCACCTGAAATTCCTTAACTAAGTAATTTTTTATAAATAAAGCTCTGGTTTAATTCAATTAATACATTTTTTATTCATTTGTTATTCTTTATACATCGTATTACGACTCACAGGACGACTGAGTCGTTTGCCCGCACTCGACTCTCTTTCTCAGTTTGTCAGTTACAGATTTTGGTTTTATAATTTATGTTAATTTTTCAAGGGTCCTTTTATACTGCTATTGAAAAGTCAGAAATGCTTAAGAAGTACAATACCTCACAAATATTAAGAAAGAATCTTACTTACTATTACAAATAATGTCAAACGGTTTGAATATAAACTATAATTATTTTACTTGAAGGCCGAAGGCTTCACCCAAAATGGCGTCGCTTTCAGATTGAACTAGTGATGACAAAAAAAAAAAAAAAATGGCCGCTTGCTCACCACCTCAAATATATGAAATTAATCGTCCCAGTTTTCTTTTAAAATATTTAAGTTTATTTATAGTGTTCACTGAAATTATGCCGGGTTCTGTGTTTTCCTTCACCGTGTTGGTGTGTTCAAGTGTTCGTGCAATTTCCTTGGTGTTTGTGAATTCGTAAATTATGAGGTGTGTTCATAAAAAGACCAAACTTTTTGAGTAACACATCAATCCGCACAAACGACGCGCCGCGACTTTGCGCGCACCTAGCGATAGTTTTTGACAACAAACTACCACTTATTGTGTTCCGCTATTAGCAGTAGTCTTTGAGGTATATCACATTGAGTGGGGACGTGCACACGCTGGCCGGCGGATTAGTGACAAAGCGATTAAGAAAGACCGCGAGAACAACGTGTGCGTATGAAATTTTGCAGCAAAACTAGGTTAAAACTTTTCAGAGACATTCTGGTTTTCAATTAAGCATACGCGGAAGCCTGCGTGAGGCGAACGATTAGTTTAAGAATTTTTAAAGAGGGAAAAACAATGGTCAGTGCAGATCAAAGCGATATTGAAGATCATGGGAAGAGAGCTCGTGATGTGGTAATTGTAAATCATCGTTTAAATGCCGATACTTTCTGACAGAATCCATTTAAGATCGTAAAATTAAATTTTGATAGAAAAATTTAAATGTATCGTATTACTGAAAAATTCTTACTGTGTTTGTTGACGACGATCAGAAAGAGACCCGTTTTGAAATCGGTCAACAACTGCGTACCAATGCAAATGGTAATGAAAACTTTGGAAGACAATGGAAATAGCTCTGTAAAGATTTTACGAAGTCAGCAGCAAAATTTTATACACACACGTTGTGTTAAGATCTTCATTCTCACTTCGTTATAAATCCGCCGGACGGTGTGTGCCCGTGCCCACTACAGCGCGAGTAGCTCGAAGACTGAAGATCGTGACGGAACAGAGAAAACGGCATTCAGGCGTCAAAACCTGTCGCTAGCAGCACTTAATTCTGCAGCTCGCTCTATGCGCTAGTTGACGTGTTACACAAATAGTTCGGTCTTTTTTTGAACACACCTCGTATGTGTGTAGTTTGGTTAAAACTTACCAACTTCAACAGAGATTTTTTCGCTATACTTGCGTTTATTAGTGTATAGAGTGCCTCTTACGTGTATTTTCTGTTCTTGATAGGATATTTTCTGTTAACTTGTATTTATTTCCTATTGGTTTTAAAATTTTTCGTGTTAAAAAATATTTGGCTTACTTTTGGTCAACTCAGAATTGATTCCAAATATACTTTTTCTCTCGGTTATACGGAGTTAATGTTTTTGCTTTCAGATGTAACAATTGAGTAATTCGTTCCTCTTCTCCCTTCAATGAATTTTTGACCAATTTTTCTAATTTCTGATTGGTTGATTCTGCTACACTTGGGATTATGGGATTTTGTATTATTTCAAATAACTGATTTTTTACCTTCCAGTACAAGTTACTCCCGAATTATTAACTAATTTCGCTTAATTTGATTTACATAGTTGTATTCCTTACTTAATTACAAACAATTTGATATCCCTTTTGCCATATTTATGTTACTTATTTTACATTTACAAAAACTCGGTTTATAGACCCTTTAGGTATCTGGTTTTCACAAAATCATGTCAAACTTCTTTAAGTTTCTTATTACATTGTATCATTACTAAAAAAGAATATTGTATCGTAACCCTTTCGGCTCTTTCGGTTGCGGGGTTCTCGTTGTTTCTGCCCCAACGTTGCCGGCGTCAATTTGTATCGGAACGGGTTTCCTCTCCTTAAAACCCCACTGTTGGATTTGTCAATTTGTTTTGAATTATTTTAATTATGTAAATCTCGGAGATATTTGGAGTTGTGGGATGTGTTGATGTAATTAATTAATATTAACTTAGCTCTCTAAAAACTATCAGTGTTAGTGTGCCTGCAACTTAAATAAGTAATGAGTTATTTTATAATTTCGTTCAACCCTATTATACCTTGATGAGAATTCTGTCTAATTTTGTATTTTTACGCTCTCTCTTTGGTGTCAGATAATTCTGCTATAAGCGCTGTAGTATCGGCTCAACGAAACTTATAGGTTATTTCAGTGTTTATGTTAACCAATTATTCTATACTTATTCAGTTACTTTTTTATTCCCAGCTCATTAAACCATACTCCAAATAACAAGATTTTACAAATATATAAAGGTTCTTTATTTGTTTACTTATTTAACATTGAATAAGATATGTTCTAATTAACATATGCTTGGGCTATAGATTGCATGAATCGATTGTTGATTATTCTGATCCTGTATTTAAATTTAGTTATATAGTGTGTTTTGATTTGTAATTAATTTCATTCAGGGTGTGAAGGTTCTTGTAACTGTGGGGAAGATTAAAAATACATAGATAAGAATGCAAGATTTACAAATTTGAAGTATTGTGTAGTTAGTATGATTAATATAATAATAATTTACCAGACTAGAACGAAGCAAATCGTGTAGGCGGTTGATTGATACATTTACTGTTCTGGACGATTATGCCGTACGATTTTCTTTCTTCGGTTTAATAAAAAGGAATTCTTGTCCTGTCCACTTCGGAAATACAGCTCTTTGGATTGATTTACAGCCCGATTGATGCTTCTTCTGCAACGCCAGGATCCAAATACGTTCTTCTCTCAGTTGAAGCAATTAGTGTTGTTCCGTGTTTTTGAAAGGTTATAAATTCTGGTGTAGTGTATATTATTATTTGTGATACTTTGACTCTTTCTATTTGTTTTAATGTATCGTCAATTCCTTTCGGACATGGGACAGTTCAAGTCCCCTTGTAGAATCCAGTTATTTATTCTCTATTGTGATTTCATTCTGTAGTATTATTTGGTTAAATTATACTGGTGAAGGTCATAAATATTGTCATTAGGATTTTGTATTTTATAATAGTGTCTGATAATTTAGACTATTCCGATTAAATAAAAAATTCTTGGGTTTTTAATCTCATCACATTCAGATCATCAAAGCAATTATTGTTTAATCAACAACTTCCTCTTCTTTTGTCGTCCCTAGCAACACATGACTTCTTCCTTCCACATGTTTTGAATATAATGTTTATTTCATATATTTTTTGTCTATTCCTTATCAATTTGCTATCCTATCGGAATGTAACTTTACCAATAGTTGGTTTATTATTTTCTACACATATTCTGCTGGTTTTTTGATATAAGCTGGTTTTTTCCTTTTTTATATTTAATCCACTTTTGATATTATATGTTATTAATCGATATAATGGCATTATGGCATTATCATAATTTGTATAAATTTTATAATATATCATTATTAATTTAATGTTTTTTCTATCTCTTCAAATCGTATTCATTAATTATTATTAATTGATGTACCTAACCTTTATGTTATGAGTGGTTATATAGTGGTTTTGGCTGTTAGGCCTTTTATTGTAAACGGATCTACCTGTGTTTATAACTGGTACACATCTATAGCCCCTTTTACATAAATTCATACATATAATCAAATCTTAACTATTAACATTTACATAAAGAATTATTTTTTCATATCTAATAACAATTTTATGTTGACCTATGGATCACATATAAGAAATTCAAATCTATTAACGTTAATTAGCTGCTTCACACTTCATTCTACAACAGTCATTGAATAATACATCTTGTTTCATTATCTTTCATTAACTCAACACATATTTGGTATAACATAACATAAACTTTATCATAACATTTGTTGTCACAAAATAATACTCCTTAACTCAAAATTCTTATTTACTATTAGTAAATTATTGTTTCATTTTCTGTCTGCTTTTCACTAAACATATATCATCAACTATTGTCTAACTTACAGGTTCGGTTATACTTGTTAATATTACCTTGCATCCTTATTTACCTTTATCTATGATTATAAATGTAATTATTAGATCTTTGTTCTATCATGGGGTTAGATATTGATTTGTTTATTGTTCCGTGAACCTTGTTTTTATGTAACATGAATGCTAGCATTTCTGTTGCGTTACATATGCTCCCCCTCCTAAAAAGTTTAGTTTACCTGAATGAAGTTTAGGTCAAATAAACTTGTCTTTTTCACATGCCTTTTCTTCATTTCATTGTTAATGGTTGACGATGGGATTTTCATTGTAACTTCATTAGACTAGTATTAATACTTTTTTTTATTTAATAACAGTTCATCATTTTTATTAATATTCTTGATCATTTTTAATGTCTGTAAACATTATTTGTTGATAGTTGGCTACAATATTCAATGATACTTTAGTTTCACATCTCTTTTACTTATAATTACTATAATCACTGTATTTCTCAATTATTCTTCTGTCAACTCATTTCTTTCTGTTTTCTTCGTCCTACTCTTTTGGAAACTGAAGTTATTCTTGCAACTATTCTAATATTCCTTAAATATTTAATTTCCCTAACAATCCCTAATACATGCGTTGGTACAGTTCAGGGAGGCACTGTTTGGCTTCATACTCTGCTGCCCACACCACATCTTAATATAGTACTGCTGGAATTCATCTACAGTCAGCTATAAAATATAATAATAATCTCCTAATAATCTCTTTAATTATTTAATAATAAATATTTGGGAAAAAATTTTTTTTTCTTTGTTGCCTTTATATTTCTTCATTACTATCCTTCATATTTTGTGATTTCATTTTAGTTCCTTAAACATTCTTTAATATCGAATTTGACAGTTATCATTTGTAATCATTTTTGTTTTCATTTTTGTTGTGATTGTAATGCTAAGTATCTTCTTCATTTGTTTTTTCTCTGATCTCACTATTTTCTAAATAGTTGTTGTGTGATGATCATTATAACTGTATTTCTGACTAAATATATTCCTTAGCCCAACTACTCTTCTTTTCATCGTATTTCATTATTCCGGCTGTTTATTTTTCAATGAATTATGTTCATAAATACTCTTTCTTTCTTGTCTTCTGTAACATTACATTGGTTACATTCAATCGTTTACTGAAGTTGTTTACATCATTTGGCAATGTAGTATGTATTTTAGGTCATATGATTTTTTTTTCTTCTTTCTTTATTTTGCATAGGTAGATTTGAGGTAAAAACTTTGTATCTTGGGGTTTCATTATCTATCATTATTCACACTATTTCTTTATAAACATTTAATAATAATTCTCACTTTCTTCTGTAATCTTGGGGTTTCATTATTCATTATTCACACTATTTCTTTATAAACATTTAATAATAATTCTCACTTTCTTCTGTAATCTTGGGGTTTTATTATTCATTATTCACACTATTTCTTTATAAACATTTAATAATAACTCTCGCTTTCTTCTGTAATCTTGTTCATAACTATATTTTAATTCGGACTTACTTCATTTTGAATGACACATTTTTTTTTCTATTTATTTTATTGTTCAAGAAATTCTCTTTTATTTACAAGTGTTTTTTCTTCAACATCAATAATAAGTTGTTCTTATTGTATTTTAGAATTTAGTGGTAGTATTCAACTCAAATTCTTTTTAATTCCAAGTATTTTCTCTTCAAGACTGGTAATAAGTTGTTCTTATTATATTTTAGAATTTATTCATTATTGTTATTAAATAATATTTTCGTATTCTTTCCAATTGGTTGCCTGGTCAGTTTCCATTAAATCAGTCCCATTTTTCTGGTTGACTGCTTCTTTTTCTAACCATGGTCCATTAATTCGACTGCACCCGTTGTCCGGATTACTGCAGTATTCATACCAATTTCTACACTTTTTACATATCTCTTTTGCATGATACAAAGCCAGTACTGTAACTCGGCTGTTGCAAAGTCTTCATTTAATTCAGGGTATTCAGTTATATTTAGCTCCCTTTGAATTATCAGGTATCGTATCTCCTCTGTTCTAATATAATTACTTGTATATCCTATCTTTCCATTCCCTTGGATATCGGTACTATTTACCAAATGTTTTACGGGTATTTTCCGTATTAACGATATAATTGACTTGGTCAAATATTCTCTAATCGTTGATATTTTGATATAATATTTAAATTTATTTAAATTTTTTGTGATTGTTCTATTATGGTTTATTTTCATAAATTTTCTTCTATATTCCATACCTTTACAGAACTCCCTTCGTTCATTAATTGGGATGTTAAACGCACTAATTAATCCACCTTTCCTCATCTCCATTTCTTCTTTGGTATTGACTATTTTCTTTCTCCATATTTTCCTTATCTTCTGGCTATTCTCTTCTATGGTCAGATTTATGATAATACCTTCAGAAGTGCTGTCTAGTGTTTTAGACATATTCTTTAAACACAGCTCCATTTCTTTATTTGTCTCCCCCTCGTATTTATCCACTTCTGGGCTAAGCGTGTTATCGTTTTCAAACTTCCCTTCGAAAGTTTCCATTATCTCATTATTGAACTGCTCCTTCTTGTCCTCAATCTGCTTTAAACCTGCTTCGTTCATTTTTTCAATTCTTTCATCCATTCGCCTTAAGTTTTCTTTGTTCATTTGTAGAATTCCTTCCTTCATTTGTTTTAAACCCTCATTATTCCTATCTAACCTTTCATGAATTTGGTTCAATCTTTCGTTCATTTGTTTTGAGGTTTCTTTAATTTCCTCATTTGTTTTATCTAATTTTTCCTCCAGTCTTTTTGAGTTTTCCTTATTTGTTTTCCTTGAGTCTTCCTTAATTTCCTCTTTCATTTTCCTAAATTGTTCTCTTGAGTTTTCCTCCTGCTGCTTTGATTTTTCCAATAGTAGTTTAAACATTTCCTGTATACTCA
Source organism: Magicicada septendecula (assembly GCA_034769895.1). Lineage (NCBI taxonomy): Eukaryota > Metazoa > Arthropoda > Insecta > Hemiptera > Cicadidae > Magicicada > Magicicada septendecula. The sequence goes on from CM068373.1 coordinate 387,563,312, forward strand.
AGTCTTCCTTTTGGTTGGGCTTATCTGGTTGGTCCCCTTGGGCATCTTCTTCCATTACTCCCTTTTCCTTGTCCGCGATTATTTCAGTTTCCGTTATTTCGTCTGTCTGTTGTTCCATTTCACTATCTGTTATTATTTCTATTTCCTGTTCTTGTTCACCTTCTTCCTTCTCAGTATCTTCTGCCCTCCTCTTTGATCTACCTCTGGTATCATACATTTTTATTCTCCCACAGTTGCCTGCTCTGGTTAAGTAATATTATTATTCTTATAATTACTGAACTCAAGCCCTACACTGGTTGAGCGCCAATTTGTATCGTAACCCTTTCGGCTCTTTCGGTTGCGGGGTTCTTGTTGTTTCTGCCCCAACGTTGCCGGCATCAATTTGTATCGGAACGAGTTTCCTCTCCTTAAAACCCCACTGTTGGATTTGTCAATTTGTTTTGAATTATTTTAATTATGTAAATCTCGGAGATATTTGGAGTTGTGGGATGTGTTGATGTAATTAATTAATATTAACTTAGCTCTCTAAAAACTATCAGTGTTAGTGTGCCTGCAACTTAAATAAGTAATGAGTTATTTTATAATTTCGTTCAACCCTATTATACCTTGATGAGAATTCTGTCTAATTTTGTATTTTTACGCTCTCTCTTTGGTGTCAGATAATTCTGCTATAAGCGCTGTAGTATCGGCTCAACGAAACTTATAGGTTATTTCAGTGTTTATGTTAACCAATTATTCTATACTTATTCAGTTACTTTTTTATTCCCAGCTCATTAAACCATACTCCAAATAACAAGATTTTACAAATATATAAAGGTTCTTTATTTGTTTACTTATTTAACATTGAATAAGATATGTTCTAATTAACATATGCTTGGGCTATAGATTGCATGAATCGATTGTTGATTATTCTGATCCTGTATTTAAATTTAGTTATATAGTGTGTTTTGATTTGTAATTAATTTCATTCAGGGTGTGAAGGTTCTTGTAACTGTGGGGAAGATTAAAAATACATAGATAAGAATGCAAGATTTACAAATTTGAAGTATTGTGTAGTTAGTATGATTAATATAATAATAATAACCAGACTAGAACGAAGCAAATCGTGTAGGGGGTTGATTGATACATTTACTGTTCTGGACGATTATGCCGTACGATTTTCTTTCTTCGGTTTAATAAAAAGGAATTCTTGTCCTGTCCACTTCGGAAATACAGCTCTTTGGATTGATTTACAGCCCGATTGATGCTTCTTCTGCAACGCCAGGATCCAAATACGTTCTTCTCTCAGTTGAAGCAATTAGTGTTGTTCCGTGTTTTTGAAAGGTTATAAATTCTGGTGTAGTGTATATTATTATTTGTGATACTTTGACTCTTTCTATTTGTTTTAATGTATCGTCAATTCCTTTCGGACATGGGACAGTTCAAGTCCCCTTGTAGAATCCAGTTATTTATTCTCTATTGTGATTTCATTCTGTAGTATTATTTGGTTAAATTATACTGGTGAAGGTCATAAATATTGTCATTAGGATTTTGTATTTTATAATAGTGTCTGATAATTTAGACTATTCCGATTAAATAAAAAATTCTTGGGTTTTTAATCTCATCACATTCAGATCATCAAAGCAATTATTGTTTAATCAACAACTTCCTCTTCTTTTGTCGTCCCTAGCAACACATGACTTCTTCCTTCCACATGTTTTGAATATAATGTTTATTTCATATATTTTTTGTCTATTCCTTATCAATTTGCTATCCTATCGGAATGTAACTTTACCAATAGTTGGTTTATTATTTTCTACACATATTCTGCTGGTTTTTTGATATAAGCCGGTTTTTTCCTTTTTTATATTTAATCCACTTTTGATATTATATGTTATTAATCGATATAATGGCATTATGGCATTATCATAATTTGTATAAATTTTATAATATATCATTATTAATTTAATGTTTTTTCTATCTCTTCAAATCGTATTCATTAATTATTATTAATTGATGTACCTAACCTTTATGTTATGAGTGGTTATATAGTGGTTTTGGCTGTTAGGCCTTTTATTGTAAACGGATCTACCTGTGTTTATAACTGGTACACATCTATAGCCCCTTTTACATAAATTCATACATATAATCAAATCTTAACTATTAACATTTACATAAAGAATTATTTTTTCATATCTAATAACAATTTTATGTTGACCTATGGATCACATATAAGAAATTCAAATCTATTAACGTTAATTAGCTGCTTCACACTTCATTCTACAACAGTCATTGAATAATACATCTTGTTTCATTATCTTTCATTAACTCAACACATATTTGGTATAACATAACATAAACTTTATCATAACATTTGTTGTCACAAAATAATACTCCTTAACTCAAAATTCTTATTTACTATTAGTAAATTATTGTTTCATTTTCTGTCTGCTTTTCACTAAACATATATCATCAACTATTGTCTAACTTACAGGTTCGGTTATACTTGTTAATATTACCTTGCATCCTTATTTACCTTTATCTATGATTATAAATGTAATTATTAGATCTTTGTTCTATCATGGGGTTAGATATTGATTTGTTTATTGTTCCGTGAACCTTGTTTTTATGTAACATGAATGCTAGCATTTCTGTTGCGTTACATATGCTCCCCCTCCTAAAAAGTTTAGTTTACCTGAATGAAGTTTAGGTCAAATAAACTTGTCTTTTTCACATGCCTTTTCTTCATTTCATTGTTAATGGTTGACGATGGGATTTTCATTGTAACTTCATTAGACTAGTATTAATACTTTTTTTTATTTAATAACAGTTCATCATTTTTATTAATATTCTTGATCATTTTTAATGTCTGTAAACATTATTTGTTGATAGTTGGCTACAATATTCAATGATACTTTAGTTTCACATCTCTTTTACTTATAATTACTATAATCACTGTATTTCTCAATTATTCTTCTGTCAACTCATTTCTTTCTGTTTTCTTCGTCCTACTCTTTTGGAAACTGAAGTTATTCTTGCAACTATTGTAATATTCCTTAAATATTTAATTTCCCTAACAATCCCTAATACATGCGTTGGTACAGTTCAGAGAGGCACTGTTTGGCTTCATACTCTGCTGCCCACACCACATCTTAATATAGTACTGCTGGAATTCATCTACAGTCAGCTATAAAATATAATAATAATCTCCTAATAATCTCTTTAATTATTTAATAATAAATATTTGGGAAAAAATTTTTTTTTCTTTGTTGCCTTTATATTTCTTCATTACTATCCTTCATATTTTGTGATTTCATTTTAGTTCCTTAAACATTCTTTAATATCGAATTTGACAGTTATCATTTGTAATCATTTTTGTTTTCATTTTTGTTGTGATTGTAATGCTAAGTATCTTCTTCATTTGTTTTTTCTCTGATCTCACTATTTTCTAAATAGTTGTTGTGTGATGATCATTATAACTGTATTTCTGACTAAATATATTCCTTAGCCCAACTACTCTTCTTTTCATCGTATTTCATTATTCCGGCTGTTTATTTTTCAATGAATTATGTTCATAAATACTCTTTCTTTCTTGTCTTCTGTAACATTACATTGGTTACATTCAATCGTTTACTGAAGTTGTTTACATCATTTGGCAATGTAGTATGTATTTTAGGTCATATGATTTTTTTTTCTTCTTTCTTTATTTTGCATAGGTAGATTTGAGGTAAAAACTTTGTATCTTGGGGTTTCATTATCTATCATTATTCACACTATTTCTTTATAAACATTTAATAATAATTCTCACTTTCTTCTGTAATCTTGGGGTTTCATTATTCATTATTCACACTATTTCTTTATAAACATTTAATAATAATTCTCACTTTCTTCTGTAATCTTGGGGTTTTATTATTCATTATTCACACTATTTCTTTATAAACATTTAATAATAACTCTCGCTTTCTTCTGTAATCTTGTTCATAACTATATTTTAATTCGGACTTACTTCATTTTGAATGACACATTTTTTTTTCTATTTATTTTATTGTTCAAGAAATTCTCTTTTATTTACAAGTGTTTTTTCTTCAACATCAATAATAAGTTGTTCTTATTGTATTTTAGAATTTAGTGGTAGTATTCAACTCAAATTCTTTTTAATTCCAAGTATTTTCTCTTCAAGACTGGTAATAAGTTGTTCTTATTATATTTTAGAATTTATTCATTATTGTTATTAAATAATATTTTCGTATTCTTTCCAATTGGTTGCCTGGTCAGTTTCCATTAAATCAGTCCCATTTTTCTGGTTGACTGCTTCTTTTTCTAACCATGGTCCATTAATTCGACTGCACCCGTTGTCCGGATTACTGCAGTATTCATACCAATTTCTACACTTTTTACATATCTCTTTTGCATGATACAAAGCCAGTACTGTAACTCGGCTGTTGCAAAGTCTTCATTTAATTCAGGGTATTCAGTTATATTTAGCTCCCTTTGAATTATCAGGTATCGTATCTCCTCTGTTCTAATATAATTACTTGTATATCCTATCTTTCCATTCCCTTGGATATCGGTACTATTTACCAAATGTTTTACGGGTATTTTCCGTATTAACGATATAATTGACTTGGTCAAATATTCTCTAATCGTTGATATTTTGATATAATATTTAAATTTATTTAAATTTTTTGTGATTGTTCTATTATGGTTTATTTTCATAAATTTTCTTCTATATTCCATACCTTTACAGAACTCCCTTCGTTCATTAATTGGGATGTTAAACGCACTAATTAATCCACCTTTCCTCATCTCCATTTCTTCTTTGGTATTGACTATTTTCTTTCTCCATATTTTCCTTATCTTCTGGCTATTCTCTTCTATGGTCAGATTTATGATAATACCTTCAGAAGTGCTGTCTAGTGTTTTAGACATATTCTTTAAACACAGCTCCATTTCTTTATTTGTCTCCCCCTCGTATTTATCCACTTCTGGGCTAAGCGTGTTATCGTTTTCAAACTTCCCTTCGAAAGTTTCCATTATCTCATTATTGAACTGCTCCTTCTTGTCCTCAATCTGCTTTAAACCTGCTTCGTTCATTTTTTCAATTCTTTCATCCATTCGCCTTAAGTTTTCTTTGTTCATTTGTAGAATTCCTTCCTTCATTTGTTTTAAACCCTCATTATTCCTATCTAACCTTTCATGAATTTGGTTCAATCTTTCGTTCATTTGTTTTGAGGTTTCTTTAATTTCCTCATTTGTTTTATCTAATTTTTCCTCCAGTCTTTTTGAGTTTTCCTTATTTGTTTTCCTTGAGTCTTCCTTAATTTCCTCTTTCATTTTCCTAAATTGTTCTCTTGAGTTTTCCTCCTGCTGCTTTGATTTTTCCAATAGTAGTTTAAACATTTCCTGTATACTCAAGTCTTCCTTTTGGTTGGGCTTATCTGGTTGGTCCCCTTGGGCATCTTCTTCCATTACTCCCTTTTCCTTGTCCGCGATTATTTCAGTTTCCGTTATTTCGTCTGTCTGTTGTTCCATTTCACTATCTGTTATTATTTCTATTTCCTGTTCTTGTTCACCTTCTTCCTTCTCAGTATCTTCTGCCCTCCTCTTTGATCTACCTCTGGTATCATACATTTTTATTCTCCCACAGTTGCCTGCTCTGGTTAAGTAATATTATTATACTTATAATTACTGAACTCAAGCCCTACACTGGTTGAGCGCCAATTTGTATCGTAACCCTTTCGGCTCTTTCGGTTGCGGGGTTCTTGTTGTTTCTGCCCCAACGTTGCCGGCATCAATTTGTATCGGAACGAGTTTCCTCTCCTTAAAACCCCACTGTTGGATTTGTCAATTTGTTTTGAATTATTTTAATTATGTAAATCTCGGAGATATTTGGAGTTGTGGGATGTGTTGATGTAATTAATTAATATTAACTTAGCTCTCTAAAAACTATCAGTGTTAGTGTGCCTGCAACTTAAATAAGTAATGAGTTATTTTATAATTTCGTTCAACCCTATTATACCTTGATGAGAATTCTGTCTAATTTTGTATTTTTACGCTCTCTCTTTGGTGTCAGATAATTCTGCTATAAGCGCTGTAGTATCGGCTCAACGAAACTTATAGGTTATTTCAGTGTTTATGTTAACCAATTATTCTATACTTATTCAGTTACTTTTTTATTCCCAGCTCATTAAACCATACTCCAAATAACAAGATTTTACAAATATATAAAGGTTCTTTATTTGTTTACTTATTTAACATTGAATAAGATATGTTCTAATTAACATATGCTTGGGCTATAGATTGCATGAATCGATTGTTGATTATTCTGATCCTGTATTTAAATTTAGTTATATAGTGTGTTTTGATTTGTAATTAATTTCATTCAGGGTGTGAAGGTTCTTGTAACTGTGGGGAAGATTAAAAATACATAGATAAGAATGCAAGATTTACAAATTTGAAGTATTGTGTAGTTAGTATGATTAATATAATAATAATAACCAGACTAGAACGAAGCAAATCGTGTAGGGGGTTGATTGATACATTTACTGTTCTGGACGATTATGCCGTACGATTTTCTTTCTTCGGTTTAATAAAAAGGAATTCTTGTCCTGTCCACTTCGGAAATACAGCTCTTTGGATTGATTTACAGCCCGATTGATGCTTCTTCTGCAACGCCAGGATCCAAATACGTTCTTCTCTCAGTTGAAGCAATTAGTGTTGTTCCGTGTTTTTGAAAGGTTATAAATTCTGGTGTAGTGTATATTATTATTTGTGATACTTTGACTCTTTCTATTTGTTTTAATGTATCGTCAATTCCTTTCGGACATGGGACAGTTCAAGTCCCCTTGTAGAATCCAGTTATTTATTCTCTATTGTGATTTCATTCTGTAGTATTATTTGGTTAAATTATACTGGTGAAGGTCATAAATATTGTCATTAGGATTTTGTATTTTATAATAGTGTCTGATAATTTAGACTATTCCGATTAAATAAAAAATTCTTGGGTTTTTAATCTCATCACATTCAGATCATCAAAGCAATTATTGTTTAATCAACAACTTCCTCTTCTTTTGTCGTCCCTAGCAACACATGACTTCTTCCTTCCACATGTTTTGAATATAATGTTTATTTCATATATTTTTTGTCTATTCCTTATCAATTTGCTATCCTATCGGAATGTAACTTTACCAATAGTTGGTTTATTATTTTCTACACATATTCTGCTGGTTTTTTGATATAAGCCGGTTTTTTCCTTTTTTATATTTAATCCACTTTTGATATTATATGTTATTAATCGATATAATGGCATTATGGCATTATCATAATTTGTATAAATTTTATAATATATCATTATTAATTTAATGTTTTTTCTATCTCTTCAAATCGTATTCATTAATTATTATTAATTGATGTACCTAACCTTTATGTTATGAGTGGTTATATAGTGGTTTTGGCTGTTAGGCCTTTTATTGTAAACGGATCTACCTGTGTTTATAACTGGTACACATCTATAGCCCCTTTTACATAAATTCATACATATAATCAAATCTTAACTATTAACATTTACATAAAGAATTATTTTTTCATATCTAATAACAATTTTATGTTGACCTATGGATCACATATAAGAAATTCAAATCTATTAACGTTAATTAGCTGCTTCACACTTCATTCTACAACAGTCATTGAATAATACATCTTGTTTCATTATCTTTCATTAACTCAACACATATTTGGTATAACATAACATAAACTTTATCATAACATTTGTTGTCACAAAATAATACTCCTTAACTCAAAATTCTTATTTACTATTAGTAAATTATTGTTTCATTTTCTGTCTGCTTTTCACTAAACATATATCATCAACTATTGTCTAACTTACAGGTTCGGTTATACTTGTTAATATTACCTTGCATCCTTATTTACCTTTATCTATGATTATAAATGTAATTATTAGATCTTTGTTCTATCATGGGGTTAGATATTGATTTGTTTATTGTTCCGTGAACCTTGTTTTTATGTAACATGAATGCTAGCATTTCTGTTGCGTTACATATGCTCCCCCTCCTAAAAAGTTTAGTTTACCTGAATGAAGTTTAGGTCAAATAAACTTGTCTTTTTCACATGCCTTTTCTTCATTTCATTGTTAATGGTTGACGATGGGATTTTCATTGTAACTTCATTAGACTAGTATTAATACTTTTTTTTATTTAATAACAGTTCATCATTTTTATTAATATTCTTGATCATTTTTAATGTCTGTAAACATTATTTGTTGATAGTTGGCTACAATATTCAATGATACTTTAGTTTCACATCTCTTTTACTTATAATTACTATAATCACTGTATTTCTCAATTATTCTTCTGTCAACTCATTTCTTTCTGTTTTCTTCGTCCTACTCTTTTGGAAACTGAAGTTATTCTTGCAACTATTGTAATATTCCTTAAATATTTAATTTCCCTAACAATCCCTAATACATGCGTTGGTACAGTTCAGAGAGGCACTGTTTGGCTTCATACTCTGCTGCCCACACCACATCTTAATATAGTACTGCTGGAATTCATCTACAGTCAGCTATAAAATATAATAATAATCTCCTAATAATCTCTTTAATTATTTAATAATAAATATTTGGGAAAAAATTTTTTTTTCTTTGTTGCCTTTATATTTCTTCATTACTATCCTTCATATTTTGTGATTTCATTTTAGTTCCTTAAACATTCTTTAATATCGAATTTGACAGTTATCATTTGTAATCATTTTTGTTTTCATTTTTGTTGTGATTGTAATGCTAAGTATCTTCTTCATTTGTTTTTTCTCTGATCTCACTATTTTCTAAATAGTTGTTGTGTGATGATCATTATAACTGTATTTCTGACTAAATATATTCCTTAGCCCAACTACTCTTCTTTTCATCGTATTTCATTATTCCGGCTGTTTATTTTTCAATGAATTATGTTCATAAATACTCTTTCTTTCTTGTCTTCTGTAACATTACATTGGTTACATTCAATCGTTTACTGAAGTTGTTTACATCATTTGGCAATGTAGTATGTATTTTAGGTCATATGATTTTTTTTTCTTCTTTCTTTATTTTGCATAGGTAGATTTGAGGTAAAAACTTTGTATCTTGGGGTTTCATTATCTATCATTATTCACACTATTTCTTTATAAACATTTAATAATAATTCTCACTTTCTTCTGTAATCTTGGGGTTTCATTATTCATTATTCACACTATTTCTTTATAAACATTTAATAATAATTCTCACTTTCTTCTGTAATCTTGGGGTTTTATTATTCATTATTCACACTATTTCTTTATAAACATTTAATAATAACTCTCGCTTTCTTCTGTAATCTTGTTCATAACTATATTTTAATTCGGACTTACTTCATTTTGAATGACACATTTTTTTTTCTATTTATTTTATTGTTCAAGAAATTCTCTTTTATTTACAAGTGTTTTTTCTTCAACATCAATAATAAGTTGTTCTTATTGTATTTTAGAATTTAGTGGTAGTATTCAACTCAAATTCTTTTTAATTCCAAGTATTTTCTCTTCAAGACTGGTAATAAGTTGTTCTTATTATATTTTAGAATTTATTCATTATTGTTATTAAATAATATTTTCGTATTCTTTCCAATTGGTTGCCTGGTCAGTTTCCATTAAATCAGTCCCATTTTTCTGGTTGACTGCTTCTTTTTCTAACCATGGTCCATTAATTCGACTGCACCCGTTGTCCGGATTACTGCAGTATTCATACCAATTTCTACACTTTTTACATATCTCTTTTGCATGATACAAAGCCAGTACTGTAACTCGGCTGTTGCAAAGTCTTCATTTAATTCAGGGTATTCAGTTATATTTAGCTCCCTTTGAATTATCAGGTATCGTATCTCCTCTGTTCTAATATAATTACTTGTATATCCTATCTTTCCATTCCCTTGGATATCGGTACTATTTACCAAATGTTTTACGGGTATTTTCCGTATTAACGATATAATTGACTTGGTCAAATATTCTCTAATCGTTGATATTTTGATATAATATTTAAATTTATTTAAATTTTTTGTGATTGTTCTATTATGGTTTATTTTCATAAATTTTCTTCTATATTCCATACCTTTACAGAACTCCCTTCGTTCATTAATTGGGATGTTAAACGCACTAATTAATCCACCTTTCCTCATCTCCATTTCTTCTTTGGTATTGACTATTTTCTTTCTCCATATTTTCCTTATCTTCTGGCTATTCTCTTCTATGGTCAGATTTATGATAATACCTTCAGAAGTGCTGTCTAGTGTTTTAGACATATTCTTTAAACACAGCTCCATTTCTTTATTTGTCTCCCCCTCGTATTTATCCACTTCTGGGCTAAGCGTGTTATCGTTTTCAAACTTCCCTTCGAAAGTTTCCATTATCTCATTATTGAACTGCTCCTTCTTGTCCTCAATCTGCTTTAAACCTGCTTCGTTCATTTTTTCAATTCTTTCATCCATTCGCCTTAAGTTTTCTTTGTTCATTTGTAGAATTCCTTCCTTCATTTGTTTTAAACCCTCATTATTCCTATCTAACCTTTCATGAATTTGGTTCAATCTTTCGTTCATTTGTTTTGAGGTTTCTTTAATTTCCTCATTTGTTTTATCTAATTTTTCCTCCAGTCTTTTTGAGTTTTCCTTATTTGTTTTCCTTGAGTCTTCCTTAATTTCCTCTTTCATTTTCCTAAATTGTTCTCTTGAGTTTTCCTCCTGCTGCTTTGATTTTTCCAATAGTAGTTTAAACATTTCCTGTATACTCAAGTCTTCCTTTTGGTTGGGCTTATCTGGTTGGTCCCCTTGGGCATCTTCTTCCATTACTCCCTTTTCCTTGTCCGCGATTATTTCAGTTTCCGTTATTTCGTCTGTCTGTTGTTCCATTTCACTATCTGTTATTATTTCTATTTCCTGTTCTTGTTCACCTTCTTCCTTCTCAGTATCTTCTGCCCTCCTCTTTGATCTACCTCTGGTATCATACATTTTTATTCTCCCACAGTTGCCTGCTCTGGTTAAGTAATATTATTATACTTATAATTACTGAACTCAAGCCCTACACTGGTTGAGCGCCAATTTGTATCGTAACCCTTTCGGCTCTTTCGGTTGCGGGGTTCTTGTTGTTTCTGCCCCAACGTTGCCGGCATCAATTTGTATCGGAACGAGTTTCCTCTCCTTAAAACCCCACTGTTGGATTTGTCAATTTGTTTTGAATTATTTTAATTATGTAAATCTCGGAGATATTTGGAGTTGTGGGATGTGTTGATGTAATTAATTAATATTAACTTAGCTCTCTAAAAACTATCAGTGTTAGTGTGCCTGCAACTTAAATAAGTAATGAGTTATTTTATAATTTCGTTCAACCCTATTATACCTTGATGAGAATTCTGTCTAATTTTGTATTTTTACGCTCTCTCTTTGGTGTCAGATAATTCTGCTATAAGCGCTGTAGTATCGGCTCAACGAAACTTATAGGTTATTTCAGTGTTTATGTTAACCAATTATTCTATACTTATTCAGTTACTTTTTTATTCCCAGCTCATTAAACCATACTCCAAATAACAAGATTTTACAAATATATAAAGGTTCTTTATTTGTTTACTTATTTAACATTGAATAAGATATGTTCTAATTAACATATGCTTGGGCTATAGATTGCATGAATCGATTGTTGATTATTCTGATCCTGTATTTAAATTTAGTTATATAGTGTGTTTTGATTTGTAATTAATTTCATTCAGGGTGTGAAGGTTCTTGTAACTGTGGGGAAGATTAAAAATACATAGATAAGAATGCAAGATTTACAAATTTGAAGTATTGTGTAGTTAGTATGATTAATATAATAATAATAACCAGACTAGAACGAAGCAAATCGTGTAGGGGGTTGATTGATACATTTACTGTTCTGGACGATTATGCCGTACGATTTTCTTTCTTCGGTTTAATAAAAAGGAATTCTTGTCCTGTCCACTTCGGAAATACAGCTCTTTGGATTGATTTACAGCCCGATTGATGCTTCTTCTGCAACGCCAGGATCCAAATACGTTCTTCTCTCAGTTGAAGCAATTAGTGTTGTTCCGTGTTTTTGAAAGGTTATAAATTCTGGTGTAGTGTATATTATTATTTGTGATACTTTGACTCTTTCTATTTGTTTTAATGTATCGTCAATTCCTTTCGGACATGGGACAGTTCAAGTCCCCTTGTAGAATCCAGTTATTTATTCTCTATTGTGATTTCATTCTGTAGTATTATTTGGTTAAATTATACTGGTGAAGGTCATAAATATTGTCATTAGGATTTTGTATTTTATAATAGTGTCTGATAATTTAGACTATTCCGATTAAATAAAAAATTCTTGGGTTTTTAATCTCATCACATTCAGATCATCAAAGCAATTATTGTTTAATCAACAACTTCCTCTTCTTTTGTCGTCCCTAGCAACACATGACTTCTTCCTTCCACATGTTTTGAATATAATGTTTATTTCATATATTTTTTGTCTATTCCTTATCAATTTGCTATCCTATCGGAATGTAACTTTACCAATAGTTGGTTTATTATTTTCTACACATATTCTGCTGGTTTTTTGATATAAGCCGGTTTTTTCCTTTTTTATATTTAATCCACTTTTGATATTATATGTTATTAATCGATATAATGGCATTATGGCATTATCATAATTTGTATAAATTTTATAATATATCATTATTAATTTAATGTTTTTTCTATCTCTTCAAATCGTATTCATTAATTATTATTAATTGATGTACCTAACCTTTATGTTATGAGTGGTTATATAGTGGTTTTGGCTGTTAGGCCTTTTATTGTAAACGGATCTACCTGTGTTTATAACTGGTACACATCTATAGCCCCTTTTACATAAATTCATACATATAATCAAATCTTAACTATTAACATTTACATAAAGAATTATTTTTTCATATCTAATAACAATTTTATGTTGACCTATGGATCACATATAAGAAATTCAAATCTATTAACGTTAATTAGCTGCTTCACACTTCATTCTACAACAGTCATTGAATAATACATCTTGTTTCATTATCTTTCATTAACTCAACACATATTTGGTATAACATAACATAAACTTTATCATAACATTTGTTGTCACAAAATAATACTCCTTAACTCAAAATTCTTATTTACTATTAGTAAATTATTGTTTCATTTTCTGTCTGCTTTTCACTAAACATATATCATCAACTATTGTCTAACTTACAGGTTCGGTTATACTTGTTAATATTACCTTGCATCCTTATTTACCTTTATCTATGATTATAAATGTAATTATTAGATCTTTGTTCTATCATGGGGTTAGATATTGATTTGTTTATTGTTCCGTGAACCTTGTTTTTATGTAACATGAATGCTAGCATTTCTGTTGCGTTACATATGCTCCCCCTCCTAAAAAGTTTAGTTTACCTGAATGAAGTTTAGGTCAAATAAACTTGTCTTTTTCACATGCCTTTTCTTCATTTCATTGTTAATGGTTGACGATGGGATTTTCATTGTAACTTCATTAGACTAGTATTAATACTTTTTTTTATTTAATAACAGTTCATCATTTTTATTAATATTCTTGATCATTTTTAATGTCTGTAAACATTATTTGTTGATAGTTGGCTACAATATTCAATGATACTTTAGTTTCACATCTCTTTTACTTATAATTACTATAATCACTGTATTTCTCAATTATTCTTCTGTCAACTCATTTCTTTCTGTTTTCTTCGTCCTACTCTTTTGGAAACTGAAGTTATTCTTGCAACTATTCTAATATTCCTTAAATATTTAATTTCCCTAACAATCCCTAATACATGCGTTGGTACAGTTCAGAGAGGCACTGTTTGGCTTCATACTCTGCTGCCCACACCACATCTTAATATAGTACTGCTGGAATTCATCTACAGTCAGCTATAAAATATAATAATAATCTCCTAATAATCTCTTTAATTATTTAATAATAAATATTTGGGAAAAAATTTTTTTTTCTTTGTTGCCTTTATATTTCTTCATTACTATCCTTCATATTTTGTGATTTCATTTTAGTTCCTTAAACATTCTTTAATATCGAATTTGACAGTTATCATTTGTAATCATTTTTGTTTTCATTTTTGTTGTGATTGTAATGCTAAGTATCTTCTTCATTTGTTTTTTCTCTGATCTCACTATTTTCTAAATAGTTGTTGTGTGATGATCATTATAACTGTATTTCTGACTAAATATATTCCTTAGCCCAACTACTCTTCTTTTCATCGTATTTCATTATTCCGGCTGTTTATTTTTCAATGAATTATGTTCATAAATACTCTTTCTTTCTTGTCTTCTGTAACATTACATTGGTTACATTCAATCGTTTACTGAAGTTGTTTACATCATTTGGCAATGTAGTATGTATTTTAGGTCATATGATTTTTTTTTCTTCTTTCTTTATTTTGCATAGGTAGATTTGAGGTAAAAACTTTGTATCTTGGGGTTTCATTATCTATCATTATTCACACTATTTCTTTATAAACATTTAATAATAATTCTCACTTTCTTCTGTAATCTTGGGGTTTCATTATTCATTATTCACACTATTTCTTTATAAACATTTAATAATAATTCTCACTTTCTTCTGTAATCTTGGGGTTTTATTATTCATTATTCACACTATTTCTTTATAAACATTTAATAATAACTCTCGCTTTCTTCTGTAATCTTGTTCATAACTATATTTTAATTCGGACTTACTTCATTTTGAATGACACATTTTTTTTTCTATTTATTTTATTGTTCAAGAAATTCTCTTTTATTTACAAGTGTTTTTTCTTCAACATCGATAATAAGTTGTTCTTATTGTATTTTAGAATTTAGTGGTAGTATTCAACTCAAATTCTTTTTAATTCCAAGTATTTTCTCTTCAAGACTGGTAATAAGTTGTTCTTATTATATTTTAGAATTTATTCATTATTGTTATTAAATAATATTTTCGTATTCTTTCCAATTGGTTGCCTGGTCAGTTTCCATTAAATCAGTCCCATTTTTCTGGTTGACTGCTTCTTTTTCTAACCATGGTCCATTAATTCGACTGCACCCGTTGTCCGGATTACTGCAGTATTCATACCAATTTCTACACTTTTTACATATCTCTTTTGCATGATACAAAGCCAGTACTGTAACTCGGCTGTTGCAAAGTCTTCATTTAATTCAGGGTATTCAGTTATATTTAGCTCCCTTTGAATTATCAGGTATCGTATCTCCTCTGTTCTAATATAATTACTTGTATATCCTATCTTTCCATTCCCTTGGATATCGGTACTATTTACCAAATGTTTTACGGGTATTTTCCGTATTAACGATATAATTGACTTGGTCAAATATTCTCTAATCGTTGATATTTTGATATAATATTTAAATTTATTTAAATTTTTTGTGATTGTTCTATTATGGTTTATTTTCATAAATTTTCTTCTATATTCCATACCTTTACAGAACTCCCTTCGTTCATTAATTGGGATGTTAAACGCACTAATTAATCCACCTTTCCTCATCTCCATTTCTTCTTTGGTATTGACTATTTTCTTTCTCCATATTTTCCTTATCTTCTGGCTATTCTCTTCTATGGTCAGATTTATGATAATACCTTCGGAAGTGCTGTCTAGTGTTTTAGACATATTCTTTAAACACAGCTCCATTTCTTTATTTGTCTCCCCCTCGTATTTATCCACTTCTGGGCTAAGCGTGTTATCGTTTTCAAACTTCCCTTCGAAAGTTTCCATTATCTCATTATTGAACTGCTCCTTCTTGTCCTCAATCTGCTTTAAACCTGCTTCGTTCATTTTTTCAATTCTTTCATCCATTCGCCTTAAGTTTTCTTTGTTCATTTGTAGAATTCCTTCCTTCATTTGTTTTAAACCCTCATTATTCCTATCTAACCTTTCATGAATTTGGTTCAATCTTTCGTTCATTTGTTTTGAGGTTTCTTTAATTTCCTCATTTGTTTTATCTAATTTTTCCTCCAGTCTTTTTGAGTTTTCCTTATTTGTTTTCCTTGAGTCTTCATTAATTTCCTCTTTCATTTTCCTAAATTGTTCTCTTGAGTTTTCCTCCTGCTGCTTTGATTTTTCCAATAGTAGTTTAAACATTTCCTGTATACTCAAGTCTTCCTTTTGGTTGGGCTTATCTGGTTGGTCCCCTTGGGCATCTTCTTCCATTACTCCCTTTTCCTTGTCCGCGATTATTTCAGTTTCCGTTATTTCGTCTGTCTGTTGTTCCATTTCACTATCTGTTATTATTTCTATTTCCTGTTCTTGTTCACCTTCTTCCTTCTCAGTATCTTCTGCCCTCCTCTTTGATCTACCTCTGGTATCATACATTTTTATTCTCCCACAGTTGCCTGCTCTGGTTAAGTAATATTATTATACTTATAATTACTGAACTCAAGCCCTACACTGGTTGAGCGCCAATTTGTATCGTAACCCTTTCGGCTCTTTCGGTTGCGGGGTTCTCGTTGTTTCTGCCCCAACGTTGCCGGCATCAATTTGTATCGGAACGAGTTTCCTCTCCTTAAAACCCCACTGTTGGATTTGTCAATTTGTTTTGAATTATTTTAATTATGTAAATCTCGGAGATATTTGGAGTTGTGGGATGTGTTGATGTAATTAATTAATATTAACTTAGCTCTCTAAAAACTATCAGTGTTAGTGTGCCTGCAACTTAAATAAGTAATGAGTTATTTTATAATTTCGTTCAACCCTATTATACCTTGATGAGAATTCTGTCTAATTTTGTATTTTTACGCTCTCTCTTTGGTGTCAGATAATTCTGCTATAAGCGCTGTAGTATCGGCTCAACGAAACTTATAGGTTATTTCAGTGTTTATGTTAACCAATTATTCTATACTTATTCAGTTACTTTTTTATTCCCAGCTCATTAAACCATACTCCAAATAACAAGATTTTACAAATATATAAAGGTTCTTTATTTGTTTACTTATTTAACATTGAATAAGATATGTTCTAATTAACATATGCTTGGGCTATAGATTGCATGAATCGATTGTTGATTATTCTGATCCTTTATTTAAATTTAGTTATATAGTGTGTTTTGATTTGTAATTAATTTCATTCAGGGTGTGAAGGTTCTTGTAACTGTGGGGAAGATTAAAAATACATAGATAAGAATGCAAGATTTACAAATTTGAAGTATTGTGTAGTTAGTATGATTAATATAATAATAATTTACCAGACTAGAACGAAGCAAATCGTGTAGGCGGTTGATTGATACATTTACTGTTCTGGACGATTATGCCGTACGATTTTCTTTCTTCGGTTTAATAAAAAGGAATTCTTGTCCTGTCCACTTCGGAAATACAGCTCTTTGGATTGATTTACAGCCCGATTGATGCTTCTTCTGCAACGCCAGGATCCAAATACGTTCTTCTCTCAGTTGAAGCAATTAGTGTTGTTCCGTGTTTTTGAAAGGTTATAAATTCTGGTGTAGTGTATATTATTATTTGTGATACTTTGACTCTTTCTATTTGTTTTAATGTATCGTCAATTCCTTTCGGACATGGGACAGTTCAAGTCCCCTTGTAGAATCCAGTTATTTATTCTCTATTGTGATTTCATTCTGTAGTATTATTTGGTTAAATTATACTGGTGAAGGTCATAAATATTGTCATTAGGATTTTGTATTTTATAATAGTGTCTGATAATTTAGACTATTCCGATTAAATAAAAAATTCTTGGGTTTTTAATCTCATCACATTCAGATCATCAAAGCAATTATTGTTTAATCAACAACTTCCTCTTCTTTTGTCGTCCCTAGCAACACATGACTTCTTCCTTCCACATGTTTTGAATATAATGTTTATTTCATATATTTTTTGTCTATTCCTTATCAATTTGCTATCCTATCGGAATGTAACTTTACCAATAGTTGGTTTATTATTTTCTACACATATTCTGCTGGTTTTTTGATATAAGCCGGTTTTTTCCTTTTTTATATTTAATCCACTTTTGATATTATATGTTATTAATCGATATAATGGCATTATCATAATTTGTATAAATTTTATAATATATCATTATTAATTTAATGTTTTTTCTATCTCTTCAAATCGTATTCATTAATTATTATTAATTGATGTACCTAACCTTTATGTTATGAGTGGTTATATAGTGGTTTTGGCTGTTAGGCCTTTTATTGTAAACGGATCTACCTGTGTTTATAACTGGTACACATCTATAGCCACTTTTACATAAATTCATACATATAATCAAATCTTAACTATTAACATTTACATAAAGAATTATTTTTTCATATCTAATAACAATTTTATGTTGACCTATGGATCACATATAAGAAATTCAAATCTATTAACGTTAATTAGCTGCTTCACACTTCATTCTACAACAGTCATTGAATAATACATCTTGTTTCATTATCTTTCATTAACTCAACACATATTTGGTATAACATAACATAAACTTTATCATAACATTTGTTGTCACAAAATAATACTCCTTAACTCAAAATTGTTATTTACTATTAGTAAATTATTGTTTCATTTTCTGTCTGCTTTTCACTAAACATATATCATCAACTATTGTCTAACTTACAGGTTCGGTTATACTTGTTAATATTACCTTGCATCCTTATTTACCTTTATCTATGATTATAAATGTAATTATTAGATCTTTGTTCTATCATGGGGTTAGATATTGATTTGTTTATTGTTCCGTGAACCTTGTTTTTATGTAACATGAATGCTAGCATTTCTGTTGCGTTACAATATCCACTTAATAATCATGACTTGTTTTTGTTAATTAACATTGATTTGTTTTTTGTCAATTGACTTTACTACTATTTTTAATATTCAACCTTTCTGCCTAGGTCATGCTTTTTGTTCAGTTTAACATTTTCTGAAACATTGTTTAGCACCTTCTGATATTCCAAAAAATATGTTTACAGTCCTGAAAGATAGCTTATTTGTTAAATCTGTTGTTTGATACTAATTTACATTATTCGGTTTTTCTATTAGGCTATTAATTTTGACAATAGTTGGTTGAATTTAGCAGTGGCCTATGTCATGGTTTCACATTAATTAATATGTTACATTTTAGTTCATTAATCTTTTTTTTTTAGGACCCTTGTTACATACTACTTACTAATGCTTAACTGTTTTATTACATTTGAATTATATCTTTTCTCATCCTCTTATTACTCTAAGACAAATTATAAACATTTTAACTTTGAATCATGGTTTCATGACTTATATACTACGTAATACCTAACATTAAATTCAACTTTTGAACTAACTTTGCATTAGTTAACCACAACATTGGGAACTCTATATAATTAATTAACATAATAACAAAACAAACTTCTTTTTAACTCCTTCTACCTTTCTAATGTTTAGTTATTTCTAACTAGGTTCATTTATCGTTCTTTTATGAATGTTTTTATTCACTTTTGTGATTACCATGAAATGACAATTGTTCTTCACTTTAATAGTAATATTCTAATGTGTTCAGGGGTGTGGGGAAAAATTAATTATCAGTGTTAAAGTTTAACTGTATTATACTTTCATTACCACTTAATTTGTGATAGGTTTTGAATACATTTGTGTTATCATGTGTTTTGTCCATGTTTATGCATGTTCACACTTACACTGGTACTGTTAACCTGATTATGATTGATTATATTTTGGTTTGTTTACTCACCATTTCACTTTTATAATTAATCTCACTATTATTCCATTTTAATGTAATTGCTTATTATTAATTACATTCGTTTGAATACACTGCACCTTGTAGTGCATCTTCACATGTCACTTCCACTGATTTTTACACTATGTTTGTTGTCGTGAGAAGAATTTAACTAGACCATGTAGTTGTTCTTGTCTGACTATTGACAATTACCCTTCCGTCATCACATCACTTTTACAACTTAATGTTATTAACAATGTTTACTTAAAACTATTGAACAATGTTTTTTTTTTAGTTTGGTTTCTGTACTGTACTTTAGGGGTTTTAGATTGTAATTTAATTATATTTATTTTTGCTTTTATGTACTAAAGGTTCCTATTTTGTGGGTCCCCTTGGTTTGTTGCATTACAATATCTTTAAAAGGATAGATATGGAAACCTTTACATTTTATCTTAATTAAAAACACTGGAACAAATTTGCTATCTGACCTCCCATAATTC
Organism: Magicicada septendecula; assembly: GCA_034769895.1. Classification (NCBI taxonomy): domain Eukaryota; kingdom Metazoa; phylum Arthropoda; class Insecta; order Hemiptera; family Cicadidae; genus Magicicada; species Magicicada septendecula. The sequence continues at coordinate 387,583,544 of CM068373.1, forward strand.
AGAGCATTCCCTGGAACGTTAGACGAGTTTTTCAGCACAAATTATAGGAAATGGTTCCAGGCAAAATGACTAAGCCTAACACATTTTTTTTTTTTTTTTTTAAAGCAACTCTGATTTATTATATATTTGAATTTAACTTCCTTCTATTATTTTTCTTACTTTTACAAAATACTCTTGACCATTCTAAACATACAATTATGTGACGAAATCAGTACTTTTCATACAAATTTTCTCACACTCACTCTCTCTTACTATTTATTTCTGATAACCTCCCCCCTTTAATTAAGAGTCAATCCATTTGAAATCACCCAATTTCAGATTAAAAGGTTGCTGAAAACATTTATTATTTTTTAATTTTTTTACACAAAGTTGTACTATATTCAGAGAGTAGAAAACAAGCGTTCATTCATTTTTTAGACGTTCAGTTTTTTTGAGCGGCCATTTTGTATAGGTCCGTTAGCCTATTTTGCACTTTACAAAGGTTTGCGGTAAACTCTGTAGCTCCTTTATTTTTGAAGATATTGATTTCAAACAAAAACCATTTTAAAGAGAATTAAATGTACAACATTTTATGTCGAGTGCACATGTAAGCCTACTGCACTACAAATACCTTAAAGAAATTGTTGAAAGTTAAAGTTTTAAAAACGCAAATTGTTATTTTTGAAATTAAAAATGTTAAAGAAAAAACTAAGCCTCACCTTTAATTTTTTTTTCTAGATATAGGCTTCATAGTATACTACTTCCTAAAAATGATTGATACCTGAGAGTCTCATCCTTTTTTTTATGGGTCTTCAAACATTGCGATTTTTCTGAAATCGACTATATTCAACCTGAAATATCTCAAAAGGGACACACTTGAAACATCTCAAATTTTCACAAAACAATCTTTATTTGTGTAGTAACAAGTGGTTAAAAATTGATCACCGAGATTTTACTAGTTTTTGAGTTATAACGTTTTTTAAGTACTGAAATCACAAGAAGTGGTGCGATGTGCAAATATTATAAAAACTGTGTTGTAAATCTAAATAATACATTAGTAACATTATCCTAGTATATTTTTTTATTTATACAGTTCACACTTTAAGCAAAAACATAAACATTATTAATCCTTCTTTTTTTATCTTCTTAAAATGTTACTGATGGAAAAAGTTGACTGATTTCTGTACATAGTTTTTCGCTGATATTGAAGCTTCAACCTGTAGCAGTTGTGAACTCTATTGGTGTTAGTTTCCTTAGGACCTTACTAATTGGCACCCAAACTTTGTCATCTTTAGAGATTTGGAAAGATGTTCTGGGGCCATGTGGATGAAAAAAGTGAATAAAAAGATCGATGTTTTCCTCACTTGTTTCTTCAATTATCCCGATCCACCAGTTCTTGTATATTCAATGAAAATACACTTTCTTCTGGAATGTCTGTAGTGCTGCAATCAGTAAACTCTTCTGACTGTGAGTATACATAACATCTGATTTTTGTTAGAGTTAGAGGTACAAATTTATGAAATGACCTTGTCTGTGGAATTTGCTTACAATAATCAAATCTCCTCTGTAATTTCATGCTGTTTGATTGCACTTCTTCTGATTGTACATAAATAAAATGGATGCCTTATACATTCCCAAGGCAAAACCTGTACATTTCCTCAGCTGTTAAAATTTGATTGCTATATGGTCGCTGCAGGCTTGCCTTGGTCACCGCTCTTTTTGTGGTGCCACCGTTCCGTCACACGCGTTTTTCCCATGCGAGGAAACAACAAAATTCCACTCAACATCAAGACCAAAGTCAGTTTTATGGTGACAAATGTTGGTAAAGTTTTTTTTATTCTTGTATTGGCTGCTGGCACCATCACTAAAATACACAATTTTTTTTACTGCTGGTGCTACTTTCTTAACTTCTTCAACTAAGTATTTTTGAAAAGTGTGTACAGCAGCAGTATTGTGGTCCAAGTTGTCACTGATCACACTTAAACTCTTGCAGCAAATCTTATCATCATCATTTTTCTTATAATAAAACAATAAGACTACTTTATAAATTGCATAAGCTCAAAAACTAAATAAGACAAAACAGAGTTTATTTTTTTAAAATTATTTCCTTCAAAACATGCTTAAGAAGTAGTTTGTCCCAGTAAAATATTATTATAATAAAACAACAGGCACAATTGAACTGAAAGTCCTTTTATTGTTGTTTTAATACCTAACATATAGTTTAGTTGTAGAATGAACCATAAGTTTAGTTGCTAATAAACCAAATTTGACCACATTAAAAAAAAAGTAACTCAAAAACTAATGAAGTCTCAGTGATCAAATTTTAACTACTTGTTACTACACAAATAAAGATTGTTTTGTGAAAATTTGAGATTTTTCAAGTGTGTCCTTTTTGAGATATTTCAGGTTGAATATAGCCGATTTCAGAAAAATCGCAATGTTTGAAGACCCATAAAAAAAAAGGATGTGACTCTCAGGTGTCAATCATTTTTAGGAAGTAGTATACTATGAAGGCTATATCTAGAAAAAAAAATTAAAGGTGAGTCTTAGTTTTTTCTTTAACATTTTTAATTTCAAAAATGACAATTTGCGTTTTTAAAACTTTAACTTTCAACAATTTTTTTAAGGTATTTGTAGTGCAGTAGGCTTATATGTGCACTAGACACAAAATGTTGTCCATTTAATTCTCTTTAAAATGGTTTTTGTTTGAAATCAATATCTTCAAAAATAAAGGAGCTACAGAGTTTACTGCAAACCTTTGTAAAGTGCGAAATAGGCTAACGCACCTATACAAAATGGCCGCACAAAAAAAAACTGAACATCTAAAAAATGAATGAATGCTTGTTTTTTACTCTCAGAATATAGTACAACTTTGTGTAAAAAAATAATAAATTTTGATAGCAACCATCATTGGTTGATTTGGTATGGATTTGACCCTTAATGAGCTCTTTAATTTAAATCTTCAACACCCTTTTGGCCAATATCTATTCACGGTACTTAACTGTCCACGCTATCCAAAATGGTTCCGCCGTCTTTCAGTTCACTTTCACTCTAGCTTTCACTGACACTGTTATAATTCCAGTTTACATTTTCTTTTTATGTCACTTCCACTTACTCTTCCCTGTTTTCTTACTTTATATAATTTTGGGGTAGGCCGCGCGTACTTAAACGTGCGGGCCTCCTGTCACTCTTTTATTGAGACGGTGCTGAACTTTCGACTGCACTGTTTGACTAATGATGACGAACTGGGCGAACCTCGTGCGCGCGTTTGCCTACATGCCTGGCGTTAGGCGTTGGCCACGTGGCGTTAACTCGTTAGCTGATGTTATTTTTCATCGTATGTTTCGGTAGACTGGAGATGGAAATTCGTTTCTTTCGCCGCGTGGTCGATTCTACGAATTCTAAGGTGTATTTGTTCTGCGAATTTACGTGCTGGTACCAGCGTGTATCTAGTACCGCTACAGGCCGTTCCCCAAAAGTTGTACATTGATTGGTTAAAACGGGTTGCCTAATCTGCCCCGTTACAATCCTTCTTTTTAATTTAAAAGCATAATTATCATCATTATCCCAACATTGTTTTATACCCTTTTTTTGTTTTGTTGTGCACACTTTTGTTTTTTGACCGTTTGTGTTTACACTTATTTTGTCACTGACAGAACTCATTAACCTACACAGTCCTGTGTGCTTGATTAATTACTATTCTTTTTCACTTCTCACTTCACTTCTACTAATAAATATTGTTTACAATTTTTCTTATAAATTATAGTACATAAATTTTTATTAGATACTGTATTGTACTTCTGGGTTACTATAGGGGTTTTATTTATTTTATTTTATGGGTTTTAGTATATTTTTAGTTTAATTAAGTTTGACCTTATTTATCTGGGCCTAACTACTTTTGTTACATTACAATATATATATTGTAACACCTTCTCTTTATATAATATATTTGTCAATTTTACATATGCCTCTTATTTGCGGCGACAAATTATATAAAGACTTTTTTCACAATCAATCTACTTTCTATAAATATAATGATAGAAAAATGTTACTTACCCGTGACTTTTTTACTTTACCTGGGCGCCAGAACAAATCCCAGATACAAATGACACGGATTCAGCTTAGCTCAGAGCATAGAGACACACTATCTCAGGATTCGTTCAGTGAGTGTGGAATTCAAGGGGAATCATTACAAATAACACTTTAAAATTTGTTGAAGTTTGTTTAATTAACGATTATATGTTATTTTATTAATGTTCTTTCAAAGCTAAGTTAAGGACTTATTGCTAACCTAACTCTTATTATTAATGAGTGTGCGTGAAAAATGAAGATTAAAATGTCCAAACGACCAATTGTTCTTATCTGGTTTAATTAGGAAAATTTATATCTCCCCAACCAGTGCTAAAGAACGGGTCTGCAATAATTTGCACGTTCAATACTACACCTCACTCTCCATTCAGCACTCCTATATTACGTTATTACTAATCTTAATGTTTAAATACAAATTATGAATTTACTTAGTGTCTTTTAAAATTGTTTATTGATTTATTATTTATTTTGTCACTTATTTCATTGATCAGTGAATATATTTCTTACTGATTGATGCGTCGACCGTAGATAGGAATCCGTAGTGATCCTCCTTTTGATGGTTTGGCTCAGAAGAAATTGTTGTTGACCAATATCGTTGACCGATGACCCTGGGTGCTTACAGATGCTGTAGCTACTCTGGTACACAGGTCACTTCATAATTAATTAATTAATTAATTAATAAGTTGTTACACAGTAAGAGTATTTATTAATGAACTTTACTAGTTCCTCTGCTACTGCGGACCACTTCTCGAACTGTTATTTAAATAAAACTTTGCGTGGTTTGTGAAATTTAGCTCGTACCTAACACACGTCTTGCCTATTTAATGTTCGAACGAAGAGTGCTCGATTCCCCAAGTCTGAGTTGGCGTCTCTTCTGAATACAGCTTTGTGATTGGTTGTTCCAAATAAATCATGCGTTTTCCATTTGAAATAATATCGAACAAGTCGACCAAACGCCCCTTAACAGGTTTGAGATGGTAGAGAATTACTGGCTAATTTCATACTTCCTCTGTTTGCAAATCGTTTGATTATGGGTATTTGCAAATATGATTTCACAGATCTGACCACAGAATATTATTGCTTAGGTCTTGTGAAGTTATATTTTTAACACATTTAAATCATAAAATATTTATCTCCCACTTACCTTTCTTCTGCCCAGGGTTACGTCACACGAACTGCGAAATGCAAGTGAGGTTCCAAGGTTATTTTAATAACGTACGCAACTCGCATGTATGAATAACAATTAAAATTTTATTCTACTCTTTAAGCTTTCAAACTTCAAATTATTACTTATTCATTTCTTTACCTCTCAAATCAGTCTATCACTTCTTGCCAAAAATTCAAGACAAATAAAACATTCTTGGAATATTTATGAAATAATCTGATACAACTAAAATTTAATGAAACATCTTATCCTAAAGAAAGCAGCCCAGCCTGCTCATACTCAACATTCATACCATTGTAAAAACCCCTTTATTTATATAGGCCCCATTTTATTCAAAATTAATCATATATTTTGTGTAATACGGTTACTCAATGCTCCTGCTGGCAACGCGGCGTCTCCCCGACCTCGTAGCGCATCACTCACCCAGTCCTCTGTTATATGTTCGAAAGAATTTATGATTTCATTTTTCCGAATACTGCACTCACTTTCAATTGATACTAAAATTTTATTGTTGAGCCCCGTTTGGCGGGCTGCCTGGCCAGGCGTAGCTTCGGCGGGTAACTGCGAGGAGCGTCCACAAAGTACCCCACTCCCCAAGTTTTTGGACAAGACGGAAAATACCAATGCCTTCTTATGTGTAAAGGTCCGTCGCCGTACTTAAAGTGCGCTGTTGTTCATAGGTGTTCGACGTCGACGAAATTTCACTGCCTTTCGTTACGTCTCAATTGGTTGTAGTTTCAATTACGTTTCCGGCTGCTTCCGAGCACATGGCGAACAAATTTTTACAATAAGCCATGTTGGTCAAGGTGTCTAAGCGTCGTTGTGCGCCCCACTGATGTTCGCGCGTTTGTGTGCATCACACAACACTGAAGTTCTTGGAATTGTACTGCGTGGTCGGACACACTCTACATTCCATTGTCCTTTGTCTGAACCACACCGTTTTATGTAGTGGACTTTCTGCGTCGATTACAAATGTTTAATAATGTTGAATAAAATTTATATTATAATAAAATACCCCCTTTTGTCCCATTACAATATCTCCCCCAATGAGAGATCTTCTGCTGGAACAGAAGAACTCTCATTGCTAAACCCCTAAGAGGATCGGAGAGGATATGGTGCCAACAACCCCCATTAATTCTTAACGCATCATGGGTAAACTACCCCCCTAGCTCGGTGACTATGGCTGCACCTGAACGATATTACTGGACTTCTCTGTCCGAGATCCCAATACCATAAATCGAACAGATACGCACCACAGCACACCTAACCTTCTATCATTCTACCCCCAAAATCAAAACCCTGGCCTCATACCATGCCAAATCCTCAACCGATATATTCCCCCTTACATGCACACTGGGCTGCCTTTAGCAAGTACTGGGCACGTACACATATTCATTAATACATACTAACAAATTACTTATTTAAAATTCATAAAATTTTATCTTTAAATTCAAAATTCGTTTAAGTTCGAAGTCCAATTGTTATATCTCCATTACTTCCTCAAAATCAAAAATAAAAAAAATCTTTTACATGACTCCATCAACTCTATTAATTCTCTTCAATACTACTAACAATCACAAAAAATTGAATATCTCATTAAAACATGAACTCACTTATCCTAACATTTGATTATACAGATATACTAAACAATGTAATTCAATAAAACACTAGTAATACACACAAACAATAATATACTTGAAACTCAAAACATCATCTATATGGCAGGCGTGAAAAATAAATTTTTTTTCCCCCAAAAAATTTAAATTTACCAACACCTCTTTTTTAATTTTCAGAAAACAAAATATTTAATTCAATCAAGAAACAAAATGGCATTAGTCAATTACCAGAAACTGGTCTTATCCCTAACATCAACCATCAGCTGATCTCTCTGGGTCAAGCGAATGACCTTGACATACATATGTTACACAGAGCTACATCATAAAATCCAGGAAACATCTTTAAAATCCTTTACCTTCAAACATAGTACAACATAATAAAGTAAGACATTAAAATTAACATGGTGATCATTAACTTACAATAAACAATAATATTTACCTTTAAACTGATCAAAAATTATACATTTTATAGCTTTATATTATTTTCAAATTCTATTAAAATCTGTTACTTGTTTCCATTACTTTTATATTTTGACTATGACTTTCCTTCTTTAATATTTTCATTCTCAATTAGTTTGGGCGACTCTCAATTATTCATAATAATTTGATTTACAACTTGGCATTTATATATACTCTTACCCCCCTTCTGACTCTAATACTCACTTAACAGCTTTAACTAGTATGACACCCATCTATCAAAACATCTACCAACCATTCTCTACCCCTAACTTACTATTCTAACTCATTTCGCATCATTCTACCCTTACAACAAAATACTCTCTCCCCTTCGTACTCAGGATGTGTGTTCCCTACCCAATGCTCATTCCCTTATTTGGTTCCCGGACCCTCCCTAGGTAACCCTTTCTGGCGCTAATCGGTTCCCTTCCCGCCACAACGCTTTTCGTTGAAGATTCCTTATCACACCACCCCCCTTACAAAATTCCACTATCAACTAATTACTCTCCCATTACCTCATTTTCATCTACAAAATATCTCCATTTATTTATTTCCTCAATATATCACTCATTACTCTACACATTTTCCCCATAGCTACTGTGTCACTATCAATACTCACATTTTACATTACTTTTATTCACAACCATCTTACTTTGTTCAACTCCCCTTCTAAACTTAACTTGGACTGATTAAATGTCCTGTTGAAATAATAATCACCCAAATTCTAATATTTACCACATCTTACATTACATTTACCATTGAAAATTCAAAAAATAGCTCCATTCATTTTACCATTTAATTCAAAGTCTCTTAAACACATTGAACCTTTTGACTTTTAAACATCAAACATTTTGCTTTATATAAATTGCATTATAAAATTCATACTTACAGTACATCACTCAACACTATCATAGACAAACAAATATGAACATCAAACACCAATAACTCCATGTACCTTCTGAAACATTTTAACAATCATGTTATTCCACAAACTAAACATAATTTAACATTTATTTATTTATTAATTATTACCAAATTTAAATCTCATAAAATAATTTAAATTCATTATCAAAATTCAATTATATAACATTTTAAATCAATCAAAAATATTTAAACATCTCAAATAGCTTTAATTTCATCAATTATTCAAGAACACAACATATTTCCATTATTCTCAAAACAATTACAATTCATTACTTACTTTCATATTTATTCTTGTTATTTATTTAGTCTGCTCAAAATATTATTATTATTATTAAATTGATTTCTACTACCTACACACATTGTTTACATTACATACTTGTTACAATACAAACAGTTAATTTCACTAAAATTTATTTACAAATCTTTGTCATTATTTTTCTGTTTTCCACACCTCATTTCCTAATTCAGCAATGTCATAATCATAACTAAAATATTTAGAATGCTCATTTATTGAGTATATATTTACCCTCCATCATTGTATAAATATCTAACATATTTAAAACATAAATCATTTTTATCGACCTTCCATTTATTATTATTATTATAATGACCATTATCAACATAATATTTGACACCATTATTATCTATTAATTCATAAAATCTGTCTACATTTGTACTCTTATTTCCGTCTCCATCAGTATTTTTGTTCAACATAAAGTCAGTTATTTTATCATCATACCTCTCCACTACACTCATTAAAACATCAGGTTTATAAATGATAATTTATAAAGGTATCATCAAAATAATTATCAATCTCTATTTTACAAGGTAAGTATTTTATATAGTTTGTTTTCTCCCATCCTAGGCTCTCTATCAACTCTTTATAATCTCTATCTAACTTAAATACTTGCATCTCACCATCTAAACACAACTCTTTCTCTAAATATCTCTCACCCCATCGCCATGTCACATTTTCTCTCTCACTCCATGCAGAGGGTACTGCTACATTAAAACATTTCCTGCTTTCTCCAGGAACAACAAAAAAATTCAAAAAACAAATATTAGTAGAACACTTTTCTACCCAATACACTCGTGAAGATCTTTCTTCACCCCCCTTAACACCACGAAAAAATTCTACCCTCTGCCCCCCCGCTACTTGTACACTTTCTTCATACTCTCTCTCTAACTGATCAACATTTGTTTCTACCCCTTTGCAACCCGTTGTTCTCTCACTCTCAGAATTGTAATTAACCACATTTTTACACATATTATAATTCTCATTTGTTTTACATTCATCACTTACCTTGTTATTAATTATCTGAGTTACTTTACTTTTAATTTGTTTCCCTACTGACTCTACCACTTTCTCAACACTCTGTTCTAATTTGTTAAAGTTAGTTTCTAATATTTTGTTGGTTTTTTCTAATTGCTTATTAATTTCATTCATATGGTTTTTTAACTCATTGAATTTATTATTTTGTACATCAAATTTGGTGTCAAAACTACTCTTTTGTTCATCAAATTTTCTATCAACGTCATTGCTTAATTTATCAAATTTACTATTCTGTTCGTCAAATTTACAATACATTTTATCGAATTGATTTAATAAAATACTCATCATGTCATTATCAATCTTGCTATTACCTTTTGTTGAGGTTGGAGTTAACTGGACTCCCGAATCCTCTGTCATGTTTGTTTCATCTGTAACACTTATTTCTATTTTATTGTCTTTACCTACATTGGGTGTTGAATGTACTTCGGGGCTGTTTATAACAGCTGATTCATCAAAATTAATTATTTCACTTACAATGCTTTCATCATTTCCTGCCATTTTTATAAATTTACTGATTTAAATTTGCTTACATAAAAAACATCTACCACTTAACTTTTAACACTTGAACAGTGATGTACCATTTTATGTATGCTACGTAATTTTTTACGTATTGTTACTCAACCTTGAAATCAAACTTACATTCGCTGTAGGTGCGGAATTTAATGAAATTTAATTTCTAAAATTCGTTCCAAGTTCGTGGCGCCATTTGTGAAGTTATATTTTTAACACATTTAAATCATAAAATATTTATCTCCCACTTACCTTTCTTCTGCCCAGGGTTACGTCACACGATCAGCGAAATGCAAGTGAGGTTCCAAGGTTATGTTAATAACGTACGCAACTCGCATTTTAGAAAAAGAATTAAAATTTTATTCTACTCTTTAAGCTTTCAAACTTCAAATTATTACTTATTCATTTCTTTACCTTTCAAATCAGTCTATCACTTCTTGCCAAAAATTCAAGACAAATCAAACATTCTTGGAATATTTATGAAATAATCTGATACAACTAAAATTTAATTAAACATCTTATCCTAAAGAAAGCAGCCCAGGTTATTGATTTATTATTTATTTTGTTACTTATTTCATTGATCAATGAATATATTTCTTACTGATTGATGCGTCGACCATAGATAGGAATCCGTAGTGATCCTCCTTTTGATGGTTCGGCTCAGAAGAAATTGTTGTTGACCAATATCGTTGACCGATGACCCTGGGTGCTTACAGATGCTGTAGCTACTCTGGTACACAGGTCACTTCACAATTAATTAATTATTTAAAAATAATTAATTTTTTAATTAATTAATAAGTTGTTACACAGCAAGAGTATTTATTAATGAACTTTACTAGTTCCTCTGCTACTGCGGACCACTTCTCGAACTGTTATTTAAATAAAACTTTGCGTGGTTTGTGAAATTTAGCTCGTACCTAACACACGTCTTGCCTATTTAATGTTCGAACGAAGAGTGCTCGATTCCCCAAGTCTGAGTTGGCGTCTCTTCTGAATACAGCTTTGTGATTGGTTGTTCCAAATAAATCATGCGTTTTCCATTTGAAACAATATCGAACAAGTCGACCAAACGCCCCTTAACAGGTTTGAGATGGTAGAGAATTACTGGCTAATTTCATACTTCCTCTGTTTGCAAATCGTTTGATTATGGGTATTTGCAAATGTGATTTCACGGATCTGACCACAGAATATTATTGCGTAGGTCTTGTGAAGTTATATTTTTAACACATTTAAATCATAAAATGTTTATCTCCCACTTACCTTTCTTCTGCCCAGGGTTACGTCACACGAACTGCAAAATGCAAGTGAGGTTCCAAGGTTAGGTTAATAACGTACGCAACTCGCATTTATGAAAAAGAATTAAAATTTTATTCTACTCTTTAAGCTTTCAAACTTCAAATTATTGCTTATTCATTTCTTTACCTCTCAAATCAGTCTATCACTTCTTACCAAAAATTCAAGACAAATAAAACATTCTTGGAATATTTATGAAATAATCTGATACAACTAAAATTTAATTAAACATCTTATCCTAAAGAAAGTAGCCCAGCCTGCTCATACTCAACATTCATACCATTGTAAAAACCCCTTTATTTATATAGGCCCCATTTTATTCAAAATTAATCATATATTTTGTGTAATACGGTTACTCAATGCTCCTGCTGGCAACGCGGCGTCTCCCCGACCTCGTGGCGCATCACTCACCCAGTCCTCTGTTATATGTCCGAAAGAATTTATGATTTCATTTTTCCGAATACTGCACTCACTTTCAATTGATACTAAAATTTTATTGTTGAGCCCCGTTTGGCGGGCTGCCTGGCCAGGCGTAGCTTCGGCGGGTAACTGCAAGGAGCGTCCACAAAGTACCCCACTCCCCAAGTTTTTGGACAAGACGGAAAATACCAATGCCTTCTTATGTGTAAAGGTCCGTCGCCGTACTTAAAGTGCGCTGTTGTTCATAGGTGTTCGATGTCGACGAAATTTCACTGCCTTTCGTCACGTCTCTCAATTGGTTGTAGTTTCAATTACGTTTCCGGCTGCTTCCGAGCACATGGCGAACAAATTTTTACAATAAGCCATGTTGGTCGAGGTGTCTAAGCGTCGTTGTGCGCCCCGCTGATGTTTGCGCGTTTGTGTGCATCACACAACACTGAAGTTCTTGGAATTGTACTGCGTGGTCGGACACTCTGCATTCCATTGTCCTTTGTTTGAACGACACCGTTTTATGTAGTGGACTTTCTGCGTCGATTACAAATGTTTAATAATGTTGAATAAAATTTACATTATAATAAAATACCCCCTTTCGTCCCATTACAGTCTTTCTTTGTAAGTGTGTGAAAACACCTAATTCGTACCTAGCCTAATTCTCTAGTTATTTCTCTTGGCGTTCTTCTTCTGTATAACTTCTGTAAATGTTAATTATATTTGTTGATATTTTGGCTGCTTATAGAGCTTTAATTGCTTAACACTATGCAGGTTTCAGAATTGCTGTATATTTATTAGTATTGAAGATATTGCAGTTTTAACTAATAAAAATAATTGAATAAAAATTCATGTCTGTGCCGGCAACATTCGTAGCAGTGGCGATGTTAGACATAGATAGCTGTGATTATACCCTCTCTCTCTTGCTTACGCCGCTATACTCGCACAGTATGACACTTTCATATAACGATCCGATGGGTCGGCTTTATGAATCGTTATATATAACCCCACTTGGTATAAAAAAAATTGATTATTTAAGAAATACATTAATTTTTTTTCTTCTTGTAAAGTTACGCGCTTTCTTTAAAATTTAAAACGTGCACTGTTGGTTTTGCTCGCACACATTTTGCACTATTACAATTTTGTTTACTTCTACCTTATAACTAATTATTACAATATGTTACTAATCCTTACATGGCATACACATATTAGAGATTTATATGAACATTAATGCTTTAATCACAAGTTTGATTTTATTGATGGCAATGATCAAAACGACAATACTAACATTTATTTAACTACTACTTATTAACATTGACATTGCTTCAAAGACATTTATAAATATTTGTTTGACTACGTTTGATTCACATACCTCATTGGCTCAAACCATTGTTTCTTTATTGCTCTATATTATGTCTTTATTTCCTCAGACTATCCCCATGGTACTTTCCTATAATTTTGTTTATATAGCTTCCCTTCATATATGGAAAATCCTGGTTTGGTGTTGGTAACCGCACTTCTCCAAGCTACACTAATCCTAGGGTCTTGTTGTTGATGGGTCCCTATTTCCTTAAGTCGTCTAACTACTTCAGGGTTTGTTACATTCTTTACCGCGTAAATCCCTATAGCAGTGCTATTACTTTTACTGTTAACTGTGTCCATGTTGCTTTCTGATGGTGGATTTCTACTGAATACATCTGCTACCAAGTTGTCTTTCGCTTTACAATACTGTATTTCAAACTGGTACTCTTGTATAGCCAAGATCCAACGAGTCAGACGAGCACCTAGCAATTTACACTTTAATAAAAATACTAACGCCTTATTGTCGGTGATTATAGTAAGTTTAGCACCCAGAATATAACTTCTAAACTTTGACAGGCTATGCACTATCGCTAATAGCTCTTTTTCTGTCGTAAAATAGGTTAATTCCGCCCCTTTAAGTGTGCGACTTACAAATCCTAATACCGCTTTTTGGCCCTTCTCATCTATCTGATACAAGTGTGCTCCTATAGCAATATTGCTGGCGTCTGTTTGCAAATAAAATCTTTCTCCTACCCTCGGATGATGTAATACCACAGTATTTATAAAAAGACTTTTCACTTGTTGTAGCGCCTCATCGTGGTCCCTTGTCCACCTCCATTTAATCCCTTTGTTTAACAACTTCAACAATGGAACAGTACTTTCCGCTTATTTACTTGTAAACCTCTGATAGTAGTTAGCTAAACCTAGAAATGACTTTAGCTGCTTGCAGTTCTTTTATGACACTTACCGACTTCCAATGCTTAAATTCTTTAATGTTTACATTGATTTTCTTTGTATCAATTTCCATCGTGATGGTATTTCTTTTGAAATTTATTTCTGCCTTCCATTCAAGTAACGTATCTACCCCAATAATACAATCATGAATGAGTTTCGGGACTGTAAGAGCTACAATTTGGGTTTGGGTACCATTTATATTGACAGGTAAATAAATCTGTTCAGTGATCTTTTGCATTTTGGCTCCAGTGGCTCCCTGTACATTACAATTTTTACGGGTAGTCTGGGACAATTACGCAACTGCTTAAACCCTTTATTTTGTCAGTTTTCAACACTCCTACTTCTACCCTTTTCTTCCAATTCCTGCTGATTTTGGGGTTTGTTACCCGGATATGGGGTAAACCTTTTTTCTTTTGGGCTTTCATTGTCTCTTCTTTTCGTTGGGTAGAAAGTTGGTTCCTGATGATCGCCTCTAGAGTGGTTATTCAGCTGATTATTTACATGCTTCAGGTCCCTCTCTAGGTCTTGACATTCATCCACGACCATTATAAACGTTTCTAGAGTATCCACTTCTCTAGTAGTGGTTGCTACTCTAGTGCGTTCTGAGAAATGACGCGCTAGCTTATACACTAGGTCTCTCTCCTCTATTGGTGGTGCTAAATGCTTTACTTGTGCCATTATGTTTAGCACATAGTTGGTGGTTGTCATATTCATGGACGGGTGATGATTACCAAATTCCAGATGATCACGCACCCTTCTTTGAATCTGTACGTTCCAGTATTGAGCAAGGAATTTCTCTCTAAAGTCGGCGTATGTTTGGACTCTGTCCGAGATGACTTTCCACCACGTACCTGCCCAATTCTTGAGAAATCGGCCTAACATGTCCTTCTTGTCCTTGTCGTCCATCATTGGGTTTACGCGAGTTACATAAGCCTCAAACAGCCTTAGAAATTCCACAGGATTCTCATGTGGGTTTCCTGAGAATACAAGGTTTTCCGGTTCTTCCTTATAGCTGCCACACCTCACGACTTTGGTTTGCTGTGACTTCATTGCCTTAGTTAGATCTTCCCGCATTACCTTTAATTGCTGTTCTACGTTTTGATGAACTTCGTCTTGGTCAGCCTTACTCTCTACTTGTTTCTTAAATTCCTTAATATTTTCACCCAGTTGGGTGCACTCTACCCTAGTACTCTGGATTTCTTCTTTATTTAGAAGCGTTTGTGTGTTTAACTCAGCAGTTACTTCGCTGAATTGTTGATTAATAAGGGTTACTTTCTGTTCTAACCGTACATGAAATTCATTTCTAAATTTATTTAGTTTTTCGTCTTGGCGGCGAAAATTAGTATTTACTTGTTTCTTAAATTCCTCTATGGTAGCTTTAACCTTGCTAACCTAACTCTTATTATTAATGAGTGTGCATGAAAAATGAAGATTAAAACGTCCAAACGACCAATTGTTCTTATCTGGTTTAATTAGGAAAATTTATATCTCCCCAACCAGTGCTAAAGAACGGGTCTGCAATAATTTGCACGTTCAATACTACACCTCACTCTCCATTCAGCACTCCTATATTACGTTATTACTAATCTTAATGTTTAAATACAAATTATGAATTTACTTAGTGTCTTTTAAAATTGTTTATTGATTTATTATTTATTTTGTTACTTATTTCATTGATCAATGAATATATTTCTTACTGATTGATGCGTCGACCATAGATAGGAATCCATAGAGATCCTCCTTTTGATGGTTCGGCTCAGAAGAAATTGTTGTTGACCAATATCGTTGACCGATGACCCTGGGCGCTTACAGATGCTGTAGCTACTCTGGTACACAGGTCACTTCACAATTAATTAATTATTTAATTCATTAATCTTTAATTAATTAATAAGTTGTTACACAGCGAGAGTATTTATTAATGAACTTTACTAGTTCCTCTGCTACTGCCGACCACTTCTCGAACTGTTATTTAAATAAAACTGCGTGGTTTGTGACATTTAGCTCGTATCTAACACACGTCTTGCCTATTTAATGTTCGAACGAAGAGTGCTCGATTCCCCAAGTCTGAGTTGGTGTCTCTTCTGAATACAGCTTTGTGATTGGTTGTGCCAAATAAATCATGCGTTTTCCATTTGAAACAATATCGAACAAGTTGACCAAACGCCCCTTAACAGGTTTGAGATGGTAGAGAATTACTGGCTAATTTCATACTTCCTCTGTTTGCAAATCGTTTGATTATGGTATTTGCAAATGTGATTTCACAGATCTGACCTTAGAATATTATTGCTTAGGTCTTTCTCTGTAAGTGTGTGAAAACACCTAATTCGTACCTAGCCTAATTCTTTAGTTATTTCTCGTGGCGTTCTTCTTCTGTATAACTTCTGTAAATGTTAATTATATTTGTTGATATTTTGGCTACTTATAGAGCTTTAATTGCTGAACACTATGCAGTTTTCAGAATTGTTGTATATTTATTAGTTTTGAAGATATTGCAGTTTTAACTAATAAAAATAATTGAATAAAAATTCATGCCTGTGCTGGCAACATTCGTAGCAGTGGCGATGTTAGACAGAGATAGCTGTGATTATTCCCTCTCTCTCTTGCTTACGCCACTATACTCGCACAGTATGACACTTTCATATAACGATCCGATGGGTCGGCTTTATGAATCGTTATAATATATATATATATATATATATATATATATTTCAATCACTTTCTGCTACAGTCCGTTTCTTGATGTATGTAATACTATAATACTTATAACTATTTTACCTCAAGATGTATTTTTTCTTTAGGGACATGTTTCGGGAGATCCTGTTCTCCCATCTTCAACCTTCGCCATCTTGCTTCTGGCAATGGCAAGATGGCGAAGGTTGAAGATGGGAGAACAGGATCTCCCGAAACATGTCCCTAAAGAAAAAATACATCTTGAGGTAAAATAGTTATAAGTATTATAGTAATATATATATATATATATATATATATATATATATATATATTTTGTAGCATGACAGAAAACCTGCCTTATTATAATTCAAGAATAAGCAAATATAAAATAAAAACAAACTGGCATAAAGAATAATTACTATAAGAATAACTAAATAACAACAGTAAACTGAAGTTCTAGATCCAAAGAAATCAAATTCATTAAAACCAAACATACAGTCTCTAATAAATAAAAGGAAGGTGATTATAGTCCAACTTATAGTGTAGATAGACCCAGATAGATTAGGAGCAGGTAAAGAAAAACCATGGATAAACAAACCCACTGAATCGAAAAATAAATATTGAAAAACAATACCACATTATAAAGGGCCGTAAGTACGAATTACTGAAATTATTTAAGAGTCCATAGGAATGAACGGTGAAACCCATAAGAATATGACAAAATAACTAAATATAATATAATTATAACTCTAAATGTAAACATAGTAAAGAACAGTAAAAAGAACCCTATTAATGTTAAAATATTATTAAATTAAAAGGAAAAATTACTTGATTCAAATCGACCTGAGATAAGAGTTTGAGCTGTGAATAATTGTTTCGACTCAAAGTCGACTAATCGCAATAAGATCAATAAATTAAATTAAATATTCCATATTTGAGTTTTATTTCTTTGTAAAGTATATAATTAAAAGAATTTCAGATATTAATTGAAACCTGGACATCAAGGAGGAAGAGAACGACCAAAAAAGGGAGTAAAGACACCGAATCTACAAATACTATAAATCGATTATCCAAATCACATAAGCTATTTAACGTTTTTAAACAAATTATTCATCACCAACCAAAATAAGTACTCTAATAAAGGAATTAATATAACAACTAGGATTAATACAATAACTCATAAACTAATAAATAATTAATAAATAAATAAAAAATTTTTTTTTTGTTTTTTCAATAAATTAAAATTAAACAAATTTTTATTAAATCTTAATTAATCAATAAACAGGATTGGTTACAAAGAAGATCCAAACGTGGGACATTATTTTAAAGGAATCCGCTACCCAGAAGGAAGATAGAAATAAATTCCAGACTATAAATAGGAATATTCTCATCTATTTCGGCAACATAAAAGTTTTGTTACAATATATATTGTTACAACACAAATAAGCCACCCCAATACCAGGGATAAAAAAGATGATTCTGAATATAAAATAATACTTCATATAAAATAAAATGTTTAATATAAAGAAAATAAAAAGACAATGACATGACAAATGACGACATGACCTAACCCAAGTGATTGACCCAACAAAATTAAACAAAAGAAGAAGGGAACCACAAAAAACAAACGAGAATAAAACCAAATAAGAAAGTGATTAACCAAACCAAATGAAGAAGGGAAAAAACCGAAACCAAACAAAAATGAAACAAATTAAAGGAATTGAATGACTCAATGCAACATATTAAAATGAACCCAAAGGAGAAGGTGGAAAACCAAGGTATTAACCAAATACAATGAAAATGAAGAAGGAATGAAGTGAAAAAGAAACCCAAGATAAAGGGAAATAAATAAAAATGAAAACAAATGATAAGACACAAACAAGTAATAAAGAATATGAGCAGGAGAAATGATACACTCAAATGTAATATTGGAAAAGAGACCAATAATTAACCTATGTAAAAAAGTAAATATTATTATCAATTAAGGGATAAAAAAGTAAATGACAATTGAAAGAAACCCAGTTAAACAATGTTAAATATAAAAAAGCAAACTAACCCACAAATTAGAGTTAGATGTAATGATAAAATATAGAGACATAAAATTGTTAATATTATTAATGATATTTGTAATGAAAGAGATAGTACGGTAGTGAGATAGTAATTAGAGGGATTACCCATTTAGAAACACTTAAAAACAAAAACATTTGTGAAGTGCAAAATGAAAGTGTAAAAACCCCAAAGTATAGCGATAAAGAAAAAACACTAAATAAATTATAATAAACAATAAATAATTTAAAAGTGAAGGTGATGATTAAATGAGAATAATGTAATATAAAGAATGTTAATATAGTGAAAAATAGTGAAGGATAAAAGCATAAACACTTAATAAATCAAAAGGAAACACTAAATGATTAACAGTGAAGAATATTAGTAAATTAAGAATAGTAGTAAGTGTAAACAGTTAATTAAGGTATAATGAACGCTGAAAAGTGATGAAGACAGTATTAGTTAAGAAAGAATATTATTGTTAAGTTTAATTGAATGCAGTTATAATTAAAAGGGGGTATACCATGAAAGAGAAAATAGATAGTGTTACCATGGAGTGGAAGTAACGATTGTTTAAAAATTAAGGAGTTAAAACAAATCAATAAACACCCATGTTATAAGGGATCATTATTAAAGTAAGTTCATAAAAAGTTATGTTGTTTATCACCCAAACAATGATATAAAATAAGATGAACTGTAAACAAATATTATCAAATAATAGTTAAATAATTATTTAAGCAAGTTTATGAATATGATATGGCTGGAAGAATTATACAGACCATAGGCCTAGATGTTGTATTTAATGTGATCAAAAAATAGTAAATAATAGCAACATTGTTATTATTGGCAAATTAAATAAGTAAGAAAGTTAAGAAATGTATGACTTAAATAATAACAAAATAAAGCCCATTAGGTTAAAATGAGATGTAATTTGAATGAAATAAGTAAAATACCATAATGGCTACTTAGGCCTATGAAAATGCCTAACTGTCAAAAACAAACAACTACAAATTGTAACAAATTAACAAAGAAACTAGCTAATCCAAGATGAACAAAAAAACCAAGGATAATTTGTAAATCATAATAAAAGCAAAATATTAGAATAAGGATTTAAATTAGAAGAGAAATGTAATTAGCAAATATGAAAATAATTGTAAAATCATAAAACATAAAATAATCCCACCTTGAGGGATATCAAAATAATCTTTGAAAGGAAATACATACTATAGTGACAATATTTAATAATTAGGAAGGAAGATAGAGGAATAACAGCAATCAGAAGATATCCAAGGATTTTGAAAAGAATTCAAATTTTGATAACAATGGATTTATGTCAATCTAAGCCAATCAGATTTAATTGGTAACCATAGAAACGAACGTTAGGGACGGAATTACCGTTGAATATCGTTACTCGTAAAGCGTCACTCTAACAGAACAGAAGCCGAATTTTGGAAGACTAATTTTTGATCAAAAAATGTAAAAACAGTGAACAAAATTCAAAACCATGATTGAATAAGAAGCAGACGAACCACTGGAGCAGTTAACTAAAGACCAAGGACCATATTACCAGGAAAATAAAAGAAAAATATGACCACATCCAATATGAAAAGGACGCCAGGCCTACTTAAGTCCAAAGATCAGTGAAAATAGAAAATATTGCAGCCCAATCCTCTTCCCACTCAATGAATGATAACACCAAGTCATCTGATGTGTTAAGTACCCTTGACTTACCTTATTTCCAAAAATAAAATCACTTTAAATATTACTAAAAGTAATTTGATCTCTCACTATAATCCGAACAGTCTCTTTCAAAGATTAATTAAGAAAAATAAACACACTGAAAATTTGTTAACATAAAATATAACCTATTGTTTGAATACGAACTTTAGAAACACATTTAATGACACTGCAGAACAGATTGTAACAACACACCTTATTATTTATGTACACATAGAGTAAGGTAAAGTACTTTTATTGTAATCATAGGAATTCTTTGCCTTGTAATCAAAAGAATCCCCGATTTTGGAACGAAATTAATTATAATAACTAAACCGTTCAGCAGGCATGCTGATGTGAACACATCGTTACCATAATCGATTCGTCATCCTGAGAAATATTGTTTCATGTAAAAAGTCGGTGCAAATTTGTTAATCAACCAATATAATTTAATTGTCAAATTGAAAATTTTAATTAACAACCATTAAAATAACTAGTACAGGGAGTAACCGTTGTTATTATTTCATAGGGAGTGTATTGTATTACTTGTGTTTGTTTACGGAAGCTAGATTTGATGACCAGCGCTCACGTAGAAATTCGAACAACTACCTACTCGATTCAGTAGGCTGAATGAGCAGGAATTATTTGAACGCCCCAACCGTCATAGCTGAGAACACCCTATTAAGATATTAATTAATAAGTTTAATTGTTTTAATAAACAATTTGGCGCCACCCGGGATTAACACACCCCCATTTTAGAACAGGTAAGGTTACTGCTTTGTTGTACTGGTAATTGCAGCATAGCTACGGACATCATTAGCGCAAAATAGATGTAACGACCCCAGTGCGAGACGAACGCACTAACACCATATACACGTCTACACATTCAACAGAGACGACACAGAACTCTCACATTACAATATATATATATATATATTTTTTGCAACGGAACACAGGATGATAAGCTATGTTGTTTATATCAGAGCACATGGATGACAAGCATTTTCATGTTTAAATTGGTCTTATGTAATACTTTGTCTTTTAGCCGTAAATTTTGTATTTGGAAATGGATAAGGATGTAGGGTATACCAAATTCTCCGTAAAAAGATTTTCTTTATTGTCATGTATTTTTTGAGTGAATTTTGCACGTGTGCGGGTGTGTTAACGTGTGATCGCTATATCTTCTGCGGTAATTAACCGATCGACATGAAACTTTGACAATGAATTGTTTGTGTAAATAGCTTCAATTTATGTGTACTCTATGGTTCATATCTATTTTAGAAATATGGTTTTTTAAGTAGGAAAAACTCAATTTGAAACACTTTATCATTAACAGCATCATAAAAATTTGTAGATAATTCAATGCAAGTTAGTGCATATTGTAACGATAAGATTCTTATCGTCTCTTAAAATGTGTATGTTTCGTGTGTTCGCCTCACACGTATGGTCGTTACTTTATGTTCACTCTGACTATGTCCGTAGCAATCTCTCGAATTACCAGTACATGCGAGTGGGAACCTTACCTGTTCTTCAATAGGTGTTCATTAATCCCGGATGACGCCAAATTGTTTAACTAAAAACAATAAAAAAAAAAAAATAGGACGATTGAGCGTTCTTAGCTAGGACGGTATGGTAAATTCAAATTTACTCCCACCGCCTGTGCGAATTTCTTAATCTAGCTGTTAGTTCACCGAGTTCCCGACGTGAGTGCTTACCGTCACCTTTGCTGTTCGCTAAAATACACAAATAATATAATGTACTTCCTATGGAATAAAGAACAGTGGTTACAACTCTGTACTAGTTTATTAAATTGCGATTAGTATTTATTCAGTAAGATATAAAATTATATTTCGTTATTCAACAAATTTGCACCGGCAGTTATTATAAGACCAAAATCTCAAGGTTCGGCGAAGTGACTCTGAATGAATTATTCAGTCAGACATGGCGACTGCAACAGTTTGTTTACTATTAATTTCGTTCAGATTCTGGATTCTTGTGATTACAAAAAAAAAATATCAATTTGATTACAATAAAGTACACTACCTTACATTAATTGTACTTATATTATATAATGTGTAATTATAATTTGTTCCTGAAGTGTTATAAAGTGTGTTTCCAAAGTTTGTAATTTTTATACAGGTTATTTTTCTTAATTAACATAAGTTTAGTGTTTTATTTTTTATTAATCTTTGAAAGAAATAATATCATCAGTTTATAGTGAGAGTTCAAAGTGTAATCGGAAAAAATTAAAGAGAATTTATTTCATAAATTCGGGTAACTCAGCAATACTTATCAAATCAGTCGACTTGAGGTGTAATGTCATTCAGTTGGAATGGGTTGTTGTCTTCGATAGTTATCAATCTTCAATCATCTTGGGCTTCTTTTTCGTATTAGTTGGTTTAAATTTATTAATTTAGAAATTATTAATCAGGTATTAGGCATCAGTTGAATGTCCTCATCTTCTTACTTCTTCATTTTTTCTAATTTGGATTACTTTTAAACACTTTATATTAACATTTTGGTCATTCACGGCTTGGCGTCTATTCCTGTTGAGCATCAATAATGGAATAATAGTTTCTAACTGAAAATTCATAAATAACGTTCAGTTGTCATGGTAACTGATTGACTCTGATTGGCTGAACTTGACTTAAGCCCATTGTTATCATATTTGAATTTTTATTCAAAATGACTATATCTTCTGATTGCTATTATTCTTCTGTCTTCTTATTTATGTATGAGATATTATCACAACTGTTCGTATTTTCTTTCAAAGATCATTTTGACATCCCACAAAGCTGGGTTTGCTTATGTATTATTGTTTGAACAATTATGTTGATATTATCTAATTACATTTCTTTCTTATTTTATGTCCTTAATTTAACATTTATCTTTTAATATGATTCATTAATTATCCTTGACTAGTTACTTGCCTTGGATTTGCTAATATTCTCGTTAATTTTTTACAATTTGTAGTTATTGGTTTTATACAGTTAGGCATTTCATAGGCCTAGTTAGTAATTGGCTATCTTTTCTTAATTTATACAAATTACATATTAATTTACCCTTATACATGTTTTGTTTTGGTATTACAAATGATTTGTTTACTTGTTGAATTATTTGGGTTTGTTTTATAATAATTGTATGTTTTTATTAGTTTCCACATTATGGTTTGTCTATTATTTTCTAACTGCCCTTCCAGTACCATTAGATTTATATTGTAACGATACAATTAAGCCAAATCTCGTACCAGTGATAAAAAAGATAATTCTTAATATAAAATTTACTTCATATGAAATAAAATGTGTAAAAAATGATTAAAATGTAAATACTTTGACAAGACGTACCACGATATTACCCAACCCAAGTGATTGAGCCGAAAACACAGACATAAAGAAGGGAACCACGTAACATACTTATTAAAATGTAAATATTTTGACATGATTGAGCCGAAAACACAGACATAAAGAAGGGAACCACGTAACATACTTATTAAAATGTAAATATTTTGACATGATTGAGCCAACAACCCAAACATAAAGAAGGGAACCACGTAACATACTTATTAAAATATGATAGACAAAACAATGATGGACACAGAACTAAAGAAGAACCAGAAGAAGAGGACAGATCCATACAAGTAAACAGAATTTAAACCAGAAGAGAAGAAGAGGAGAACCGAACTGGATTGAAGAAGAAGAAGAGGAAGAATGAAGAGGAGACAGATAAAACCCAAGGGGAAACTAACACACATATATAAAAGGGAAAGATTGTATGTTTAGAGATAGAATACGGTCAATAAACCTTGAATAATTATATATTAATGAAACCAATGTTATTATTAGCATTAATTTAACATATGTATCCAATTTTTAAGACAATACAATTGTAAAACAATGTAGTATAGGAAAGGTACACTAACCCTGTCAGAAAGGTTAGATTCAACCCAAAACACAACTAGCCTAATATTGTTTATAGTAAAAATAATACTAAAACAAAAATAGTGAGAAATGGTAGGAGAAGGTATAGGGGTTACCCATTAAATAACACTAATTACAAAACAGTGAACCAAAGTGAAGTGTTAATGCCCTAAAAAATAGTGAAAGTGAATGTGAAACATTCAAATTAGAATGCTAAGGAAGTGGACACTCTTTAAAACATTGATAAACCACCAATGATTGGAGTGGAATTATAATTAGTTGTATACCTAGAAGTAATTAAAAATAGTATTTAAAATTAATATAAGGGAAGCATGTGACATATCAGGGAGAAAGCCCAGTACCATAACTTGTGTTAACATGGCATGATAGGATAGAAGTAAAGTTTGTTATTAAAGATTAAAATTATAAAGAATACAACACCCCATGTTGAAAGGGGAATTAACCTTCATAATATTAGAGAAAGTGACAATGTTTATCACCCTAGTTTATAAGACAAGAAAGAAATCAATGTTAGTACTAAGAATAATTTATGACTTATAAAGAATAGTTGATTCAATGTTAAAGAAGGAATATGACTGAAAGGGGACTTACAGTCCATAAACCTAACTATTATATTTTAAATGAAAAGTAATGAAAATGTATGTTGAATAATAATTAAATCACAAACAAATAAATGAAGCCCATCAGGCTGAATTCAGAATGTAATTTAAAAAGGAAATACACTAGAAAACAATCATGGCTGTTTGTAACTAGGAAAACAGTTAACTGCCAAGAACATTCAAATGCAAATTGTATCAATTTCACAAAAAATCTTACTAATCTAAGAACAGTGAATGGACAGTAATTATATATCAGTTATTTCAACACAGAAATATTATTGTAATAATTTAATTCAAGAAAGATATGTTATTTATTAAATGTCAACTAATTAGACTATAGTTAAAGTGTAACAGAATATGACCTTATGAGGTATCATTGTAAACTTTGAAAGGAAAGAAAAATAATAGTGATGCCATTTATTATCCCAAAGGAATTATAAGGGAATAAAATCATTAGGAAAATACTTAATAAATTTGAATAAAAATTCAAATATTTCTAACAATGTATGTAAAGAGTAATTAAACAAGCATTGAATTATTAGTTACTATGACAACGAGTCGTTTGAGGCTTATTTTTTCCGTTAAAAATATAGACGCTGAAGAAACGAAGCGTGGGTACGCCACACAAGAAATTGGACAAACTAAAACTTTAATTTAAACAGTTACAAGTCAACTAGTGAACCAAAATGATCCAATATGAAGAGACGTCGATCTATACAGAATTAATGATGACCAGGAGCGAAATTAAATAAACTAATTAAAGAAAAAACCCAGACCAGTTTGAAGAAGATGCTGGAAGCCTACAACCAGCCCAAATTCGAAAAATACACGCCTACCCTGATGATGACCCTTCAACGTGAGACGAACTGATAAGTACTGAATAATTTCTTACTCCCAAAAAACCCTAAATTACTTGAATTATTTTCAAATGATAAAATTTCTCACTATTTAAAAAATAGTATTTTCTTTCAAAGGTAAAGGCACAATTTACTTACATTAAAAAACATTTGACTAACTTATAGAGATAACCTTATTTGTGAACATAACTACTGTAACAGAAGTACGACACTACTGAACAAATTGTACAAACACATTATAAATCCTAAGTACGTATAAGGTATAATAGTGTACTTTCTTTTCATGTAATCAACGTTTATGTCTATTTTCATGATCAAAAGAACTCCAGGTTTTTAAAAACATAGTAATTTTGTTAAAAGTAAATGAACGATAGTGTTTTGAAACCAATTTTGCCAACCTGAGATATTTTGTGTTTCAAGCTCTAAGCCGGAGCATAATATTATAAATTTGTTTATGATTCAATTGTCATGTTTATTAATAATTAAATGTGTATTAAAAAACGCAGTACAGTACATTACTATCTTGTTATTTCATAGGATTTTTTGTAAATATATGTGTGTTAGCGAAGTTTTAAGTCATAGCCAACTAGCGCTTGTCACGAGTGGCCGAGTCGACAACCTGTGTAGCAGCGGGAATAATTCGAACGCCACAGCTGTCCATGCTAATACCACATATTACTTTAAAAATTAAATGTTTTAATTGTTTTAACAAAAACAATTTGGCGCCACCCGGGAATCGTAATCCATATGAATTGACAGGTAGGTTGTACTGGTGACATTGACAACGCTACGGACTCCAGTAGTGACGTCGATTTATGTAACAACCAGTGTGAGGCAAACACACTACATTCACACTAATACACAAAATAAACAAGTGAGACATTTTAACAGGTACGACCCATATATATTGTTACATATTGGCGACCAGCAACGTGTGGCTGGTAAGAATAACTAGCGGCGATCATGAATAGACACGGGATGGTTATGAGACGCAAAGGGAAGGAAACACCAAACCAAGAAGGAAACCCAGAAGAAGTGGAGGAAGTTGAAGAAGTAGAAATGGAGGAAACGACTGGAGAATTGTCAGAAGAAAACCCACAGGAGGACCAAGTGGAAAATCCAAATCCACCTGAACCTGAACCGGAACCGGAAATAGAAGCAGAAGTCATGGCAAATAACCAACCAATCAAACCAACTGAAGAAACGAATTTAGATAGCATGATGAAGTTCATGATGGAACAATTTGGACAAATGAATAAAAAATTGGAGTCAGACAAGGAAGATTTAAATAAAAAATTAGAATCCGACAAGGAAGAGTTAAATAAAAAATTGGAAAAACTGGACATCCTGAACGACAAAATAGAAAGCAACCATGAAGACTTGAAGAGAAGTCAGGAGGCATTGGAGAAGAAGAGCGAGGAGCTGAAGAAACAGATCAAGAAGGATCTGGAGATAGTAAACAAAAAGATGGAAACTAATCATGATGTTCTCCAAAGGAAAATCGAGGAAGAAAGTGAGAAGAACAGAGAAGAATTGAGATTCATGTTTGCAGAGTTTCGTGAAGAAGACAAACGGACAAAAACATGGATGAATAAGAGATGGGAAGAAACAAGTTATCCAGTAAATCAACTTCAAGAAACTTTAGTTAGTGATTTCAAACCAAGGAATGAAACACTAGACAGCACTCCTGAAAGTATCAAAGAAACGTTAAATGAGAACATGGAACCGGGGAATCAGAAAATAACACAGAAGGAGATGGTCAAGGAACTAGAGGAGAGGCACCAAGAACTACAAATAGGTGTAAACAGTCGTATGAGGAAGAATCGAGTCATTAAGAAGATTAAGAAAACAGAGGAACTGAGAAAGGTATATAAGAGGAAACTCATCAAAACACGAGAAGAAGTGGAGATGATGAAGAACGGCCTCATCGATGTATTTAATTTGCCCATTACCTACCAAAGCAAATTAATAAAGTACAAAGATTGTAGGAGGACTCTGAGAGAAATTACAAAATGAATTCACAACCAACCAGTGGGTGAAAATTTCAACAAATCTATACTTAGATGGAAGATGCCAGAAATGGAAATACCAAATAAAAAAGCGAAAACCATATTAATAAGAGAGACACAAATAACTTCTCTGATTAGTGGACAAAATAAACAAATGTTTGCGATAAACATAAAGACTACAGAACATAGGGTATTAAAGGAATTATGGTACAAGATGGATGAGACCTATTTCACCAGTAAGAAAACAGTTCTACACGCCAGAGTTATCCGAACCATAAGGGCAGAGGAACTGATGGACCATGGGTAAACTAAGTGAAGATACCACAAACCAAGAAAAGGGACTGATCTTCAAGTTACTGACCCAGCAACCCAATGGAATAGAAGGAGATATTAAAATTAAATAAAGCTACTAGACAATCACCAAACCAAGAGGGTACAAGAAATGACGACGACCAAGACGATTTAAATAAGAAAAAATTAAACTATAATAAACCAACTTAAAATAATATTATCCAGAATAAGTGTGTCTATCAAGCACTTGAAGGAGTAGAGGTGCATAATAACAAAGAGTCGAACAAGAGAAGGAAATAATAAAGGAAAGAAAAGGAGAAGTCAACTTACAAGAATATAAATAACAAGGACCTGTGTATAGCAATATGAATAAACAATTATGTATATCGTAATAATCCGTATATCATCACAAGAGACAATGGTAATAATACTTACCAAATCAGTAATAAAATCAAAGGAGTTTACAACCAAACTTCAATAAAAAAGTTTTACGAAGAAGAATAAAACCATTGTGAAATGAAACCAATTTCAAAATTCTAAAAGAGATTGTAAGAGCAGCTTACTCAAATATTTAGATGATATATGCGGAACAATCAAAAGTTTTAATGAAAAAAAAAGAGAGAAAAACAAAGGAAACAGTTACACAAATTCCTTTCAATTTAAATCAGTTTAAAATATAACAAAAGATTGAAATATGAAGTATGAAGTAAAAAGTGAGATAATCAGGAATAAGTTACACACATTCCTATGTAATAAAAATGTAAGAAGCACAAACTTACAATTATAATTAAAAACAAAAAATAGCTAAAAAGGAATACGCTACAAACATTCCTTTAAGGTAAGACCATTAACTTACCAAAGAATTATCAAAAATGATGTTGAATACAGAGTAAAATAAACAAAAATAAAATCAAGTTCAAATTACTGAGATAAATACTTGAAATTATACTGAATCAAAAGTATTATCAGAAAAAATAAATAAAACTTTACCTGGTACAAGGAGAGAGAGAAATTGTATATAAAACCAATATACAGATATGGCTAAAGCAGAATCATGCTAAATGTCTAAAACAATTAAGATGATCACAACGAGCATTGAAAACAAAATAATGAAAAGTGAGATATGATGAAATTAACATATGAATAAAGATAAAATTTCTCAATATAGTATATGAGTAGATGATAGTGTATAGTTAAGGTATAGCAGAAGGAAGAATGAGTAGTAATGATAAAGTGATCTAAAAACAAACCACAAGGTGGACAATCCCAATTATATTATTATTATTAAGTCACAAGTTGACAAAGATTTAAGATTGACTGTTGAAAAGTCCAGCAATCTATATGAACTGAGTAGAGAAGATGTGCCTCTAGTCTCAGAAAATTGAGTAGTAATGGGAGAAACCAGCTACTATATAAAGTTAGGGAAAAAATTTGTGTATGAGGGAATATGCACCAATGGAAATAAATAAAAACAGATCCAAATAAAATGGAGTGAATTAAGTAAGAAGAGAAATGGAGAATGGAGAAACAAACAAGGAAGAGAAGGAAAAAAGTTATCTATAACTGATAATTTCATAAAAAACTATGCTAGTATTTTATTAAAATGATCAATTTTAGAGGAGAGGCATTATGTAACGATACAATTAAGCCAAATCTCGTACCAGTGATAAAAAAGATAATTCTTAATATAAAATTTACTTCATATGAAATAAAATGTGTAAAAAATGATTAAAATGTAAATACTTTGACAAGACGTACCACGATATTACCCAACCCAAGTGATTGAGCCGAAAACACAGACATAAAGAAGGGAACCACGTAACATACTTATTAAAATGTAAATATTTTGACATGATTGAGCCGAAAACACAGACATAAAGAAGGGAACCACGTAACATACTTATTAAAATATAAATATTTTGACATGATTGAGCCAACAACCCAAACATAAAGAAGGGAACCACGTAACATACTTATTAAAATATGATAGACAAAACAATGATGGACACAGAACTAAAGAAGAACCAGAAGAAGAGGACAGATCCATACAAGTAAACAGAATTTAAACCAGAAGAGAAGAAGAGGAGAACCGAACTGGATTGAAGAAGAAGAAGAGGAAGAATGAAGAGGAGACAGATAAAACCCAAGGGGAAACTAACACACATATATAAAAGGGAAAGATTGTATGTTTAGAGATAGAATACGGTCAATAAACCGTGAATAATTATATATTAATGAAACCAATGTTATTATTAGCATTAATTTAACATATGTATCCAATTTTTAAGACAATACAATTGTAAAACAATGTAGTATAGGAAAGGTACACTAACCCTGTCAGAAAGGTTAGATTCAACCCAAAACACAACTAGCCTAATATTGTTTATAGTAAAAATAATACTAAAACAAAAATAGTGAGAAATGGTAGGAGAAGGTATAGGGGTTACCCATTAAATAACACTAATTACAAAACAGTGAACCAAAGTGAAGTGTTAATGCCCTAAAAAATAGTGAAAGTGAATGTGAAACATTCAAATTAGAATGCTAAGGAAGTGGACACTCTTTAAAACATTGATAAACCACCAATGATTGGAGTGGAATTATAATTAGTTGTATACCTAGAAGTAATTAAAAATAGTATTTAAAATTAATATAAGGGAAGCATGTGACATATCAGGGAGAAAGCCCAGTACCATAACTTGTGTTAACATGGCATGATAGGATAGAAGTAAAGTTTGTTATTAAAGATTAAAATTATAAAGAATACAACACCCCATGTTGAAAGGGGAATTAACCTTCATAATATTAGAGAAAGTGACAATGTTTATCACCCTAGTTTATAAGACAAGAAAGAAATCAATGTTAGTACTAAGAATAATTTATGACTTATAAAGAATAGTTGATTCAATGTTAAAGAAGGAATATGACTGAAAGGGGACTTACAGTCCATAAACCTAACTATTATATTTTAAATGAAAAGTAATGAAAATGTATGTTGAATAATAATTAAATCACAAACAAATAAATGAAGCCCATCAGGCTGAATTCAGAATGTAATTTAAAAAGGAAATACACTAGAAAACAATCATGGCTGTTTGTAACTAGGAAAACAGTTAACTGCCAAGAACATTCAAATGCAAATTGTATCAATTTCACAAAAAATCTTACTAATCTAAGAACAGTGAATGGACAGTAATTATATATCAGTTATTTCAACACAGAAATATTATTGTAATAATTTAATTCAAGAAAGATATGTTATTTATTAAATGTCAACTAATTAGACTATAGTTAAAGTGTAACAGAATATGACCTTATGAGGTATCATTGTAAACTTTGAAAGGAAAGAAAAATAATAGTGATGTCATTTATTATCCCAAAGGAATTATAAGGGAATAAAATCATTAGGAAAATACTTAATAAATTTGAATAAAAATTCAAATATTTCTAACAATGTATGTAAAGAGTAATTAAACAAGCATTGAATTATTAGTTACTATGACAACGAGTCGTTTGAGGCTTATTTTTTCCGTTAAAAATATAGACGCTGAAGAAACGAAGCGTGGGTACGCCACACAAGAAATTGGACAAACTAAAACTTTAATTTAAACAGTTACAAGTCAGCTAGTGAACCAAAATGATCCAATATGAAGAGACGTCGATCTATACAGAATTAATGATGACCAGGAGCGAAATTAAATAAACTAATTAAAGAAAAAACCCAGACCAGTTTGAAGAAGATGCTGGAAGCCTACAACCAGCCCAAATTCGAAAAATACACGCCTACCCTGATGATGACCCTTCAACGTGAGACGAACTGATAAGTACTGAATAATTTCTTACTCCCAAAAAACCCTAAATTACTTGAATTATTTTCAAATGATAAAATTTCTCACTATTTAAAAAATAGTATTTTCTTTCAAAGGTAAAGGCACAATTTACTTACATTAAAAAACATTTGACTAACTTATAGAGATAACCTTATTTGTGAACATAACTACTGTAACAGAAGTACGACACTACTGAACAAATTGTACAAACACATTATAAATCCTAAGTACGTATAAGGTATAATAGTGTACTTTCTTTTCATGTAATCAACGTTTATGTCTATTTTCATGATCAAAAGAACTCCAGGTTTTTAAAAACATAGTAATTTTGTTAAAAGTAAATGAACGATAGTGTTTTGAAACCAATTTTGCCAACCTGAGATATTTTGTGTTTCAAGCTCTAAGCCGGAGCATAATATTATAAATTTGTTTATGATTCAATTGTCATGTTTATTAATAATTAAATGTGTATTAAAAAACGCAGTACAGTACATTACTATCTTGTTATTTCATAGGATTTTTTGTAAATATATGTGTGTTAGCGAAGTTTTAAGTCATAGCCAACTAGCGCTTGTCACGAGTGGCCGAGTCGACAACCTGTGTAGCAGCGGGAATAATTCGAACGCCACAGCTGTCCATGCTAATACCACATATTACTTTAAAAATTAAATGTTTTAATTGTTTTAACAAAAACAATTTGGCGCCACCCGGGAATCGTAATCCATATGAATTGACAGGTAGGTTGTACTGGTGACATTGACAGCGCTACGGACTCCAGTAGTGACGTCGATTTATGTAACAACCAGTGTGAGGCAAACACACTACATTCACACTAATACACAAAATAAACAAGTGAGACATTTTAACAGGTACGACCCATATATATTGTTACATATTGGCGACCAGCAACGTGTGGCTGGTAAGAATAACTAGCGGCGATCATGAATAGACACGGGATGGTTATGAGACGCAAAGGGAAGGAAACACCAAACCAAGAAGGAAACCCAGAAGAAGTGGAGGAAGTTGAAGAAGTAGAAATGGAGGAAACGACTGGAGAATTGTCAGAAGAAAACCCACAGGAGGACCAAGTGGAAAATCCAAATCCACCTGAACCTGAACCGGAACCGGAAATAGAAGCAGAAGTCATGGCAAATAACCAACCAATCAAACCAACTGAAGAAACGAATTTAGATAGCATGATGAAGTTCATGATGGAACAATTTGGACAAATGAATAAAAAATTGGAGTCAGACAAGGAAGATTTAAATAAAAAATTAGAATCCGACAAGGAAGAGTTAAATAAAAAATTGGAAAAACTGGACATCCTGAACGACAAAATAGAAAGCAACCATGAAGACTTGAAGAGAAGTCAGGAGGCATTGGAGAAGAAGAGCGAGGAGCTGAAGAAACAGATCAAGAAGGATCTGGAGATAGTAAACAAAAAGATGGAAACTAATCATGATGTTCTCCAAAGGAAAATCGAGGAAGAAAGTGAGAAGAACAGAGAAGAATTGAGATTCATGTTTGCAGAGTTTCGTGAAGAAGACAAACGGACAAAAACATGGATGAATAAGAGATGGGAAGAAACAAGTTATCCAGTAAATCAACTTCAAGAAACTTTAGTTAGTGATTTCAAACCAAGGAATGAAACACTAGACAGCACTCCTGAAAGTATCAAAGAAACGTTAAATGAGAACATGGAACCGGGGAATCAGAAAATAACACAGAAGGAGATGGTCAAGGAACTAGAGGAGAGGCACCAAGAACTACAAATAGGTGTAAACAGTCGTATGAGGAAGAATCGAGTCATTAAGAAGATTAAGAAAACAGAGGAACTGAGAAAGGTATATAAGAGGAAACTCATCAAAACACGAGAAGAAGTGGAGATGATGAAGAACGGCCTCATCGATGTATTTAATTTGCCCATTACCTACCAAAGCAAATTAATAAAGTACAAAGATTGTAGGAGGACTCTGAGAGAAATTACAAAATGAATTCACAACCAACCAGTGGGTGAAAATTTCAACAAATCTATACTTAGATGGAAGATGCCAGAAATGGAAATACCAAATAAAAAAGCGAAAACCATATTAATAAGAGAGACACAAATAACTTCTCTGATTAGTGGACAAAATAAACAAATGTTTGCGATAAACATAAAGACTACAGAACATAGGGTATTAAAGGAATTATGGTACAAGATGGATGAGACCTATTTCACCAGTAAGAAAACAGTTCTACACGCCAGAGTTATCCGAACCATAAGGGCAGAGGAACTGATGGACCATGGGTAAACTAAGTGAAGATACCACAAACCAAGAAAAGGGACTGATCTTCAAGTTACTGACCCAGCAACCCAATGGAATAGAAGGAGATATTAAAATTAAATAAAGCTACTAGACAATCACCAAACCAAGAGGGTACAAGAAATGACGACGACCAAGACGATTTAAATAAGAAAAAATTAAACTATAATAAACCAACTTAAAATAATATTATCCAGAATAAGTGTGTCTATCAAGCACTTGAAGGAGTAGAGGTGCATAATAACAAAGAGTCGAACAAGAGAAGGAAATAATAAAGGAAAGAAAAGGAGAAGTCAACTTACAAGAATATAAATAACAAGGACCTGTGTATAGCAATATGAATAAACAATTATGTATATCATAATAATCCGTATATCATCACAAGAGACAGTGGTAATAATACTTACCAAATCAGTAATATCAATACAAGGAAAATCAAAGGAGTTTACAACCAAACTTCAATAAAAAAGTTTTACGAAGAAGAATAAAACCATTGTGAAATGAAACCAATTTCAAAATTCTAAAAGAGATTGTAAGAGCAGCTTACTCAAATATTTAGATGATATATGCGGAACAATCAAAAGTTTTAATGAAAAAAAAAGAGAGAAAAACAAAGGAAACAGTTACACAAATTCCTTTCAATTTAAATCAGTTTAAAATATAACAAAAGATTGAAATATGAAGTATGAAGTAAAAAGTGAGATAATCAGGAATAAGTTACACACATTCCTATGTAATAAAAATGTAAGAAGCACAAACTTACAATTATAATTAAAAACAAAAAATAGCTAAAAAGGAATACGCTACAAACATTCCTTTAAGGTAAGACCATTAACTTACCAAAGAATTATCAAAAATGATGTTGAATACAGAGTAAAATAAACAAAAATAAAATCAAGTTCAAATTACTGAGATAAATACTTGAAATTATACTGAATCAAAAGTATTATCAGAAAAAATAAATAAAACTTTACCTGGTACAAGGAGAGAGAGAAATTGTATATAAAACCAATATACAGATATGGCTAAAGCAGAATCATGCTAAATGTCTAAAACAATTAAGATGATCACAACGAGCATTGAAAACAAAATAATGAAAAGTGAGATGATGAAATTAACATATGAATAAAGATAAAATTTCTCAATATAGTATATGAGTAGATGATAGTGTATAGTTAAGGTATAGCAGAAGGAAGAATGAGTAGTAATGATAAAGTGATCTAAAAACAAACCACAAGGTGGACAATCCCAATTATATTATTATATTATTATTATTAAGTCACAAGTTGACAAAGATTTAAGATTGACTGTTGAAAAGTCCAGCAATCTATATGAACTGAGTAGAGAAGATGTGCCTCTAGTCTCAGAAAATTGAGTAGTAATGGGAGAAACCAGCTACTATATAAAGTTAGGGAAAAAATTTGTGTATAAGGGAATATGCACCAATGGAAATAAATAAAAACAGATCCAAATAAAATGGAGTGAATTAAGTAAGAAGAGAAATGGAGAATGGAGAAACAAACAAGGAAGAGAAGGAAAAAAGTTATCTATAACTGATAATTTCATAAAAAACTATGCTAGTATTTTATTAAAATGATCAATTTTAGAGGAGAGGCATTATGTAACGATACAATTAAGCCAAATCTCGTACCAGTGATAAAAAAGATAATTCTTAATATAAAATTTACTTCATATGAAATAAAATGTGTAAAAAATGATTAAAATGTAAATACTTTGACAAGACGTACCACGATATTACCCAACCCAAGTGATTGAGCCGAAAACACAGACATAAAGAAGGGAGCCACGTAACATACTTATTAAAATGTAAATATTTTGACATGATTGAGCCGAAAACACAGACATAAAGAAGGGAACCACGTAACATACTTATTAAAATATAAATATTTTGACATGATTGAGCCAACAACCCAAACATAAAGAAGGGAACCACGTAACATACTTATTAAAATATGATAGACAAAACAATGATGGACACAGAACTAAAGAAGAACCAGAAGAAGAGGACAGATCCATACAAGTAAACAGAATTTAAACCAGAAGAGAAGAAGAGGAGAACCGAACTGGATTGAAGAAGAAGAAGAGGAAGAATGAAGAGGAGACAGATAAAACCCAAGGGGAAACTAACACACATATATAAAAGGGAAAGATTGTATGTTTAGAGATAGAATACGGTCAATAAACCTTGAATAATTATATATTAATGAAACCAATGTTATTATTAGCATTAATTTAACATATGTATCCAATTTTTAAGACAATACAATTGTAAAACAATGTAGTATAGGAAAGGTACACTAACCCTGTCAGAAAGGTTAGATTCAACCCAAAACACAACTAGCCTAATATTGTTTATAGTAAAAATAATACTAAAACAAAAATAGTGAGAAATGGTAGGAGAAGGTATAGGGGTTACCCATTAAATAACACTAATTACAAAACAGTGAACCAAAGTGAAGTGTTAATGCCCTAAAAAATAGTGAAAGTGAATGTGAAACATTCAAATTAGAATGCTAAGGAAGTGGACACTCTTTAAAACATTGATAAACCACCAATGATTGGAGTGGAATTATAATTAGTTGTATACCTAGAAGTAATTAAAAATAGTATTTAAAATTAATATAAGGGAAGCATGTGACATATCAGGGAGAAAGCCCAGTACCATAACTTGTGTTAACATGGCATGATAGGATAGAAGTAAAGTTTGTTATTAAAGATTAAAATTATAAAGAATACAACACCCCATGTTGAAAGGGGAATTAACCTTCATAATATTAGAGAAAGTGACAATGTTTATCACCCTAGTTTATAAGACAAGAAAGAAATCAATGTTAGTACTAAGAATAATTTATGACTTATAAAGAATAGTTGATTCAATGTTAAAGAAGGAATATGACTGAAAGGGGACTTACAGTCCATAAACCTAACTATTATATTTTAAATGAAAAGTAATGAAAATGTATGTTGAATAATAATTAAATCACAAACAAATAAATGAAGCCCATCAGGCTGAATTCAGAATGTAATTTAAAAAGGAAATACACTAGAAAACAATCATGGCTGTTTGTAACTAGGAAAACAGTTAACTGCCAAGAACATTCAAATGCAAATTGTATCAATTTCACAAAAAATCTTACTAATCTAAGAACAGTGAATGGACAGTAATTATATATCAGTTATTTCAACACAGAAATATTATTGTAATAATTTAATTCAAGAAAGATATGTTATTTATTAAATGTCAACTAATTAGACTATAGTTAAAGTGTAACAGAATATGACCTTATGAGGTATCATTGTAAACTTTGAAAGGAAAGAAAAATAATAGTGATGCCATTTATTATCCCAAAGGAATTATAAGGGAATAAAATCATTAGGAAAATACTTAATAAATTTGAATAAAAATTCAAATATTTCTAACAATGTATGTAAAGAGTAATTAAACAAGCATTGAATTATTAGTTACTATGACAACGAGTCGTTTGAGGCTTATTTTTTCCGTTAAAAATATAGACGCTGAAGAAACGAAGCGTGGGTACGCCACACAAGAAATTGGACAAACTAAAACTTTAATTTAAACAGTTACAAGTCAACTAGTGAACCAAAATGATCCAATATGAAGAGACGTCGATCTATACAGAATTAATGATGACCAGGAGCGAAATTAAATAAACTAATTAAAGAAAAAACCCAGACCAGTTTGAAGAAGATGCTGGAAGCCTACAACCAGCCCAAATTCGAAAAATACACGCCTACCCTGATGATGACCCTTCAACGTGAGACGAACTGATAAGTACTGAATAATTTCTTACTCCCAAAAAACCCTAAATTACTTGAATTATTTTCAAATGATAAAATTTCTCACTATTTAAAAAATAGTATTTTCTTTCAAAGGTAAAGGCACAATTTACTTACATTAAAAAACATTTGACTAACTTATAGAGATAACCTTATTTGTGAACATAACTACTGTAACAGAAGTACGACACTACTGAACAAATTGTACAAACACATTATAAATCCTAAGTACGTATAAGGTATAATAGTGTACTTTCTTTTCATGTAATCAACGTTTATGTCTATTTTCATGATCAAAAGAACTCCAGGTTTTTAAAAACATAGTAATTTTGTTAAAAGTAAATGAACGATAGTGTTTTGAAACCAATTTTGCCAACCTGAGATATTTTGTGTTTCAAGCTCTAAGCCGGAGCATAATATTATAAATTTGTTTATGATTCAATTGTCATGTTTATTAATAATTAAATGTGTATTAAAAAACGCAGTACAGTACATTACTATCTTGTTATTTCATAGGATTTTTTGTAAATATATGTGTGTTAGCGAAGTTTTAAGTCATAGCCAACTAGCGCTTGTCACGAGTGGCCGAGTCGACAACCTGTGTAGCAGCGGGAATAATTCGAACGCCACAGCTGTCCATGCTAATACCACATATTACTTTAAAAATTAAATGTTTTAATTGTTTTAACAAAAACAATTTGGCGCCACCCGGGAATCGTAATCCATATGAATTGACAGGTAGGTTGTACTGGTGACATTGACAACGCTACGGACTCCAGTAGTGACGTCGATTTATGTAACAACCAGTGTGAGGCAAACACACTACATTCACACTAATACACAAAATAAACAAGTGAGACATTTTAACAGGTACGACCCATATATATTGTTACATATTGGCGACCAGCAACGTGTGGCTGGTAAGAATAACTAGCGGCGATCATGAATAGACACGGGATGGTTATGAGACGCAAAGGGAAGGAAACACCAAACCAAGAAGGAAACCCAGAAGAAGTGGAGGAAGTTGAAGAAGTAGAAATGGAGGAAACGACTGGAGAATTGTCAGAAGAAAACCCACAGGAGGACCAAGTGGAAAATCCAAATCCACCTGAACCTGAACCGGAACCGGAAATAGAAGCAGAAGTCATGGCAAATAACCAACCAATCAAACCAACTGAAGAAACGAATTTAGATAGCATGATGAAGTTCATGATGGAACAATTTGGACAAATGAATAAAAAATTGGAGTCAGACAAGGAAGATTTAAATAAAAAATTAGAATCCGACAAGGAAGAGTTAAATAAAAAATTGGAAAAACTGGACATCCTGAACGACAAAATAGAAAGCAACCATGAAGACTTGAAGAGAAGTCAGGAGGCATTGGAGAAGAAGAGCGAGGAGCTGAAGAAACAGATCAAGAAGGATCTGGAGATAGTAAACAAAAAGATGGAAACTAATCATGATGTTCTCCAAAGGAAAATCGAGGAAGAAAGTGAGAAGAACAGAGAAGAATTGAGATTCATGTTTGCAGAGTTTCGTGAAGAAGACAAACGGACAAAAACATGGATGAATAAGAGATGGGAAGAAACAAGTTATCCAGTAAATCAACTTCAAGAAACTTTAGTTAGTGATTTCAAACCAAGGAATGAAACACTAGACAGCACTCCTGAAAGTATCAAAGAAACGTTAAATGAGAACATGGAACCGGGGAATCAGAAAATAACACAGAAGGAGATGGTCAAGGAACTAGAGGAGAGGCACCAAGAACTACAAATAGGTGTAAACAGTCGTATGAGGAAGAATCGAGTCATTAAGAAGATTAAGAAAACAGAGGAACTGAGAAAGGTATATAAGAGGAAACTCATCAAAACACGAGAAGAAGTGGAGATGATGAAGAACGGCCTCATCGATGTATTTAATTTGCCCATTACCTACCAAAGCAAATTAATAAAGTACAAAGATTGTAGGAGGACTCTGAGAGAAATTACAAAATGAATTCACAACCAACCAGTGGGTGAAAATTTCAACAAATCTATACTTAGATGGAAGATGCCAGAAATGGAAATACCAAATAAAAAAGCGAAAACCATATTAATAAGAGAGACACAAATAACTTCTCTGATTAGTGGACAAAATAAACAAATGTTTGCGATAAACATAAAGACTACAGAACATAGGGTATTAAAGGAATTATGGTACAAGATGGATGAGACCTATTTCACCAGTAAGAAAACAGTTCTACACGCCAGAGTTATCCGAACCATAAGGGCAGAGGAACTGATGGACCATGGGTAAACTAAGTGAAGATACCACAAACCAAGAAAAGGGACTGATCTTCAAGTTACTGACCCAGCAACCCAATGGAATAGAAGGAGATATTAAAATTAAATAAAGCTACTAGACAATCACCAAACCAAGAGGGTACAAGAAATGACGACGACCAAGACGATTTAAATAAGAAAAAATTAAACTATAATAAACCAACTTAAAATAATATTATCCAGAATAAGTGTGTCTATCAAGCACTTGAAGGAGTAGAGGTGCATAATAACAAAGAGTCGAACAAGAGAAGGAAATAATAAAGGAAAGAAAAGGAGAAGTCAACTTACAAGAATATAAATAACAAGGACCTGTGTATAGCAATATGAATAAACAATTATGTATATCGTAATAATCCGTATATCATCACAAGAGACAATGGTAATAATACTTACCAAATCAGTAATAAAATCAAAGGAGTTTACAACCAAACTTCAATAAAAAAGTTTTACGAAGAAGAATAAAACCATTGTGAAATGAAACCAATTTCAAAATTCTAAAAGAGATTGTAAGAGCAGCTTACTCAAATATTTAGATGATATATGCGGAACAATCAAAAGTTTTAATGAAAAAAAAAGAGAGAAAAACAAAGGAAACAGTTACACAAATTCCTTTCAATTTAAATCAGTTTAAAATATAACAAAAGATTGAAATATGAAGTATGAAGTAAAAAGTGAGATAATCAGGAATAAGTTACACACATTCCTATGTAATAAAAATGTAAGAAGCACAAACTTACAATTATAATTAAAAACAAAAAATAGCTAAAAAGGAATACGCTACAAACATTCCTTTAAGGTAAGACCATTAACTTACCAAAGAATTATCAAAAATGATGTTGAATACAGAGTAAAATAAACAAAAATAAAATCAAGTTCAAATTACTGAGATAAATACTTGAAATTATACTGAATCAAAAGTATTATCAGAAAAAATAAATAAAACTTTACCTGGTACAAGGAGAGAGAGAAATTGTATATAAAACCAATATACAGATATGGCTAAAGCAGAATCATGCTAAATGTCTAAAACAATTAAGATGATCACAACGAGCATTGAAAACAAAATAATGAAAAGTGAGATATGATGAAATTAACATATGAATAAAGATAAAATTTCTCAATATAGTATATGAGTAGATGATAGTGTATAGTTAAGGTATAGCAGAAGGAAGAATGAGTAGTAATGATAAAGTGATCTAAAAACAAACCACAAGGTGGACAATCCCAATTATATTATTATTATTAAGTCACAAGTTGACAAAGATTTAAGATTGACTGTTGAAAAGTCCAGCAATCTATATGAACTGAGTAGAGAAGATGTGCCTCTAGTCTCAGAAAATTGAGTAGTAATGGGAGAAACCAGCTACTATATAAAGTTAGGGAAAAAATTTGTGTATGAGGGAATATGCACCAATGGAAATAAATAAAAACAGATCCAAATAAAATGGAGTGAATTAAGTAAGAAGAGAAATGGAGAATGGAGAAACAAACAAGGAAGAGAAGGAAAAAAGTTATCTATAACTGATAATTTCATAAAAAACTATGCTAGTATTTTATTAAAATGATCAATTTTAGAGGAGAGGCATTATGTAACGATACAATTAAGCCAAATCTCGTACCAGTGATAAAAAAGATAATTCTTAATATAAAATTTACTTCATATGAAATAAAATGTGTAAAAAATGATTAAAATGTAAATACTTTGACAAGACGTACCACGATATTACCCAACCCAAGTGATTGAGCCGAAAACACAGACATAAAGAAGGGAACCACGTAACATACTTATTAAAATGTAAATATTTTGACATGATTGAGCCGAAAACACAGACATAAAGAAGGGAACCACGTAACATACTTATTAAAATATAAATATTTTGACATGATTGAGCCAACAACCCAAACATAAAGAAGGGAACCACGTAACATACTTATTAAAATATGATAGACAAAACAATGATGGACACAGAACTAAAGAAGAACCAGAAGAAGAGGACAGATCCATACAAGTAAACAGAATTTAAACCAGAAGAGAAGAAGAGGAGAACCGAACTGGATTGAAGAAGAAGAAGAGGAAGAATGAAGAGGAGACAGATAAAACCCAAGGGGAAACTAACACACATATATAAAAGGGAAAGATTGTATGTTTAGAGATAGAATACGGTCAATAAACCGTGAATAATTATATATTAATGAAACCAATGTTATTATTAGCATTAATTTAACATATGTATCCAATTTTTAAGACAATACAATTGTAAAACAATGTAGTATAGGAAAGGTACACTAACCCTGTCAGAAAGGTTAGATTCAACCCAAAACACAACTAGCCTAATATTGTTTATAGTAAAAATAATACTAAAACAAAAATAGTGAGAAATGGTAGGAGAAGGTATAGGGGTTACCCATTAAATAACACTAATTACAAAACAGTGAACCAAAGTGAAGTGTTAATGCCCTAAAAAATAGTGAAAGTGAATGTGAAACATTCAAATTAGAATGCTAAGGAAGTGGACACTCTTTAAAACATTGATAAACCACCAATGATTGGAGTGGAATTATAATTAGTTGTATACCTAGAAGTAATTAAAAATAGTATTTAAAATTAATATAAGGGAAGCATGTGACATATCAGGGAGAAAGCCCAGTACCATAACTTGTGTTAACATGGCATGATAGGATAGAAGTAAAGTTTGTTATTAAAGATTAAAATTATAAAGAATACAACACCCCATGTTGAAAGGGGAATTAACCTTCATAATATTAGAGAAAGTGACAATGTTTATCACCCTAGTTTATAAGACAAGAAAGAAATCAATGTTAGTACTAAGAATAATTTATGACTTATAAAGAATAGTTGATTCAATGTTAAAGAAGGAATATGACTGAAAGGGGACTTACAGTCCATAAACCTAACTATTATATTTTAAATGAAAAGTAATGAAAATGTATGTTGAATAATAATTAAATCACAA
Organism: Magicicada septendecula; assembly: GCA_034769895.1. Taxonomy (NCBI): domain Eukaryota; kingdom Metazoa; phylum Arthropoda; class Insecta; order Hemiptera; family Cicadidae; genus Magicicada; species Magicicada septendecula. The sequence continues at coordinate 387,626,950 of CM068373.1, forward strand.
ACAAATAAATGAAGCCCATCAGGCTGAATTCAGAATGTAATTTAAAAAGGAAATACACTAGAAAACAATCATGGCTGTTTGTAACTAGGAAAACAGTTAACTGCCAAGAACATTCAAATGCAAATTGTATCAATTTCACAAAAAATCTTACTAATCTAAGAACAGTGAATGGACAGTAATTATATATCAGTTATTTCAACACAGAAATATTATTGTAATAATTTAATTCAAGAAAGATATGTTATTTATTAAATGTCAACTAATTAGACTATAGTTAAAGTGTAACAGAATATGACCTTATGAGGTATCATTGTAAACTTTGAAAGGAAAGAAAAATAATAGTGATGTCATTTATTATCCCAAAGGAATTATAAGGGAATAAAATCATTAGGAAAATACTTAATAAATTTGAATAAAAATTCAAATATTTCTAACAATGTATGTAAAGAGTAATTAAACAAGCATTGAATTATTAGTTACTATGACAACGAGTCGTTTGAGGCTTATTTTTTCCGTTAAAAATATAGACGCTGAAGAAACGAAGCGTGGGTACGCCACACAAGAAATTGGACAAACTAAAACTTTAATTTAAACAGTTACAAGTCAGCTAGTGAACCAAAATGATCCAATATGAAGAGACGTCGATCTATACAGAATTAATGATGACCAGGAGCGAAATTAAATAAACTAATTAAAGAAAAAACCCAGACCAGTTTGAAGAAGATGCTGGAAGCCTACAACCAGCCCAAATTCGAAAAATACACGCCTACCCTGATGATGACCCTTCAACGTGAGACGAACTGATAAGTACTGAATAATTTCTTACTCCCAAAAAACCCTAAATTACTTGAATTATTTTCAAATGATAAAATTTCTCACTATTTAAAAAATAGTATTTTCTTTCAAAGGTAAAGGCACAATTTACTTACATTAAAAAACATTTGACTAACTTATAGAGATAACCTTATTTGTGAACATAACTACTGTAACAGAAGTACGACACTACTGAACAAATTGTACAAACACATTATAAATCCTAAGTACGTATAAGGTATAATAGTGTACTTTCTTTTCATGTAATCAACGTTTATGTCTATTTTCATGATCAAAAGAACTCCAGGTTTTTAAAAACATAGTAATTTTGTTAAAAGTAAATGAACGATAGTGTTTTGAAACCAATTTTGCCAACCTGAGATATTTTGTGTTTCAAGCTCTAAGCCGGAGCATAATATTATAAATTTGTTTATGATTCAATTGTCATGTTTATTAATAATTAAATGTGTATTAAAAAACGCAGTACAGTACATTACTATCTTGTTATTTCATAGGATTTTTTGTAAATATATGTGTGTTAGCGAAGTTTTAAGTCATAGCCAACTAGCGCTTGTCACGAGTGGCCGAGTCGACAACCTGTGTAGCAGCGGGAATAATTCGAACGCCACAGCTGTCCATGCTAATACCACATATTACTTTAAAAATTAAATGTTTTAATTGTTTTAACAAAAACAATTTGGCGCCACCCGGGAATCGTAATCCATATGAATTGACAGGTAGGTTGTACTGGTGACATTGACAGCGCTACGGACTCCAGTAGTGACGTCGATTTATGTAACAACCAGTGTGAGGCAAACACACTACATTCACACTAATACACAAAATAAACAAGTGAGACATTTTAACAGGTACGACCCATATATATTGTTACATATTGGCGACCAGCAACGTGTGGCTGGTAAGAATAACTAGCGGCGATCATGAATAGACACGGGATGGTTATGAGACGCAAAGGGAAGGAAACACCAAACCAAGAAGGAAACCCAGAAGAAGTGGAGGAAGTTGAAGAAGTAGAAATGGAGGAAACGACTGGAGAATTGTCAGAAGAAAACCCACAGGAGGACCAAGTGGAAAATCCAAATCCACCTGAACCTGAACCGGAACCGGAAATAGAAGCAGAAGTCATGGCAAATAACCAACCAATCAAACCAACTGAAGAAACGAATTTAGATAGCATGATGAAGTTCATGATGGAACAATTTGGACAAATGAATAAAAAATTGGAGTCAGACAAGGAAGATTTAAATAAAAAATTAGAATCCGACAAGGAAGAGTTAAATAAAAAATTGGAAAAACTGGACATCCTGAACGACAAAATAGAAAGCAACCATGAAGACTTGAAGAGAAGTCAGGAGGCATTGGAGAAGAAGAGCGAGGAGCTGAAGAAACAGATCAAGAAGGATCTGGAGATAGTAAACAAAAAGATGGAAACTAATCATGATGTTCTCCAAAGGAAAATCGAGGAAGAAAGTGAGAAGAACAGAGAAGAATTGAGATTCATGTTTGCAGAGTTTCGTGAAGAAGACAAACGGACAAAAACATGGATGAATAAGAGATGGGAAGAAACAAGTTATCCAGTAAATCAACTTCAAGAAACTTTAGTTAGTGATTTCAAACCAAGGAATGAAACACTAGACAGCACTCCTGAAAGTATCAAAGAAACGTTAAATGAGAACATGGAACCGGGGAATCAGAAAATAACACAGAAGGAGATGGTCAAGGAACTAGAGGAGAGGCACCAAGAACTACAAATAGGTGTAAACAGTCGTATGAGGAAGAATCGAGTCATTAAGAAGATTAAGAAAACAGAGGAACTGAGAAAGGTATATAAGAGGAAACTCATCAAAACACGAGAAGAAGTGGAGATGATGAAGAACGGCCTCATCGATGTATTTAATTTGCCCATTACCTACCAAAGCAAATTAATAAAGTACAAAGATTGTAGGAGGACTCTGAGAGAAATTACAAAATGAATTCACAACCAACCAGTGGGTGAAAATTTCAACAAATCTATACTTAGATGGAAGATGCCAGAAATGGAAATACCAAATAAAAAAGCGAAAACCATATTAATAAGAGAGACACAAATAACTTCTCTGATTAGTGGACAAAATAAACAAATGTTTGCGATAAACATAAAGACTACAGAACATAGGGTATTAAAGGAATTATGGTACAAGATGGATGAGACCTATTTCACCAGTAAGAAAACAGTTCTACACGCCAGAGTTATCCGAACCATAAGGGCAGAGGAACTGATGGACCATGGGTAAACTAAGTGAAGATACCACAAACCAAGAAAAGGGACTGATCTTCAAGTTACTGACCCAGCAACCCAATGGAATAGAAGGAGATATTAAAATTAAATAAAGCTACTAGACAATCACCAAACCAAGAGGGTACAAGAAATGACGACGACCAAGACGATTTAAATAAGAAAAAATTAAACTATAATAAACCAACTTAAAATAATATTATCCAGAATAAGTGTGTCTATCAAGCACTTGAAGGAGTAGAGGTGCATAATAACAAAGAGTCGAACAAGAGAAGGAAATAATAAAGGAAAGAAAAGGAGAAGTCAACTTACAAGAATATAAATAACAAGGACCTGTGTATAGCAATATGAATAAACAATTATGTATATCATAATAATCCGTATATCATCACAAGAGACAGTGGTAATAATACTTACCAAATCAGTAATATCAATACAAGGAAAATCAAAGGAGTTTACAACCAAACTTCAATAAAAAAGTTTTACGAAGAAGAATAAAACCATTGTGAAATGAAACCAATTTCAAAATTCTAAAAGAGATTGTAAGAGCAGCTTACTCAAATATTTAGATGATATATGCGGAACAATCAAAAGTTTTAATGAAAAAAAAAGAGAGAAAAACAAAGGAAACAGTTACACAAATTCCTTTCAATTTAAATCAGTTTAAAATATAACAAAAGATTGAAATATGAAGTATGAAGTAAAAAGTGAGATAATCAGGAATAAGTTACACACATTCCTATGTAATAAAAATGTAAGAAGCACAAACTTACAATTATAATTAAAAACAAAAAATAGCTAAAAAGGAATACGCTACAAACATTCCTTTAAGGTAAGACCATTAACTTACCAAAGAATTATCAAAAATGATGTTGAATACAGAGTAAAATAAACAAAAATAAAATCAAGTTCAAATTACTGAGATAAATACTTGAAATTATACTGAATCAAAAGTATTATCAGAAAAAATAAATAAAACTTTACCTGGTACAAGGAGAGAGAGAAATTGTATATAAAACCAATATACAGATATGGCTAAAGCAGAATCATGCTAAATGTCTAAAACAATTAAGATGATCACAACGAGCATTGAAAACAAAATAATGAAAAGTGAGATGATGAAATTAACATATGAATAAAGATAAAATTTCTCAATATAGTATATGAGTAGATGATAGTGTATAGTTAAGGTATAGCAGAAGGAAGAATGAGTAGTAATGATAAAGTGATCTAAAAACAAACCACAAGGTGGACAATCCCAATTATATTATTATATTATTATTATTAAGTCACAAGTTGACAAAGATTTAAGATTGACTGTTGAAAAGTCCAGCAATCTATATGAACTGAGTAGAGAAGATGTGCCTCTAGTCTCAGAAAATTGAGTAGTAATGGGAGAAACCAGCTACTATATAAAGTTAGGGAAAAAATTTGTGTATAAGGGAATATGCACCAATGGAAATAAATAAAAACAGATCCAAATAAAATGGAGTGAATTAAGTAAGAAGAGAAATGGAGAATGGAGAAACAAACAAGGAAGAGAAGGAAAAAAGTTATCTATAACTGATAATTTCATAAAAAACTATGCTAGTATTTTATTAAAATGATCAATTTTAGAGGAGAGGCATTATGTAACGATACAATTAAGCCAAATCTCGTACCAGTGATAAAAAAGATAATTCTTAATATAAAATTTACTTCATATGAAATAAAATGTGTAAAAAATGATTAAAATGTAAATACTTTGACAAGACGTACCACGATATTACCCAACCCAAGTGATTGAGCCGAAAACACAGACATAAAGAAGGGAGCCACGTAACATACTTATTAAAATGTAAATATTTTGACATGATTGAGCCGAAAACACAGACATAAAGAAGGGAACCACGTAACATACTTATTAAAATATAAATATTTTGACATGATTGAGCCAACAACCCAAACATAAAGAAGGGAACCACGTAACATACTTATTAAAATATGATAGACAAAACAATGATGGACACAGAACTAAAGAAGAACCAGAAGAAGAGGACAGATCCATACAAGTAAACAGAATTTAAACCAGAAGAGAAGAAGAGGAGAACCGAACTGGATTGAAGAAGAAGAAGAGGAAGAATGAAGAGGAGACAGATAAAACCCAAGGGGAAACTAACACACATATATAAAAGGGAAAGATTGTATGTTTAGAGATAGAATACGGTCAATAAACCTTGAATAATTATATATTAATGAAACCAATGTTATTATTAGCATTAATTTAACATATGTATCCAATTTTTAAGACAATACAATTGTAAAACAATGTAGTATAGGAAAGGTACACTAACCCTGTCAGAAAGGTTAGATTCAACCCAAAACACAACTAGCCTAATATTGTTTATAGTAAAAATAATACTAAAACAAAAATAGTGAGAAATGGTAGGAGAAGGTATAGGGGTTACCCATTAAATAACACTAATTACAAAACAGTGAACCAAAGTGAAGTGTTAATGCCCTAAAAAATAGTGAAAGTGAATGTGAAACATTCAAATTAGAATGCTAAGGAAGTGGACACTCTTTAAAACATTGATAAACCACCAATGATTGGAGTGGAATTATAATTAGTTGTATACCTAGAAGTAATTAAAAATAGTATTTAAAATTAATATAAGGGAAGCATGTGACATATCAGGGAGAAAGCCCAGTACCATAACTTGTGTTAACATGGCATGATAGGATAGAAGTAAAGTTTGTTATTAAAGATTAAAATTATAAAGAATACAACACCCCATGTTGAAAGGGGAATTAACCTTCATAATATTAGAGAAAGTGACAATGTTTATCACCCTAGTTTATAAGACAAGAAAGAAATCAATGTTAGTACTAAGAATAATTTATGACTTATAAAGAATAGTTGATTCAATGTTAAAGAAGGAATATGACTGAAAGGGGACTTACAGTCCATAAACCTAACTATTATATTTTAAATGAAAAGTAATGAAAATGTATGTTGAATAATAATTAAATCACAAACAAATAAATGAAGCCCATCAGGCTGAATTCAGAATGTAATTTAAAAAGGAAATACACTAGAAAACAATCATGGCTGTTTGTAACTAGGAAAACAGTTAACTGCCAAGAACATTCAAATGCAAATTGTATCAATTTCACAAAAAATCTTACTAATCTAAGAACAGTGAATGGACAGTAATTATATATCAGTTATTTCAACACAGAAATATTATTGTAATAATTTAATTCAAGAAAGATATGTTATTTATTAAATGTCAACTAATTAGACTATAGTTAAAGTGTAACAGAATATGACCTTATGAGGTATCATTGTAAACTTTGAAAGGAAAGAAAAATAATAGTGATGTCATTTATTATCCCAAAGGAATTATAAGGGAATAAAATCATTAGGAAAATACTTAATAAATTTGAATAAAAATTCAAATATTTCTAACAATGTATGTAAAGAGTAATTAAACAAGCATTGAATTATTAGTTACTATGACAACGAGTCGTTTGAGGCTTATTTTTTCCGTTAAAAATATAGACGCTGAAGAAACGAAGCGTGGGTACGCCACACAAGAAATTGGACAAACTAAAACTTTAATTTAAACAGTTACAAGTCAGCTAGTGAACCAAAATGATCCAATATGAAGAGACGTCGATCTATACAGAATTAATGATGACCAGGAGCGAAATTAAATAAACTAATTAAAGAAAAAACCCAGACCAGTTTGAAGAAGATGCTGGAAGCCTACAACCAGCCCAAATTCGAAAAATACACGCCTACCCTGATGATGACCCTTCAACGTGAGACGAACTGATAAGTACTGAATAATTTCTTACTCCCAAAAAACCCTAAATTACTTGAATTATTTTCAAATGATAAAATTTCTCACTATTTAAAAAATAGTATTTTCTTTCAAAGGTAAAGGCACAATTTACTTACATTAAAAAACATTTGACTAACTTATAGAGATAACCTTATTTGTGAACATAACTACTGTAACAGAAGTACGACACTACTGAACAAATTGTACAAACACATTATAAATCCTAAGTACGTATAAGGTATAATAGTGTACTTTCTTTTCATGTAATCAACGTTTATGTCTATTTTCATGATCAAAAGAACTCCAGGTTTTTAAAAACATAGTAATTTTGTTAAAAGTAAATGAACGATAGTGTTTTGAAACCAATTTTGCCAACCTGAGATATTTTGTGTTTCAAGCTCTAAGCCGGAGCATAATATTATAAATTTGTTTATGATTCAATTGTCATGTTTATTAATAATTAAATGTGTATTAAAAAACGCAGTACAGTACATTACTATCTTGTTATTTCATAGGATTTTTTGTAAATATATGTGTGTTAGCGAAGTTTTAAGTCATAGCCAACTAGCGCTTGTCACGAGTGGCCGAGTCGACAACCTGTGTAGCAGCGGGAATAATTCGAACGCCACAGCTGTCCATGCTAATACCACATATTACTTTAAAAATTAAATGTTTTAATTGTTTTAACAAAAACAATTTGGCGCCACCCGGGAATCGTAATCCATATGAATTGACAGGTAGGTTGTACTGGTGACATTGACAGCGCTACGGACTCCAGTAGTGACGTCGATTTATGTAACAACCAGTGTGAGGCAAACACACTACATTCACACTAATACACAAAATAAACAAGTGAGACATTTTAACAGGTACGACCCATATATATTGTTACATATTGGCGACCAGCAACGTGTGGCTGGTAAGAATAACTAGCGGCGATCATGAATAGACACGGGATGGTTATGAGACGCAAAGGGAAGGAAACACCAAACCAAGAAGGAAACCCAGAAGAAGTGGAGGAAGTTGAAGAAGTAGAAATGGAGGAAACGACTGGAGAATTGTCAGAAGAAAACCCACAGGAGGACCAAGTGGAAAATCCAAATCCACCTGAACCTGAACCGGAACCGGAAATAGAAGCAGAAGTCATGGCAAATAACCAACCAATCAAACCAACTGAAGAAACGAATTTAGATAGCATGATGAAGTTCATGATGGAACAATTTGGACAAATGAATAAAAAATTGGAGTCAGACAAGGAAGATTTAAATAAAAAATTAGAATCCGACAAGGAAGAGTTAAATAAAAAATTGGAAAAACTGGACATCCTGAACGACAAAATAGAAAGCAACCATGAAGACTTGAAGAGAAGTCAGGAGGCATTGGAGAAGAAGAGCGAGGAGCTGAAGAAACAGATCAAGAAGGATCTGGAGATAGTAAACAAAAAGATGGAAACTAATCATGATGTTCTCCAAAGGAAAATCGAGGAAGAAAGTGAGAAGAACAGAGAAGAATTGAGATTCATGTTTGCAGAGTTTCGTGAAGAAGACAAACGGACAAAAACATGGATGAATAAGAGATGGGAAGAAACAAGTTATCCAGTAAATCAACTTCAAGAAACTTTAGTTAGTGATTTCAAACCAAGGAATGAAACACTAGACAGCACTCCTGAAAGTATCAAAGAAACGTTAAATGAGAACATGGAACCGGGGAATCAGAAAATAACACAGAAGGAGATGGTCAAGGAACTAGAGGAGAGGCACCAAGAACTACAAATAGGTGTAAACAGTCGTATGAGGAAGAATCGAGTCATTAAGAAGATTAAGAAAACAGAGGAACTGAGAAAGGTATATAAGAGGAAACTCATCAAAACACGAGAAGAAGTGGAGATGATGAAGAACGGCCTCATCGATGTATTTAATTTGCCCATTACCTACCAAAGCAAATTAATAAAGTACAAAGATTGTAGGAGGACTCTGAGAGAAATTACAAAATGAATTCACAACCAACCAGTGGGTGAAAATTTCAACAAATCTATACTTAGATGGAAGATGCCAGAAATGGAAATACCAAATAAAAAAGCGAAAACCATATTAATAAGAGAGACACAAATAACTTCTCTGATTAGTGGACAAAATAATCAAATGTTTGCGATAAACATAAAGACTACAGAACATAGGGTATTAAAGGAATTATGGTACAAGATGGATGAGACCTATTTCACCAGTAAGAAAACAGTTCTACACGCCAGAGTTATCCGAACCATAAGGGCAGAGGAACTGATGGACCATGGGTAAACTAAGTGAAGATACCACAAACCAAGAAAAGGGACTGATCTTCAAGTTACTGACCCAGCAACCCAATGGAATAGAAGGAGATATTAAAATTAAATAAAGCTACTAGACAATCACCAAACCAAGAGGGTACAAGAAATGACGACGACCAAGACGATTTAAATAAGAAAAAATTAAACTATAATAAACCAACTTAAAATAATATTATCCAGAATAAGTGTGTCTATCAAGCACTTGAAGGAGTAGAGGTGCATAATAACAAAGAGTCGAACAAGAGAAGGAAATAATAAAGGAAAGAAAAGGAGAAGTCAACTTACAAGAATATAAATAACAAGGACCTGTGTATAGCAATATGAATAAACAATTATGTATATCATAATAATCCGTATATCATCACAAGAGACAGTGGTAATAATACTTACCAAATCAGTAATATCAATACAAGGAAAATCAAAGGAGTTTACAACCAAACTTCAATAAAAAAGTTTTACGAAGAAGAATAAAACCATTGTGAAATGAAACCAATTTCAAAATTCTAAAAGAGATTGTAAGAGCAGCTTACTCAAATATTTAGATGATATATGCGGAACAATCAAAAGTTTTAATGAAAAAAAAAGAGAGAAAAACAAAGGAAACAGTTACACAAATTCCTTTCAATTTAAATCAGTTTAAAATATAACAAAAGATTGAAATATGAAGTATGAAGTAAAAAGTGAGATAATCAGGAATAAGTTACACACATTCCTATGTAATAAAAATGTAAGAAGCACAAACTTACAATTATAATTAAAAACAAAAAATAGCTAAAAAGGAATACGCTACAAACATTCCTTTAAGGTAAGACCATTAACTTACCAAAGAATTATCAAAAATGATGTTGAATACAGAGTAAAATAAACAGAAATAAAATCAAGTTCAAATTACTGAGATAAATACTTGAAATTATACTGAATCAAAAGTATTATCAGAAAAAATAAATAAAACTTTACCTGGTACAAGGAGAGAGAGAAATTGTATATAAAACCAATATACAGATATGGCTAAAGCAGAATCATGCTAAATGTCTAAAACAATTAAGATGATCACAACGAGCATTGAAAACAAAATAATGAAAAGTGAGATGATGAAATTAACATATGAATAAAGATAAAATTTCTCAATATAGTATATGAGTAGATGATAGTGTATAGTTAAGGTATAGCAGAAGGAAGAATGAGTAGTAATGATAAAGTGATCTAAAAACAAACCACAAGGTGGACAATCCCAATTATATTATTATATTATTATTATTAAGTCACAAGTTGACAAAGATTTAAGATTGACTGTTGAAAAGTCCAGCAATCTATATGAACTGAGTAGAGAAGATGTGCCTCTAGTCTCAGAAAATTGAGTAGTAATGGGAGAAACCAGCTACTATATAAAGTTAGGGAAAAAATTTGTGTATGAGGGAATATGCACCAATGGAAATAAATAAAAACAGATCCAAATAAAATGGAGTGAATTAAGTAAGAAGAGAAATGGAGAATGGAGAAACAAACAAGGAAGAGAAGGAAAAAAGTTATCTATAACTGATAATTTCATAAAAAACTATGCTAGTATTTTATTAAAATGATCAATTTTAGAGGAGAGGCATTATGTAACGATACAATTAAGCCAAATCTCGTACCAGTGATAAAAAAGATAATTCTTAATATAAAATTTACTTCATATGAAATAAAATGTGTAAAAAATGATTAAAATGTAAATACTTTGACAAGACGTACCACGATATTACCCAACCCAAGTGATTGAGCCGAAAACACAGACATAAAGAAGGGAACCACGTAACATACTTATTAAAATGTAAATATTTTGACATGATTGAGCCGAAAACACAGACATAAAGAAGGGAACCACGTAACATACTTATTAAAATATAAATATTTTGACATGATTGAGCCAACAACCCAAACATAAAGAAGGGAACCACGTAACATACTTATTAAATGAATGTTTTAGTGGATAGTTAGTGAGGATCGGTCAATAATACAACTTTTAGTAATTTTGCGTCGACGTTTCGACAATATTTATTGTCATCTTCAGGACCTGTGTATGAAATACAGTAGAAATATCAAACATAACGAAACAATTAAATATTTGGGTGAACGTGTTGGTGATGTGAGTGTGTGCGTGTGTATGTATGTATCATTTTTTATGTGAAGACTTATGATAGTTTGTTTACATCTTCAAATTATCTTTAAGAAAGCGACATTGACTCTGGTACTCTGTATAGACCAACCAAGTTCCAGGTAAATAACATTGACCAAAAATGTAAATATTAAGTAATAACCTTTTTCATATAATAGATCTGTTATCTATAATGTTGTGTTTTAAAGTCTGTAACCCTTTAATACAAGTTGGTAAATCATTTCTGTTATCGTGTGTATAATTCTCTATTTACATGAGGATGATAGTGTAATAAAAATGGTGAGTGTTTTAGAGTGCCAATCGTGGACAAAGACAAATAGAGGGGGAGAGAGAGAGAGAGAGAGAGAGAGAGAGAGAGAGAGAGAGAGAGAGAGAGAGAGAGAGAGAGAGTGAGTGAGAGGTAGTGTGAGAGAGGGGAGAGAGAGTGAATGAAGAGATATAATGAGAGAGAGAGAAAGTGAAAGAGAGAGAGTGAATGAAGAGAGATAATGAGAGGGAGAGAGAGAGAGTGTGAGAGCGAAGGGTGGAAGAGTGAGAGAGAGAAGAAGGGAGACAGTGAGAGAGAGAGAGAGAGAGAGAGAGAGAGAGAGAGAGAGAGAGAGAGAGAGAGAGAGAGAGAGTGAGAGTGGGGTGATAGTGAGTGATAGATCGATTTCAGGTTAGAGTGAGAGGCTGGGTGGACTGGCGGGGGGAGCATGGGTGAAAGAGAAGGGTGATTGTGGACACATACATAAATTACATTATTCTATAGTACTCTTGACTATATTTTACAATATGATTACAATTACCGTATTATCCAAGTTTACCTGTTAGTAAAATTTACCAGAAACTTTTGTGTGTAACCTTTGTCAACTATCTGATTTAAGTCGTAATGTTTTACAATATTGTGTAAATTGTATATTTCTAAATTATGATTGTTTGCTAACACCAGTAGGGAGTGAAACATGGTAAAAATAACTTTTAATAATTACGTAGTGAACATCCCCTAATCTGTTTTAGTTATAGGTAATATATTACTTTGCTATATGTTGACTGTTGTAGGTATAAACAATTTTTGTACCAATCTAATATCCAATTGTTGGTTACTGTTTGTTTAATTAATTAAAATAACATTATATTTAGTAATTTAAATTGTAATACTGTATAAATTAAGTTCTCTCATACTATAATTTGTTCGCTTTCTTAAAGATAATTTGAAGATGTAAACAAACTATCATAAGTCTTCACATAAAAAATGATACATACATACACACGCACACACTCACATCACCAACACGTTCACCCAAATATTTAATTGTTTCGTTATGTTTGATATTTCTACTGTATTTCATACACAGGTCCTGAAGATGACAATAAATATTGTCGAAACGTCGACGCAAAATTACTAAAAGTTGTATTATTGACCGATCCTCACTAACTATCCACTAAAACATTCACTGATTGACGGTCACTAAAAATTTAAAGAGATACTTATTAAAATATGATAGACAAAACAATGATGGACACAGAACTAAAGAAGAACCAGAAGAAGAGGACAGATCCATACAAGTAAACAGAATTTAAACCAGAAGAGAAGAAGAGGAGAACCGAACTGGATTGAAGAAGAAGAAGAGGAAGAATGAAGAGGAGACAGATAAAACCCAAGGGGAAACTAACACACATATATAAAAGGGAAAGATTGTATGTTTAGAGATAGAATACGGTCAATAAACCTTGAATAATTATATATTAATGAAACCAATGTTATTATTAGCATTAATTTAACATATGTATCCAATTTTTAAGACAATACAATTGTAAAACAATGTAGTATAGGAAAGGTACACTAACCCTGTCAGAAAGGTTAGATTCAACCCAAAACACAACTAGCCTAATATTGTTTATAGTAAAAATAATACTAAAACAAAAATAGTGAGAAATGGTAGGAGAAGGTATAGGGGTTACCCATTAAATAACACTAATTACAAAACAGTGAACCAAAGTGAAGTGTTAATGCCCTAAAAAATAGTGAAAGTGAATGTGAAACATTCAAATTAGAATGCTAAGGAAGTGGACACTCTTTAAAACATTGATAAACCACCAATGATTGGAGTGGAATTATAATTAGTTGTATACCTAGAAGTAATTAAAAATAGTATTTAAAATTAATATAAGGGAAGCATGTGACATATCAGGGAGAAAGCCCAGTACCATAACTTGTGTTAACATGGCATGATAGGATAGAAGTAAAGTTTGTTATTAAAGATTAAAATTATAAAGAATACAACACCCCATGTTGAAAGGGGAATTAACCTTCATAATATTAGAGAAAGTGACAATGTTTATCACCCTAGTTTATAAGACAAGAAAGAAATCAATGTTAGTACTAAGAATAATTTATGACTTATAAAGAATAGTTGATTCAATGTTAAAGAAGGAATATGACTGAAAGGGGACTTACAGTCCATAAACCTAACTATTATATTTTAAATGAAAAGTAATGAAAATGTATGTTGAATAATAATTAAATCACAAACAAATAAATGAAGCCCATCAGGCTGAATTCAGAATGTAATTTAAAAAGGAAATACACTAGAAAACAATCATGGCTGTTTGTAACTAGGAAAACAGTTAACTGCCAAGAACATTCAAATGCAAATTGTATCAATTTCACAAAAAATCTTACTAATCTAAGAACAGTGAATGGACAGTAATTATATATCAGTTATTTCAACACAGAAATATTATTGTAATAATTTAATTCAAGAAAGATATGTTATTTATTAAATGTCAACTAATTAGACTATAGTTAAAGTGTAACAGAATATGACCTTATGAGGTATCATTGTAAACTTTGAAAGGAAAGAAAAATAATAGTGATGTCATTTATTATCCCAAAGGAATTATAAGGGAATAAAATCATTAGGAAAATACTTAATAAATTTGAATAAAAATTCAAATATTTCTAACAATGTATGTAAAGAGTAATTAAACAAGCATTGAATTATTAGTTACTATGACAACGAGTCGTTTGAGGCTTATTTTTTCCGTTAAAAATATAGACGCTGAAGAAACGAAGCGTGGGTACGCCACACAAGAAATTGGACAAACTAAAACTTTAATTTAAACAGTTACAAGTCAACTAGTGAACCAAAATGATCCAATATGAAGAGACGTCGATCTATACAGAATTAATGATGACCAGGAGCGAAATTAAATAAACTAATTAAAGAAAAAACCCAGACCAGTTTGAAGAAGATGCTGGAAGCCTACAACCAGCCCAAATTCGAAAAATACACGCCTACCCTGATGATGACCCTTCAACGTGAGACGAACTGATAAGTACTGAATAATTTCTTACTCCCAAAAAACCCTAAATTACTTGAATTATTTTCAAATGATAAAATTTCTCACTATTTAAAAAATAGTATTTTCTTTCAAAGGTAAAGGCACAATTTACTTACATTAAAAAACATTTGACTAACTTATAGAGATAACCTTATTTGTGAACATAACTACTGTAACAGAAGTACGACACTACTGAACAAATTGTACAAACACATTATAAATCCTAAGTACGTATAAGGTATAATAGTGTACTTTCTTTTCATGTAATCAACGTTTATGTCTATTTTCATGATCAAAAGAACTCCAGGTTTTTAAAAACATAGTAATTTTGTTAAAAGTAAATGAACGATAGTGTTTTGAAACCAATTTTGCCAACCTGAGATATTTTGTGTTTCAAGCTCTAAGCCGGAGCATAATATTATAAATTTGTTTATGATTCAATTGTCATGTTTATTAATAATTAAATGTGTATTAAAAAACGCAGTACAGTACATTACTATCTTGTTATTTCATAGGATTTTTTGTAGATATATGTGTGTTAGCGAAGTTTTAAGTCATAGCCAACTAGCGCTTGTCACGAGTGGCCGAGTCGACAACCTGTGTAGCAGCGGGAATAATTCGAACGCCACAGCTGTCCATGCTAATACCACATATTACTTTAAAAATTAAATGTTTTAATTGTTTTAACAAAAACAATTTGGCGCCACCCGGGAATCGTAATCCATATGAATTGACAGGTAGGTTGTACTGGTGACATTGACAACGCTACGGACTCCAGTAGTGACGTCGATTTATGTAACAACCAGTGTGAGGCAAACACACTACATTCACACTAATACACAAAATAAACAAGTGAGACATTTTAACAGGTACGACCCATATATATTGTTACATATTGGCGACCAGCAACGTGTGGCTGGTAAGAATAACTAGCGGCGATCATGAATAGACACGGGATGGTTATGAGACGCAAAGGGAAGGAAACACCAAACCAAGAAGGAAACCCAGAAGAAGTGGAGGAAGTTGAAGAAGTAGAAATGGAGGAAACGACTGGAGAATTGTCAGAAGAAAACCCACAGGAGGACCAAGTGGAAAATCCAAATCCACCTGAACCTGAACCGGAACCGGAAATAGAAGCAGAAGTCATGGCAAATAACCAACCAATCAAACCAACTGAAGAAACGAATTTAGATAGCATGATGAAGTTCATGATGGAACAATTTGGACAAATGAATAAAAAATTGGAGTCAGACAAGGAAGATTTAAATAAAAAATTAGAATCCGACAAGGAAGAGTTAAATAAAAAATTGGAAAAACTGGACATCCTGAACGACAAAATAGAAAGCAACCATGAAGACTTGAAGAGAAGTCAGGAGGCATTGGAGAAGAAGAGCGAGGAGCTGAAGAAACAGATCAAGAAGGATCTGGAGATAGTAAACAAAAAGATGGAAACTAATCATGATGTTCTCCAAAGGAAAATCGAGGAAGAAAGTGAGAAGAACAGAGAAGAATTGAGATTCATGTTTGCAGAGTTTCGTGAAGAAGACAAACGGACAAAAACATGGATGAATAAGAGATGGGAAGAAACAAGTTATCCAGTAAATCAACTTCAAGAAACTTTAGTTAGTGATTTCAAACCAAGGAGTGAAACACTAGACAGCACTCCTGAAAGTATCAAAGAAACGTTAAATGAGAACATGGAACCGGGGAATCAGAAAATAACACAGAAGGAGATGGTCAAGGAACTAGAGGAGAGGCACCAAGAACTACAAATAGGTGTAAACAGTCGTATGAGGAAGAATCGAGTCATTAAGAAGATTAAGAAAACAGAGGAACTGAGAAAGGTATATAAGAGGAAACTCATCAAAACACGAGAAGAAGTGGAGATGATGAAGAACGGCCTCATCGATGTATTTAATTTGCCCATTACCTACCAAAGCAAATTAATAAAGTACAAAGATTGTAGGAGGACTCTGAGAGAAATTACAAAATGAATTCACAACCAACCAGTGGGTGAAAATTTCAACAAATCTATACTTAGATGGAAGATGCCAGAAATGGAAATACCAAATAAAAAAGCGAAAACCATATTAATAAGAGAGACACAAATAACTTCTCTGATTAGTGGACAAAATAAACAAATGTTTGCGATAAACATAAAGACTACAGAACATAGGGTATTAAAGGAATTATGGTACAAGATGGATGAGACCTATTTCACCAGTAAGAAAACAGTTCTACACGCCAGAGTTATCCGAACCATAAGGGCAGAGGAACTGATGGACCATGGGTAAACTAAGTGAAGATACCACAAACCAAGAAAAGGGACTGATCTTCAAGTTACTGACCCAGCAACCCAATGGAATAGAAGGAGATATTAAAATTAAATAAAGCTACTAGACAATCACCAAACCAAGAGGGTACAAGAAATGACGACGACCAAGACGATTTAAATAAGAAAAAATTAAACTATAATAAACCAACTTAAAATAATATTATCCAGAATAAGTGTGTCTATCAAGCACTTGAAGGAGTAGAGGTGCATAATAACAAAGAGTCGAACAAGAGAAGGAAATAATAAAGGAAAGAAAAGGAGAAGTCAACTTACAAGAATATAAATAACAAGGACCTGTGTATAGCAATATGAATAAACAATTATGTATATCATAATAATCCGTATATCATCACAAGAGACAGTGGTAATAATACTTACCAAATCAGTAATATCAATACAAGGAAAATCAAAGGAGTTTACAACCAAACTTCAATAAAAAAGTTTTACGAAGAAGAATAAAACCATTGTGAAATGAAACCAATTTCAGAATTCTAAAAGAGATTGTAAGAGCAGCTTACTCAAATATTTAGATGATATATGCGGAACAATCAAAAGTTTTAATGAAAAAAAAAGAGAGAAAAACAAAGGAAACAGTTACACAAATTCCTTTCAATTTAAATCAGTTTAAAATATAACAAAAGATTGAAATATGAAGTATGAAGTAAAAAGTGAGATAATCAGGAATAAGTTACACACATTCCTATGTAATAAAAATGTAAGAAGCACAAACTTACAATTATAATTAAAAACAAAAAATAGCTAAAAAGGAATACGCTACAAACATTCCTTTAAGGTAAGACCATTAACTTACCAAAGAATTATCAAAAATGATGTTGAATACAGAGTAAAATAAACAAAAATAAAATCAAGTTCAAATTACTGAGATAAATACTTGAAATTATACTGAATCAAAAGTATTATCAGAAAAAATAAATAAAACTTTACCTGGTACAAGGAGAGAGAGAAATTGTATATAAAACCAATATACAGATATGGCTAAAGCAGAATCATGCTAAATGTCTAAAACAATTAAGATGATCACAACGAGCATTGAAAACAAAATAATGAAAAGTGAGATATGATGAAATTAACATATGAATAAAGATAAAATTTCTCAATATAGTATATGAGTAGATGATAGTGTATAGTTAAGGTATAGCAGAAGGAAGAATGAGTAGTAATGATAAAGTGATCTAAAAACAAACCACAAGGTGGACAATCCCAATTATATTATTATATTATTATTATTAAGTCACAAGTTGACAAAGATTTAAGATTGACTGTTGAAAAGTCCAGCAATCTATATGAACTGAGTAGAGAAGATGTGCCTCTAGTCTCAGAAAATTGAGTAGTAATGGGAGAAACCAGCTACTATATAAAGTTAGGGAAAAAATTTGTGTATGAGGGAATATGCACCAATGGAAATAAATAAAAACAGATCCAAATAAAATGGAGTGAATTAAGTAAGAAGAGAAATGGAGAATGGAGAAACAAACAAGGAAGAGAAGGAAAAAAGTTATCTATAACTGATAATTTCATAAAAAACTATGCTAGTATTTTATTAAAATGATCAATTTTAGAGGAGAGGCATTATGTAACGATACAATTAAGCCAAATCTCGTACCAGTGATAAAAAAGATAATTCTTAATATAAAATTTACTTCATATGAAATAAAATGTGTAAAAAATGATTAAAATGTAAATACTTTGACAAGACGTACCACGATATTACCCAACCCAAGTGATTGAGCCGAAAACACAGACATAAAGAAGGGAACCACGTGACATACTTATTAAAATGTAAATATTTTGACATGATTGAGCCGAAAACACAGACATAAAGAAGGGAACCACGTAACATACTTATTAAAATATAAATATTTTGACATGATTGAGCCAACAACCCAAACATAAAGAAGGGAACCACGTAACATACTTATTAAAATATGATAGACAAAACAATGATGGACACAGAACTAAAGAAGAACCAGAAGAAGAGGACAGATCCATACAAGTAAACAGAATTTAAACCAGAAGAGAAGAAGAGGAGAACCGAACTGGATTGAAGAAGAAGAAGAGGAAGAATGAAGAGGAGACAGATAAAACCCAAGGGGAAACTAACACACATATATAAAAGGGAAAGATTGTATGTTTAGAGATAGAATACGGTCAATAAACCTTGAATAATTATATATTAATGAAACCAATGTTATTATTAGCATTAATTTAACATATGTATCCAATTTTTAAGACAATACAATTGTAAAACAATGTAGTATAGGAAAGGTACACTAACCCTGTCAGAAAGGTTAGATTCAACCCAAAACACAACTAGCCTAATATTGTTTATAGTAAAAATAATACTAAAACAAAAATAGTGAGAAATGGTAGGAGAAGGTATAGGGGTTACCCATTAAATAACACTAATTACAAAACAGTGAACCAAAGTGAAGTGTTAATGCCCTAAAAAATAGTGAAAGTGAATGTGAAACATTCAAATTAGAATGCTAAGGAAGTGGACACTCTTTAAAACATTGATAAACCACCAATGATTGGAGTGGAATTATAATTAGTTGTATACCTAGAAGTAATTAAAAATAGTATTTAAAATTAATATAAGGGAAGCATGTGACATATCAGGGAGAAAGCCCAGTACCATAACTTGTGTTAACATGGCATGATAGGATAGAAGTAAAGTTTGTTATTAAAGATTAAAATTATAAAGAATACAACACCCCATGTTGAAAGGGGAATTAACCTTCATAATATTAGAGAAAGTGACAATGTTTATCACCCAGTTTATAAGACAAGAAAGAAATCAATGTTAGTACTAAGAATAATTTATGACTTATAAAGAATAGTTGATTCAATGTTAAAGAAGGAATATGACTGAAAGGGGACTTACAGTCCATAAACCTAACTATTATATTTTAAATGAAAAGTAATGAAAATGTATGTTGAATAATAATTAAATCACAAACAAATAAATGAAGCCCATCAGGCTGAATTCAGAATGTAATTTAAAAAGGAAATACACTAGAAAACAATCATGGCTGTTTGTAACTAGGAAAACAGTTAACTGCCAAGAACATTCAAATGCAAATTGTATCAATTTCACAAAAAATCTTACTAATCTAAGAACAGTGAATGGACAGTAATTATATATCAGTTATTTCAACACAGAAATATTATTGTAATAATTTAATTCAAGAAAGATATGTTATTTATTAAATGTCAACTAATTAGACTATAGTTAAAGTGTAACAGAATATGACCTTATGAGGTATCATTGTAAACTTTGAAAGGAAAGAAAAATAATAGTGATGTCATTTATTATCCCAAAGGAATTATAAGGGAATAAAATCATTAGGAAAATACTTAATAAATTTGAATAAAAATTCAAATATTTCTAACAATGTATGTAAAGAGTAATTAAACAAGCATTGAATTATTAGTTACTATGACAACGAGTCGTTTGAGGCTTATTTTTTCCATTAAAAATATAGACGCTGAAGAAACGAAGCGTGGGTACGCCACACAAGAAATTGGACAAACTAAAACTTTAATTTAAACAGTTACAAGTCAACTAGTGAACCAAAATGATCCAATATGAAGAGACGTCGATCTATACAGAATTAATGATGACCAGGAGCGAAATTAAATAAACTAATTAAAGAAAAAACCCAGACCAGTTTGAAGAAGATGCTGGAAGCCTACAACCAGCCCAAATTCGAAAAATACACGCCTACCCTGATGATGACCCTTCAACGTGAGACGAACTGATAAGTACTGAATAATTTCTTACTCCCAAAAAACCCTAAATTACTTGAATTATTTTCAAATGATAAAATTTCTCACTATTTAAAAAATAGTATTTTCTTTCAAAGGTAAAGGCACAATTTACTTACATTAAAAAACATTTGACTAACTTATAGAGATAACCTTATTTGTGAACATAACTACTGTAACAGAAGTACGACACTACTGAATAAATTGTACAAACACATTATAAATCCTAAGTACGTATAAGGTATAATAGTATACTTTCTTTTCATGTAATCAACGTTTATGTCTATTTTCATGATCAAAAGAACTCCAGGTTTTTAAAAACATAGTAATTTTGTTAAAAGTAAATGAACGATAGTGTTTTGAAACCAATTTTGCCAACCTGAGATATTTTGTGTTTCAAGCTCTAAGCCGGAGCATAATATTATAAATTTGTTTATGATTCAATTGTCATGTTTATTAATAATTAAATGTGTATTAAAAAACGCAGTACAGTACATTACTATCTTGTTATTTCATAGGATTTTTTGTAAATATATGTGTGTTAGCGAAGTTTTAAGTCATAGCCAACTAGCGCTTGTCACGAGTGGCCGAGTCGACAACCTGTGTAGCAGCGGGAATAATTCGAACGCCACAGCTGTCCATGCTAATACCACATATTACTTTAAAAATTAAATGTTTTAATTGTTTTAACAAAAACAATTTGGCGCCACCCGGGAATCGTAATCCATATGAATTGACAGGTAGGTTGTACTGGTGACATTGACAACGCTACGGACTCCAGTAGTGACGTCGATTTATGTAACAACCAGTGTGAGGCAAACACACTACATTCACACTAATACACAAAATAAACAAGTGTGAGACATTTTATCAGGTACGACCCCTATATATTGTTACAATATTAATTTATCTTTTTTCTTATTTATGTTGCCATTGTTTATTATTTGTCTATTATTTATTATTCTCTATCAAATATAACATAACATTTAGGCTTATGGACTGTATAACTCCTTCAGCCATATTCCTATTTATAAATTTAATCAAACCATTCTTTAACATTCATTATGCTACTCTTGTTTACAATTTGTTTTATTCTTACTTATTTTTTGGTGATAAACATCATCACACCCTCTAACTTTACTTAACTAACTATCCTTTAGAACATAGGATGTTTATTGATTTTGGCTTTCCTATTCTTTACTATATTTTTTCTTATATAAACTTTACTCTCTATCCATGGTAACACTAATTTTTGACTTTCCATCGGATTCCTTCCCTGAATACTATTGTATCCCTCATCTACAATTAATCTTAATACTATCAATAACAAAATTCTTATTTAATAATACTGTTCACCAATAAACCTTTAGTGTTCATCACTGATTATTAGGTGTTTATACCTATTAATAGGGTTTCTATTTATTTTGGGGTTTTACACTGTCACTTTGCACTTCTTATATTTTATTTAAGTGTTATTAGTGGGTATTCCCTAACATTACATTCTCTTTGTCACTTACTTATGTTCATTATCTGTCTATCTCTCTATCTCTCATTTTACAAAGGTTAGTTATACTGTTAACAAGTTCATGTCATTATAGAGTCCTTTATTACATTTAAACTCTATATCTTTAGTTAGTGTACTTTGTTTGTCTTTACTTTATTGGATTTTATCAATTATCATGTACATTGATTATTTAGTCGATACTAATAACTATCGTTTACATTTGTTATTTATTGGTTTCTTTTTCATTATTATATTTGAGTGTAACATTTCTCCTTTTTCTGTTCTATATTATTTGTTTGTGTCTTTTCATTTCTTCTCATTTTATTTCATTTATACTTGGTTTGTTTCATTTTCCTTTACCTTCTTCGATTTCATTTTATTTCGGTTTTCCCCTTCTCATTTGGTTTCATTTTATTTGGTCAATCACTTGGGTTGGGTCATGTAGTCGTTTGTCGCGTCACCGTCATTTTATTTTCTTTAGTTTAAACATTTTATATAGTTGATTCATCGTTTTTTCCCTGGTATTGGGGTGGCTTATTTGTGTTGTAACATAATGCCTCTCCTTCAAAATTGATCATTTTGATAAAACACTAGCATAGGTTTTTATGAAATTATCAGTTATATATAATTTTTTCCCTTTTCTTCTTGCTTATTTCTTCTTTCTTGTTTCTCTTCTTACTTGTTCCACTCCATTTTATTTAGATCTGTTTTTACTTATTTCCATTAGTGCGTTCTCCCTGTTATATATAATTTTTTCCCTAACTTTTTAGTAGTTGGTTTCTTCCATTACTACCTTTTTTTCTGAGACCAGAGGAACATCATCTCTGCTCAGTTAATTGATTGCTGGACCTATTCTCAGTCAATCTTAAATACCTTTTTTGTTATCTTGTGACTTTCATTAATAATATTTTGGGGATTGTCCACTTCGTGGTTTTTTCGATCATTTTAACCTTTTACTCATTCTTCCTTCCGCTGTACCTCTGCGATTTTCTGTTATCTACTCACACAGTTGATTGTTTTTTATTTATTTAGTTGTTAATTTCATTATTTCTAACTTTTCATTAGTTTGTTTTTCTCGTCGTCTTGTGATCAATTTAATTATTTTAGACATCTTTTTCCTTTTCTTCTTCTTTGTTGATTACCATTATTTTGCTTTAGCCATTTGCTGTATATTTGCTTGATAAATTTTTTTTCTTTTCGTATACCAGTTCATTTTTTTTTCTGAATACTTTATATTCTTTGTAAGTTTAGGTATTTGTCTATCAGTTCTTGCTTGATTTTATTTTTGTTTATTTTAATTGGTCTCCCTTCTAATTCTCTTGTATTATTAATTCTTGTTTTCACTTTTTGTTTATTTTGTTTTGTCTCAAATATTATTCTAAATAATTTTTGTAAGTTTGTTGTTCTTACTTTTTAGGAATTTTTGTAACTTATTCCTTTATTTTATATCTTATATTATACCTCATATGTTATCTCACTAATTTTTGTAAGTTTGTTGTTCTTACTTTTTAGAAATTTTTGTAACTTATTCCTTTATTTTATATATATTTTTTTCATTTTACCTCATGTCATCTAAATATTGTTGTAAGTTGATCTTACATCTTTTTTGAATTTTGTAGTTCTTTATTTTTTATGATTTTTATGCGTTCCACCTGTCGGCCGTTTCTTCTTCTTCATCTATTTCTTGTCTCCCTCCCTGAGGTATGTTGGATTGGTTTCCATTGTTTCTTGAGGGAATCCAGAGTTCTGGTGGGTTACGTTTATTGAACGCTATTCTGAAATTCTCTGCAGGATTGTCACTGAAAGGTATCCAGTCATAATTTTCATCTTCTTGTTGGTTACTTCCGGATGGTGCGTCCCTTCTCTGGTTATCACTTCTGGATCTGGCTCCTTCAATATTATGATTTCGTTGTACGTTTTCAGTATTCTCCTCCCTTGGTGTTCGGATCACTCTTGTGTGCATTACTGTCTCCGTCCTTATGAAATAGTTCTCTGCTACCTTGTACAGCAATTCTTCTAATACCATGTGTTCACTTGTATCCATGCCTACATCGTTCACTTTATTATGTTGTTTATTAATCAACGAAGTTAATGGTACCTCCTTCATTAATGTCATCACTAATTTTGTATTCTGCATTTCCATTTCTGGTGTATTCATGTGTTTTAGAGACCTTCTTAATTTGTTATACACTGTTTTGTTGTGAGTCCTTTCTATTTCTGGTATCTTCCATTTAAGTATAGTTTTGTTGAAGTTTTTATTCGGTGGTTTGTGGTGAATCCCTTCTATAATTTCCTTTAGAGTTCTCCTACAATCTTTATAATCCATTAATTTGTTTTGGTCAGTAATTGGTAAATTAAACACATCAAGTAGTCCATTCTTCATCATCTCCACTTTTTCTCTCGTTTTTATTAGTTTCTTTTTATTTATTTTTCCTATATCTTTTGTTTTTTGAATCTTCTTAATTATTTGGTTCTTCTTTACTCCTCTACGGTTGGTTTTTATGTGCTTGATTTTCTTTTTGTTTTTGTTATTTTTATTTTCAGAAAACAATACACTTGAATCTTCTGCATTCTTTATTTCTTCATTGATACCGTCAGAAGTGGTGTCTAGTGTTTCATTCAATTGTGTGAAACCACTATCTATTGTTTCATTAAGTTGATCTGCTTTGTAATTTGTTTCTTCCCATTTCTTATTAATCCCCGTTTTTGTCTGCTTGACTTCTTCATGATTTCCTATTAGTATGCATCTTAATTCTTCTCTGTCTCTGTCCAGTTTTTCTTTTAAGAATTCCCTGTCTTCTTTTCTTTGTTCTCTAGTTTCTTCCTTCATTCTGTCGAATTTCTCGTTTATTTTTTCCTCCATCTGCTTAAAATTTTTGTCATTCCTGTCGAATCTTTTATTCATACTATTCATTAATTCCATGATTTTTAGTAGGTTCGGGTCTCCTCTAATTTCTTCATTGTCACCCGCCTGTTGTTCCATTTCTTTGTCTGGGGTTGGGTTTTCCGGTTGGTCCCCTTGGGCATCCTCTTCGATCGGTTCCTCGATTATTTCTTCAATCATTTCCACTTCTTCTTCGTCGGTACCCTCAGTCCTCTTCTTAGATTTTCCCCTTGTGACCATGGAATGTTTCATACTTTTTCGTAACCGCCGCTAGTCTTTTTATTCTAGCCTCACTAGTTGGTCGCCAATCTGTAACGATTTTGTGTCTTCTTATCGTCACTTAAAATGTGTATTTTCGTGTGTTCGCCTCACACGTATGGTCGTTACTTTATGTTCACTCTGACGATGTCCGTAGCAATCTCTCGAATTATCAGTACACGCGAGTGGGAACCTTACCTGTTCTTCAATAGGTGTTCATTAATCTTGGGTGCCGCCAAATTGTTTAACTAAAAACAATTAAAAAAAAAATAGGATGATTGAGTGTTCTTAGCTAGGACGGTATGGTGAATTCAAATTTACTCCCACCGCCTGTGCGAATTTCTTAATCTAGCTGTTAGTTCGCCGAGTTTCCGACGTGAGCGCTTACCGTCACCTTTGCTGTTCGCTAAAATACACAAATAATATAATGTACTTTCCTATGGAATAAAGAACAGTGGTTACAACTCTGTACTAGTTTATTAAATTGCGATTACTATTTATTCAGTAAGATATAAAATTATATTTTGTTATTCAACAAATTTGCACCGGCAATTATTATAAGACCAAAATCTCAAGGTTCGGCGAAGTGACTCTGAATGAATTATTCAGTCAGACATGGCGACTGCAACAGTTTGTTTACTATTAATTTCGTTCAGATTCTGGATTCTTGTGATTACGAAAAAAATATCAATTTGATTACAATAAAGTACACTACCTTACATTAATTGTACTTATATTATATAATGTGTAATTATAATTTGTTCCTGAAGTGTTATAAAGTGTGTTTCCAAAGTTTGTAATTTTTATACAGGTTATTTTTCTTAATTAACATAAGTTTAGTGTTTTATTTTTTATTAATCTTTGAAAGAAATAATATCATCAGTTTATAGTGAGAGTTCAAAGTGTAATCGGAAAAAATTAAAGAGAATTTATTTCATAAATTCGGGTAACTCAGCAATACTTACCAAATCAGTCGACTTGAGGTGTAATGTCATTCAGTTGGAATGGGTTGTTGTCTTCGATAGTTATCAATCTTCAATCATCTTGGGCTTCTTTTTCGTATTAGTTGGTTTAAATTTATTAATTTAGAAATTATTAATCAGGTATTAGGCATCAGTTGAATGACCATCTTCTTACTTCTTCATTTTTTCTAATTTGGATTACTTTTAAACACTTTATATTAACATTTTGGTCATTCACGGCTTGGCGTCTATTCCTGTTGAGCATCAATAATGGAATAATAGTTTCTAATGGAAAATTCATAAATAACGTTCAGTTGTCATGGTAACTGATTGGCTGAACTTGACTTAAGCCCATTGTTATCATATTTGAATTTTTATTCAAAATGACTGTATATCTTCTGATTGCTATTATTCTTCTGTCTTCTTATTTATGTATGAGATATTATCACAACTGTTCGTATTTTCTTTCAAAGATCATTTTGACATCCCACAAAGCTGGGTTTGCTTATGTATTATTGTTTGAACAATTATGTTGATATTATCTAATTACATTTCTTTCTTATTTTATGTCCTTAATTTAACATTTATCTTTTAATATGATTCATTAATTATCCTTGACTAGTTACTTGCCTTGGATTTGCTAATATTCTTGTTAATTTTTTACAATTTGTAGTTATTGGTTTTATACAGTTAGGCATTTCATAGGCCTAGTTAGTAATTGGCTATCTTTTCTTAATTTATACAAATTACATATTAATTTACCCTTATACATGTTTTGTTTTGGTATTACAAATTATTTGTTTACTTGTTGAATTGTTTGGGTTTGTTTTATAATAATTGTATGTTTTTATTAGTTTCCACATTATGGTTTGTCTATTATTTTCTAACTGCCCTTCCAGTACCATTAGATTTATATTAATTTATCTTTTTTCTTATTTATGTTGCCATTGTTTATTATTTGTCTATTATTTATTATTCTCTATCAAATATAACATAACATTTAGGTTTATGGACTGTATAACTCCTTCAGCCATATTCCTATTCATAGATTTAATCAAACCATTCTTTAACATTCATTATGCTACTCTTGTTTACAATTTGTTTTATTCTTACTTATTTTTTGGTGATAAACATCATCACACCCTCTAACTTTACTTAACTAACTATCTAACTTTACTTAACTAACTATCCTTTAGAACATAGGATGTTTATTGATTTTGGCTTTCCTATTCTTTGCTATATTTTTTCTTATATAAACTTTACTCTCTATCCATGGTAACACTAATTTTTGACTTTCCATG
Organism: Magicicada septendecula; assembly: GCA_034769895.1. NCBI lineage: Eukaryota > Metazoa > Arthropoda > Insecta > Hemiptera > Cicadidae > Magicicada > Magicicada septendecula. The sequence continues at coordinate 387,654,727 of CM068373.1, forward strand.
GGATTCCTTCCCTGAATACTATTGTATCCCTCATCTACAATTAATCTTAATACTATCAATAACAAAATTCTTATTTAATAATACTGTTCACCAATAAACCTTTAGTGTTCATCACTGATTATTAGGTGTTTATACCTATTAATAGGGTTTCTATTTATTTTGGGGTTTTACACTGTCACTTTGCACTTCTTATATTTTATTTAAGTGTTATTAGTGGGTATTCCCTAACATTACATTCTCTTTGTCACTTACTTATGTTCATTATCTTTCTATCTCTCTATCTCTCATTTTACAAAGGTTAGTTATACTGTTAACAAGTTCATGTCATTATAGAGTCCTTTATTACATTTAAACTCTATATCTTTGGTTAGTGTACTTTGTTTGTCTTTACTTTATTGGATTTTATCAATTATCATTTACATTGATTGTTTAGTCGATACTAATAACTATCGTTTACATTTGTTATTTATTGGTTTCTTTTTCATTATTATATTTGAGTGTAACATTTCTCCTTTTTCTGTTCTATATTATTTGTTTGTGTCGTTTCATTTCTTCTCATTTTATTTCATTTATACTTGGTTTGTTTCATTTTCCTTTACCTTCTTCGATTTCATTTTATTTCGGGTTTCCCCTTCTCATTTGGTTTCATTTTATTTGGTCAATCACTTGGGTTGGGTCATGTAGTCATTTGTCGCATCGCCGTCATTTTATTTTCTTTAGTTTAAACATTTTATATAGTTGATTCATCGTTTTTTCCCTGGTATTGGGGTGGCTTATTTGTGTTGTAACAATATTTATACAAATTCTTTCTGGAAAAGGTTATATCTGATGAAAGCATTAATCATGTGACTTGGGTTTAGCCAATTGGAATACACTAAATTCAGTAACATTCATTCTCTGCAGAGTAAAGATCGACACAGTCTGTCTGTAGAAGTTGCAAGGTGAAGTTGTGCTCGTGCGTGAGAGTTATTCTCGAGCGAACATAGAAAAGTATAACTTAACATAATCCTTGGTATTCTGTACTAAGTTCTGCATTCAGAGCCGAGTGGGTCAATTATTTAAGTAGAATTTTAATATAGTATAGTGCTCTTCATATAAGTTTAAGATATCCGCTTAGGAATTGAAAGACTCTTCAAGATTGCGTGGAAGGTGTACGACTAATACACCTTAGTAAATTGATACCCATATTCACCCTGAGATTGATAAAATTTATATATCAATTAATAATAAACTATTTTAGAGAAATTAATAAACATTGTGTTTTTAACCTATTTGTGAAGAGGACGACAAGACGAAGAGGACGACGGACAAAGAGGATGCTGGATGAAGAGGACGCCAGGACGAAGAGGACGCCGGACAAAGAGGATGCCGGATGAAGAGGACGCCAGGACGAAGAGGACGCCAGGAAGGAGTGACACTGAAGAAGAGGACGCCAGGACGGGAGTGGCAGTAGGAAGTGGAGGATTGCACGTACTGAGGTCGCAGCCTCAATCAAGTAAAACCGATATATTATCGAATATTATAAACTATAATTGAAAATTACAATACATGACAATTTATAATACAATATACCTATTTAAAAACTATATTTGTGTGTATAATAAATAATTGTTCATCTCCTCCATAATAGACTTGTTTGTGATTTGTACACACTCACTATATCCTTATTAGTATAATAAATTTGATCTGTTGCAATATACATATATAGCAGATGCATTGACTTCAGAAGAGCTAATGGGCTTCAGAAAAGGTTAAATACTAGCTTTAATTTGAAATGGAGAGAGTAATGGAAAAAAGGAGAGAGAGTATAACTTGGAAACCCATTTAACTGTCACAGATTTAGAAAAACCATTAAATAATATTAACACATTCGCTGCTGATATCACGGATCTGTGACATGGCACACGCTTCCTGTTGTGCACACGTCATGGATCTGTGGCATTCGCTTAACTTACTGTAATATATTAATACAGAGTGAGCATGCACCTTGAGAGGTTGTGTTTTTGTTAGCATGTGGTGGAACGATTACAAAGTTTTTGTATATTCTTAGTTTTTTGTTTCCTTGTGTTTTTTTTAATGGCGCATTTAGAAAAAAAAGAACAAAATGGTTGAGCCCCTAGGGTATGTAACATAAAAATATCTTAGCAGTGAATGTATTAATAGATTTAAGCTATGGGAAATTTTAGAATGTAGGGGAGTTCCATGATATGTTATATAGTAACCTGCAGTAAAGCAACAGTTACCGTGGAGTTGAATTATAACTTTCCACTAACAAAGGGGTTAGCCAAGAGTGTCCTATATCACCAGCACTTTTTAACCATTATATTGATGACATATTTGGAATATGGAAATTGAAAGTTGGTTTGAAAAGGAATTCACATTCATTCGAGATACAGTGTGTATGTGAATTCTTCATATAGAGTTGCCAGTTGCCGGCTCTGGGTACCGCTATTGCATAAATTGTGGGGAACCACACTCGGCAAACTATCGCAGATGCTGGGTGTTCCAGGATCAGCTGAAGCAGGTCGCGGCCAGGAATAATCCTCCTGCTCGCCAGCAGCGTCAGGTCGTGCCGAAGTGTGCCACCTTTCCCCGTCTGCCAGAGCTCCTCAAACCAACAGGAACCACCCTCCCGACCTCGCCCACGTGCAAAGCCACATGCATCGACCACCTCTGCTCCCACAGAGGAGCCTGCTACAGAGACATCCCCCAGGATACCCAGCCCGTTCCCTTGGACGAGGAACCAGTCCCTGAGGTAGACAAGCGAGTCCCCGAGAGGTCGGAATTCCCTCACCCTACGGCTCGCTACTCCTGCAAGAATAGGAAACAGAGGCAGAGGAACAAGAAAACCGCTGCTCCCGTTGCCCCTCCCAAGGTAACCCAGACTAAGAAATCGCAGCGCCCTGGCGCTGGGGTTGCTCTGCAGGTCCAAAAGGAGTCCCGTCCTGCAGCTACACGGACCGAGCGCCCGACCAACGTCCATACATCTCGGGTAAATTCCGCCCGCAGCGACCCTGCTCCCACATCTGCCTCGTCGTCCACATCTCCGTCAGCTCTTGCCGAGGTGAGATCCTTCCTCGAGGAATACGACCTCGTTGAAGTGGCCCGACTATATCAGTCCATTTGGGTGTGCTCCACACGGCGAATCTGACCAAGAAATTCCTCCTCCTTGTGGAAGCTGCAGCCACCATAGGTCTTCTGTAATGCTCCACGCTAACAGAATTACCTCCATCCAACGTGACCTATCCATCACAGCGTGGAACGCTGACAGCCTTCGACCCAAACTTGAGGAACTTAGAGAGTTCTTAGCCCGTCACAAGCCCAATGTGCTTCTCCTCTCTGAGACCTGGCTTAGGGCCCAAGACAGTGAGATTGCCCAACTATGCGCTCTACAGGGATGATAGACCTGGGCGGAGAGTGGGGGGAGGCACGGCTATCGCAGTGAAATATTGCATTATGCATCACCGTGTGGCCCTGCCTCCTCGCCAAAATATCGAGGCCACCGCCGTTGAACTCCCAGAGTTCTCAGAGGCGTCCTCCTGGTTTCGGCTTATAAACCGCCAACTGTTCCAGTCCTAGACGCCGACCTCTAAGCTCTTTTCCGGGCGCATAGGTAGGTTATTCTTGCAGGTGACCTGAACTGCAAACATCCCGACTGTGGTAGTCGTCTGATTACACCATCCGGGAGGGCGCTTAGCAGGTACCTTCACAACCACCACCTTCGAGCCTACGGACCCGGACACCCGACACATTACCCCCATCAACATGGATCCCGACCTGACATACTTGACATTGGTGTTGTCAAGGGTTTTGTCAACCAGATTGAGGTTTCCGTGTTAACGGAGCTGTCCTCTGACCATTGTCCCATTGCGGTGCATGTACCTACCCATCACACGATTGGGACAGCAGCATGACGGGTGGTCGAGTGGGACCGATTCGGGCCTGCCTTTTGTCGCAGACTTACCGAGGAAGTTCCACTTGATACCACCCAGCACATCGACGAGGCGGTCGCCTTGTTCGATGATGCCGTGGTCTCTTCCATCGGTGTGTGCTCACGGATGAAGCCTAATCTAATGCCCGATTACCACCGGATCCCTGAAGAAGTCCGTCTTCTCGCTTTAGAGAAGAACAGACTTCGGAGACGGTGGCAGCGGACGCGTGATCCGGTCGACAAGGCCTGCTTCAATCGGGCAGCCGGCAAGTTACGTCGTGACTTGCAGGCCTTCCGACGAAGCAGCTGGGAACTTGCAATCGCCAAAATGGCTGACGATGAACCGGAGGAGGGCTCCGTTTACAGGATTCCTTCCGCGTTGACTGGGAAGAGGCGCTGTCCTCCACTCCCGGCCATCAACGGACCTGGTGGACATCCCCTTGCCAAGCCGGATGAGATATCTGAGTTCCTGGCCGGGCGCCTGGAGCTTCAATTTGCTCCTAACCCGTCCGGGGACCCAGACTCTGATGAGGAGATAGAAGACGAGGTTGAGGCTTTCCTCGGCAGCTCAATCACCTCCGAACCCAAACTCACTTTGGTGGAAGAGGTAATGGACAGGCTTTTAGTGCTTCGGCCCCGGAAGAGCCCTCGACTGGATGGTGTTACTAACACCGCCCTACAGAGACTTCCGGACCTGGGAGTTCGCTTCCTGGTCGATGTGTTCAATGCCTGCTTCCGATTCGCCTACTTTCCTAAGAAATGGGGTTCAGCTACGGTCACGATGATCCTGAAGCCGGGCAAAAACCCCAAGTTCGCCGAGAACCTCTGGCCTATCAGCCTGCTGTCGTCCACTTCGAAAGTCTTCGAACGACTAGTCCAGCGGCGGCTAATGGATCACCTTCAACGGTTCGACATTCTGGTCCCCGAGCAATTCGGTTTTCATGCTGGGCACTCCTCGACGCATCAACTGATGCGCTTCGTGGAGACCATGGCCGAGGCTCGCGAGAGCAGACCGTCGCCATTTTCCTTGATGTTGAGAAGGCTTGTGATCGTCTTTGGCATCCAGGCCTTCTATACAAACTCATGAAGATTCTGCTTCCGGATTGCTACATTCATTTGATTGCTACCTTTCTTTGGAACAGAACCTTTCGTGTGAGAGTAGATAACACCCTTTCTTCGGCAAGGGCTATTACTGCTGGTGTACCTGAAGGAAACGTCTTGGGCCCCCTGATTTTCTCTGCGTACGTCAATGACATGCCCAAGTTGCCTGGCACCAGGTTGGCCATGTTCGCCGACGACACGGCGGTGTATGCCATCGATCGTCGAGCTGAGACGGCCGTTATCTGGCTCCAGGAACAATTGGACGAGTACGTTGAGTGGGCAGAGAAATGGAGGGTTGCCATCAACGCAGCCAAGAGCACAGCAGTAGTCTTCTCCAGACGCTTCAGGCTCCCAGACAGACTCTACGTAGGCGATACCCTATTGCCCTGGTCTCGAGACGTCAAGTACCTCGGGGTTCACCTCGACCGACGTCTCACCTGGCGGACACACACTGCACAAGTAGCCTGAAAGACCGCCTATCGTCTCTATCAACTCCGCCCCGTATTATGCAGCAACACCATAACCCGCCGCCTAGGGAAGCTTATCGTCTCCACCTATGTGGTGCCGATGGTGACCTATGCGATACCCGTTTGGGGCTATTTGGCCAAGACCCATAAGTGAAAGGTTCAGTCTCTCCTTGACCAAGGATTGCACTGGGTGTGTAAAGCCCATTATCTGACCTCAAACAAAACAATCCGTGACTCCCTGCATGTCCGTTCCCTGGATGCCACTATACGGACACTGTCTTGTAAATTTTATCATCGCTCTGCCCGATTCCAGGGCAACCACCTCATTAGCGCCCTCGGTCACTACCAATCTGTTCCAGGAGAATCTTGGACCCGGCCTCGGCGAACCCTCACCCTCAATTAAGTAATTAATTGAAAACCCACGGCCGGTAGCAGGCCACACCCTAAATCCAGACCCTGTCAATAGACCCTGCGGCAGGAGCTCTATTTGAAGCTCGGAACGAAGTACATGACCGGGTGACGGGCATGCCCTTCATCTCGCACAGCCCCTGGTCCTCTCTCTTCATATAGATGATATAGTTATCATCCAGACAGGTGAGGACAGGTTACAGAAGGGAGTACTTATGTTTAGTAGTATCTTGGCGCAATTAAAGATAACTGTCAGAAGGAAAAAGAATATTGATATAAAGACAAAAATTAATTGTAACATCTCTGCATGAAACGATAAAAGAATATAATACAGTACCAGCAGCAGCACTAAAATATAGACATGTGATAAGTAGAGATGTAGGTAGGCAAGGACGTGGTGGGTACTGGAAATGGGTCGGGTAGGCCGAATCCTTGGAGGTGAAGATAGAGAAGAAGAGAAATTTTGTAAATAGACAGATGAAATGTAAGACAACAGACTATTGAAATGTGTTTTTTTGTAGGCTTATGAACTATATGGAGAACATAGCTGAAGAAATGGTGGCTTTCCGGACAAGTTGTAAAGTCTAGTAATGATGATTAGAAGAAGATAAAGAAGAAGAAGAAGATGAAATATCCTGATTAACAAGATAAATTCATAAATAAGATTGAACATGATGAATTCTCATCAGAATAATTTATGGAAGAATAATTTAATTTTAGTGAGTCATTATTAAAAGAAGCAGACAATAACTGAACGTTTTTTTTTATTATTTTAAATGCTGTTGGATTTGTACAGTTTGTGACCTTAGTGCATCATGGTCTTGGAGTTATCTCTGAATTTCTCATTACCAATGCACTTCCACAGAGTATGTTATATCTATGTGTTATATAATCATTTGAGGAAATGTTGTGTCGATGTAATTTTTTGTTTTGTTTAAACTGTACATTGGTTATAATGAGCTGTCATTTTTGAACATGTTATCTTTAAAAAGAGAAAGATAAAGAAAAACCTGTTTTATATAACTTATATTTTTTTTAATTGAATATTTATTTTTTTTATTTATTTGGAGAGTTCCAAAGTTTTGTTATATGCAGGACAGATTATATATGATTAAGCAAGCAAGTTACTGTACACACACAGTTAAAACATTAAATTTAATCAGCAGTGTCGTTTAGTGGCAGTGAATAGTGTTTGATGTTTCATCCAGTTGTTGTATAATATCTCAACCTGGTTAGTGAATAGTATTCAGTTTTTTCACGATGATTTTGAATAGGCTGGCTGATATTTTGGTATGGTTTTCTAACTTTGACATTACATATAATATTAGGTACTTACTGTTAAGTTAAGTTAAACTATTCTTTACTGAAGTATTACTTTAATTTAGTCTTGTGTTGTCTGCACTACATAACCCAATGTTACTTCAGTGAAGAAAGGGTTAACACCTTTTGGAGGTTGAAAACAAAATTTAAGTGAGTTAATGAAACAGTAAGAATAAGACTGAGTAATTGAAGTTATAGAGAAATTTGTAGAATCTGTGAAGTACTTATTCAAAATATCTACATGGAGAACCATACATGACTTCCATGTTCTTAGATTTATATTTAAAATCATTTACTTGAATTCAGTTTGATAATTTCTAAAAAAATATCTCCCACCCTCAAACTATTTTCATGATTTATAGATATGTTTGTTATTATGGAGTAGTCGTTTTTATAATGTTATTTTCAAGTCAATTTACCTATAAAAATTGGGTACTTTATTCTTATAAAGAAACTGAACTACGCAGTTAATCATCCCTCCTCGTCAACCGATCCCCACCATTAATGATATTTACACTTTCATAATAGTTTTATCATATGTAATTGCTAATGTATCTTATACTTCAAAATTAAATACTCGTACTTTACTTGATATCAGAAAAGTAATATCATTTATAGATTTCCATTTATAGATATCTCATTTACCATTTTACAGTGGATTAAAATGACTTTATTTTTGGAGTACTTTTTTATCAAAAGGAAGTACTTTTTAACTAAAACTCTTGTTAAAACAGAAAACAATGCCGGTAAACTACCCCTCCCTCTTAACCGAACAACCCCATTTTTTATATTTATACTTTTATTGAGTAATAGTTTCATTATATGTAATTACTAAGGTATCTGATCCTTCAAAATGAAGTACTGAATTTGTCATCAGAAAGGTGTTTTTCGAAAATTTATCCCCTCCCCCTTCAACTACCATTTTCATTTATAGATATTTCATCTACCTTTCAATAGTGGATTATTATGACCTTCTTTTCAGGATACTTTATTTATCAAAATTAAGTACTTTACTCTTGTTAAAATGTAAAACGCAGGTAAACTACCCCTCCCCCTTAACCTGATCTTCACCAAAAATCAATAGGCCATGAGTCCTGTAAAACTCGGGCATATACAGAAAAATTTTTTTGATTCTGTGTGAATTTACGCCATTTATCATTCGCCATAGAAATATTCTACACGCAGACACTTTTTGGAAAAATTACTTCTTCTTGTTTTGAGGGTAGTGTAGTCAGAATCAGCCCTTATATCGATCATGATTTTTTTCGCGATCACCATACTTCCATTTCCTTATGGAACATGGAAGTACAAGGATTTATAAAAACAATGAATGTACTTTAAGAAAAAAAGTTATTAAAGTGGTACGTAAATACCATATAGTTCATGTCGTTGTTTGGACTTATTTTTGGAATTATTTTATTTTACTAAACTTAAGTAACGATCAAAGTATTTTCCTTTCTTTCTGAACACTTGTGTCTCTCAGTGTCAGGTGTAGTGATCAGATTGCCATCTCATAAATCAGAGGTCAAATATATGTGGTTTCAGTGTACAAGAAGATCTAATTTAATTAAATTTTTTTAAAAATTATTTGGATTTTTAAAATTTTAAGACCTTGAAATAATATATGTATAGATTCATGTTACATTTAATATCAATTGAAAATGGATTAAAAGATATCTGCAATAAATATTAATCAAGAGATAGCTTAATTCTTGACTGTAGCATGTCCTGCAAACAGTTTATCTTTCCTTGAATTTTTGAAAGTTTAATATATATAAGATTTTATTGCAAAAATATGATAAACTGTTATTGACAGTATATGGTAGTTCTCTCAAATTAATTCTTACTTATCAATTCTCTCAGTGTCAGTCTAGCCATTAAGAATAGAATATGAAAAATGTTTGGTTTCAACAACAGTAAAATGTGTGTTAAGTCAAAAACCAGAGTGCGTGTGAAACGTACAAATATGGTAAATTTTGTGTTAATACAAATAATTTTAATTTGAGTTACTTGTGACCGTGTTGAATTCTTGTATTGCAGTGAAATATTTCTGAGTTGTTTATTGTGTGTATAATGAGTTGTTTATTGTGTTGCAATAATGAACACATTCTCCGAAAGGTTAATCTAATGAATGTTCTTGTACTTGTGTAAAAGTAGTTCAAAGTAGAATCACCCAGTGCTAAATAAACAGTTGAAACAACTTGGCCATCATATTTATATTTTTATGGTCATTTTTTCTTCCATGTTCCATAAGGAAATGGAAGTATGGTCGTGGTGAAAAAATCGTGTTTGAGAAAACGGCTGATTCTGATTGTACTACCCTCAAAACATGAAGAAAAGTCATTTTTTGAAAAGTGTGTGTGTGTGTGTGTGTGTGTGTGTGTGTGTGTGTGTGTGTGTGTAGAATTGATTCTATGACAAACGATAACTGCCGCACATTCAAACAGAATCAAATAATTTTTTGCATACTTTCCTGAATTGTAGAGGACGCAAGGCCTATTGATTTTGGTGAAGATCAGTTATGGGAAACGGGTAGTTTACCTGCAACATTTTATGTTTTAACAAGAGTAAAGTCCTTAATTTTGATAAATAAAGTATCCTGATAAGAAGATCATAATAATCCACTATAGAAACGTAGATGAAATATCTATAAATGAAGTGGTTAGTTGAACGGGGTGGGGGTAATTTTCTATAAATGAAAATTATAGTTAAGGCAGTGGCGTAGCTAGGCTTCTGGGCGCCCAGAGCAAGGAGATCGTCGGGCGCCTCACCTTCACAATTGAAGGGGGACAAAAGAGCAAAAATGAAGGCTCATCCAGTGAACAAAGTACTTAGTAAATGCAGATGTGTAGATTTTTGTATGAAAGTTCGTCCAGCAAACGTCTTAACAATATTTGTTAAGTCAAATTTAAGAAATTACATATTATAATATTACCGGTATTCAGTTTGTATACATATATTATTAACAAATGTAGACTATAAAAAAATGTAGTAATATAAAAAATTTATAACGAAAAAATGTTCTAATAAACATGCAGATTCCTTGTAGGTCTAAAGCGCATCGTCAAAACAATATCCTAAAGCAACATAAAGTTAAACAAAGAATTAATAATAAAAAGTAATAAAATAAATCTGTTACCATTACAGCCTAATGGTTTCCGCCTTCTGTTAATAAACACTTAATATTAATTTTTAATATTTAAATACAACTATTATATTAACGACTCGGAACACAAAGTTTTTTGTAAGTAAAAACATAAAGATTTTACCTTACAACCTGAACCAGTTTTCACCTTTAAAAGGCTTCTTCAGAGGTTGCCGCTGGTAACGCTGTCCGTCCTGTTGTAGGCAACGGAATCAAATTTTGAAAGATCGATGTTGTGTGTGTGTGGGGCGAGATGTGTTCGAATAATGCGTGCGATTTGAATTGTGTCTGTTCGTTTAGGATGTCATTTTTATTTGTTTTCGTGTGTTTGTATATTTCCAATTGTTCTAGAGTGTCTAGTTTTCGGCCTTTTGTGTGTACGTGTAGAATGTTCATGATATTGTCGATGTTTTCGTATGTGTGGTTTGCTTTGATGAGGTGGTTTGTGTGTTCAGTGTATCTCTGTTTGAAGCTACGTCCTGTCTGGCCTATGTAGAATTTGTTGCAATTTGAGCATTTTAGTTTGTAAACACCGGGTAGATCAAATTTGTTTTGTGTGTGTGTTTTGATAGTGTGCGTTCTGTTTTGTTAGTAGTTTTGTAAGCGATTCTGTATCCTGCTTTTTTGAACTTGTGGGTTATTTTTCCAGTTTGTTGATGTGTAACCCCTCTTTCCTTTTATGCTTTTTATTTAATTTTATTTATATTTGATTCTACATTCCGTATTTATTTTTTTTTTTGAAAGAGAAGCCACAAGTTATTTAAAACTAGGCTAGAGCCTAGAGAAGCTAAAATTGTGCTGGGTCCAGTATGATGGGACTTGCAAATGAAACACTGATCTTAAGATAACAACAACAATTTATTGTTCTCGGCTAGTACAACATATGAGCCCTTAAAGGCAAGACAACTAAGTATTTTGATTGTTAAATATAATTTCATTAATATGTGCCTTGCCAAAAGTTGAACAAGGAATAATAACTATTAACAGCACTAAGTATTGAATGAGTATTAATATCTGAATAATCATTGACTATTAAATCGTGGAATGTTACCTAAATGACAATAATACAATTGTAAAATGGCACACAATCTCGACCCGCAAGTAATCACATTTTATAACAAGACATAAATATACAGAAATATACACATGCATAATCAATATGACAATGTAACAATTATGTAAAACAAACACACACATATAATTAACATCAACAAACGTTTACAGATAAATAACCCATCACATGTGCACCCCGGTTATCAGCGCATATAAGTATCTTGTTCAACACCCATAACCCCCTTATTCTGACCAAGTATCCGGCCCCCTTTTGTTTAATTAATAGGTGACTAAAACCCCCCCAAAACCTCAATTAAAATATCCCAGGAGTGGAGCAGACATGCCCCAAGTTTTAATAAGATAAGTGGTAACTGAATGTTCCATGTAAGCCACAAATCCCATGCCGATATTTAATTATCAATTTAAATCCCATCAATTACCATAATGAAGAGTAGCATCACAAGGTTAACATGGATGTCCGGTTGCCTAACTGCATTTTATATTTCCTTTTACTTTCAAAACAGAATTTGTAAAAATAGTGGAACGTGACCACCATGAATATTGATAACTGATACTGATTAATCTTGTGTTGTTTAATGGTTAATTAATTGTTATAGTGAGCAATAAAAATTATCGTTACAAAATTTACTATGGTAAAATACAAACTGTGACAATGGTAAATTCAAAGTGTACAAATTAGCTAAACAGTGGAACAGAATTTGTAAAACAGAATCTAAGTCATGAAGGTATTAAAACCAGCTCACAGTGTTCCAAAAAAAACTTAACTACCGGCAGGGTCAGGCATCGGGCGAGATCTAGCAAGATCTGACACATACAGACCTGAAGTGGACGTCTCCTACGGGAGTCGACCACGGGTTAAAACATCTCCCAGATCATGAATGAATAATAAAATACATGCCCCACATGAATTAAAAGATCCGTTAACATAACCATCCCAACATGCTTAAAACCGAAACAGATTTAGATTCAACTCTATCTACCGAACTCCCCTCGACCCGGGTGGTGCGTGACCCTGGCCGAGTTTACACTCTCAGAACGAGAGAGAGACATAACAGTAATAGAGGAGGCGTAAGCCTTACAAATTACAAATAATATATGCCACCCATTGTCCGGAAATAACTGTTCAAACTGGAGCGTCTACATGAAAGTCTCACAGAGTTTATCGGCCACAAGATTTAGTTTAATATGGTTAAATTTCACCTGGTTTGAAGCGTGGAGTCTGAGGGTTCTGTAGTGTGTATCCAGTCCATCCTTCCGGCTGACATAGCTGACGAAGGTTTTGAAATTACAGCATCTGAGGCAGTTGTTCGGCCATCCTTCTGGAGCGGGGCAGATTCCCGACTACATCAGAAACCCTGCACAATTATATCTGGGATTACTCATAAGTTCATAAAACACACTACCACATTTACCCGCTGACATTGCATGGCCTGTCCAGTTTATAAACTCCGAAAATTGACTAAGTAAAGCACCCCATGAATTGTAGTAAATCACCTCAAAATTAACTCCATTAAATATTTTAATATATAATATGTCCAAATATAGTCACTCTATAATAATGATAATTTTAATTAACAGTTATGCAAAAGTTTTCATGACGCACTTACAGGAATTAGCAACTTTTAACAAGTCCGTGATATACACGGATTTCAGAAAATTACTGACTTACGCCCCATCTTGGTTTAGTTAATTTAGTAGAATCATTACTAGATTAATATAAAACATAATTATATCATTACTGTTACAATCAATTAACCAGGGTTGAGATTAAGCATACATAAAAGAAATTATAACCTGATACTCGCCACGTGCTAAAGCCTCACTGCAATATATATCGTAACGCATCCACTTTAATATCAATTAAAAGCAATTTGTTTTTATAAATAACTAATATACATATTTTAATAGACTTACCGGAGGTCACGTAGGCTTCTACCTATCCATAAAAGTAGTTGGAAGACGAAAAACTGTTCAATCTACTCTGTCAGCCGGGGACCAGAATGTAAAGCGCCGAGAGCCAAAGTTGAACTGAGCAAACTGGCTCTTGAAAAAACTGTAGTAACAGAGATAGGGCGCGCGCAAGTCGGCCGGCTGAGATGACAAAGTCCGATTGAGTGTATCAAAGGACAATTCCCTCGTGTCGACAAATACGTAATTTTAATAATGCACTATATAAATATAGAAACATCGCCGCGTTTTCCAAAGCGCGGCACAGATGTATGTTAGTGTTATGAATTTGTTGTTTTCTGTCTTTGTCTATTGTTTGTTTTGTGTTTTGTGTAGGAGTTTACTGACTATTGTTCTGCCATATCCGTTAGATTCTGCTAGATATTTTATCTTGTTTAGTTTGTCTTTGTAGTCTTTTTCATCTAAGGGGATGTTGTTAAGTCTATGTATCATGGTTCTGAAGGCAGCTAGTTTGTGTTGTATTGGGTGATTGGAGGAGTTGTGTATTAGTGTGTCAGTTGTAGTTGGTTTTCTGTATATACTGAATTTGTGCCTGTGTTCTAGTTTTGTGATGGAGACGTCTAAGAAGTTTATGGTATTGTTGTGTTCATATTCGGCAGTAAAGGTTGGAAATATTTATTGTTATTACACACAGAATGATGGTCTACCCATGGGCTCCCCCATATCCAGCATTCTAGCAGAAGTCTTCCTCCAACACTTAGAAAAATCAAAAATACTCACAAACAATGACAGACACTCACATAAAATACTATATTGGCATAGATACATTGATGACATTCTAATACTATACAGGGGAAACAAAAGACAATGTGAACAGTTACTAACGCACATAAACAAAATACATAAAAATATAACCTTTACTGCCGAATACGAACACAACAATACCATAAACTTCTTAGACCTCTCCATAACAAAACTTGAACACAGGCACAAATTCAGTATATACAGAAAACCAACTACAACTAACACACTAATACACAACTCCTCCAATCACCCAATACAACACAAGTTAGCTGCCTTCAGAACCATGATACATAGACTTAACAACATCCCCTTAGATGAAAAAGACTACAAAGACGAACTAAACACGATAAAATATCTAGCAGAATCTGACGGATATGACAGAACAATAGTCAGTAAACTACTACACAAAAAAAAAACAACAGACAAAGACAGAAAACAACAAATTCATAACACTAACATACATCAACAAACTGAAAAAATAGCCCACAAATTCAAAAAAGCAGGATACAGAATCGCTTACAAAACTACTAACAAAACAGAACGCACACTATCAAAACACACACACAAAACAAATTCGATCTACCCGGTGTTTACAAACTAAATTGCTCAAATTGCAACAAATTCTACATAGGCCAGACAGGACGTAGCTTCAAACAGAGATACATTAAACACACAAAGGCACTCCACTCCACTACAGAATCCACCTTTGCAAACCACCTCATCGAAGCAAACCACACATACAAAAACATCGACAATAACATGAACATTCTACACGTACACACAAAAGGCCGAAAACTAGACAGTCTAGAACAATTCGAAATATACAAACACTCGAAAACAAATAAAAACGACATCCTAAATGAACAGACACAATTCAAATCGCACGCATTATTCGAACACATCTCACCCCACACACACACAACATCGATCTTTCAAAATTCGATTCCGTCGCCCACAACAGGACAGACAGCGCTACCAGTGGCAGCCTCTGAAGAAGCCTTTTAAAGGTGAAAACCGGTTCAGGTTGTAAGGTAAAATCTTTATGTTTTTACTTATAAAAAACTTTGAACATAATTAATGCGGTCCAAGTCACTGTATGATCAATTATATAATTTACCGTATAATTTCTGTCAAGTGACGTCAAGCGTAATTTGTGCTAGGTTACGCGCTTCAGGCCATATGACCCATCTTCAGACCTTCATTCCAAAGGAGCTTGTTATATAATAAAATCCATATTTAAACAAACACATAATAAACAAATATGTAAAATACACTGAATGAACATATTATAAGCGTACTATTAACCGACACGGTGCACCGCGTGTAGCATGTCAAGACTGTGTCGATGGGCACTATTATCTAGTATTATCTGTAAGCGATCACAGCGCGGTATCAGACAGTGGGTTGGACCTGAAGTTAAGTTTATCATTGAGTATGTCATCACATATATCGGGGTTATTATGACCTCTATATATCTTGAATTCTTCGAGTGCATCCATGTAACGGCCCTTACTACAATAATGTAGAGGTATAAGGTTAGCGTTGAAATTGGTATATGAATGATTGCTCGAAACGAGATGCCGTGTAAAGTTAGATTTAATATTATCTAGGGAAAAATCACCCCTGTTAAAGTGGCTGTGTGGTGCGTGTTCACGGAATCGTTTGATAAAAGGTCTACCCGTTTGGCCGATATAAAAACAGTCACAAAAGTCGCATATAAGCTTATAAACACCCGTTTTGGATTCAGTGTTGGTCTGAACGACTGGACGAACCAAGTTCCGTAGACGGTTATTTGTTTTAAAGGTAACGGTATAACCTATTTTACTTAAGGTGGATGTTAGGATCTTAGGGATCAACTCGGTGTATGTTGTTGAGATGAATTTGTTATTAGGTGTATTATCTTGTGTCTGTCTGGAACGACGGGATTTGTGTTTTTTAAGGATGTTGTCAATCATTTGGCACTCATAGCCGTTGGCCATAGCTGTGTGTTTAATTATGTTGAGTTCACACTCGAAATCATCATTATTTAGGGGGATCATCAAAAGCCTGTGAATAAAACTGTTGTAGGCCGTTAATTTTTGAGAGAAAGGGTGGTGTGAGTCTGCATGTATGGTCACGTTTGTGGTGGTAGGATTTCTGTAAATTTTATGTTCTCTATGTAAAAAACTTTGTGTTCCGAGTCGTTAATATAATAGTTGTATTTAGTTAAGTAACGGACACGTCATGGACAACGAAATCCAAGGATTGTAATATTTAATAATTATTTAAAACTAGACATTTTAAATTTAACTTTCCTGGTCTTAATTGCTGAAAAGTGGATTATTAAATCACTGTAATCTAAAGATGAAGCAATGTCGTTTTAAATTGAAAGTATTGCTAGATTTGATGCCCTGTCTTGAGATATTGATGATCGTAGGTACGATTTAATCAATTTAAACTTACTAAACGATCTTTCACAAGAAGACATATTCACTGGTAAAGTAAGAAAATTTTGTAAAACTGTTTCTAGTGTTTTGTAGGCTTCTAATCTCTTTGAAGAAATGTATTGTAGCAGTCCCTGAGGTGTAAAGTCTTTTTGTTCTCCATTAACGTTTTCCCTTTTAAATAAAAGTATGACGTCTTTCAAGTCACTGAACAATTCTTCACTGTTTAGGTCATGTGGATACAGTTTTGCAAGCACTGTGCATTTAATATTGATCTGGGAAAGCTGTTCCTTAAAATGTATATCCCCATCATTTATGTACGCCTCAAATTTACAGAGGAAACCAAAGCGTTTTTCTAACTCTTTTATTTCAGAGAAACGGCTTGAAATTTCAACTGACAGTTTGTCCAAATTTCTATTAGAGAACGTCTTATTTTTTCCCGAACGGTTAATGCAGAATCGTCTGTGTACTCCCCTGGCATCATGTGCTTCCTTATCCTTTTTGTTATACTGACACTCGATTCATTACATACGTGGTCTGCTTTAGTAACGACATTGTCACACAGCTCATTCTTCTAAACTTTTAATTTTTGCATTAGCGTCTCCAGAAGTGTCAATATTTTATTTATCGAAAGCATAATAAAGTATTTTAACACGTTATGCACAAAGTATATTTTTATACGTTAAAAATGTATCCAAGTGTTTTAACAAAGCCAGAAAGTTTGCAGGATTTGGGTCGTTAGTAATTGACTCTTGATGTCCTATCAGTGCCAGATTTTGTTGTGCAAATGTTTGTATTGTGGCAATGACCCGTTCGAGGATTTCTTTCCATGTCTTAACTGCTTTACTCATTTGTTCCTGAAGTAGATCCGCAGAGCGATGAGCAGAACTATTTTCATGATCCTTAATACGGGTATTTAACTTTCTCCATGACGAAACCCATTTTTACTATTGAAAGTTTTATGTGAAAATAAAGTCCATAAAAAGCAAAAGAGATTTTTTAGTTGGAGAAAACCACATCTAAGTGTTACCTTTTCGCCATTTTGCAAGGTTTTATCAAACCCATACTTGTTTAAGGATCGTTCAGCTTCATCTTCAGGAAAATGGCTGTCCTTGTTCTGCAACTGACATGTTTCTCTATTCACCATTATATCTCAGAAGGATTGAGATTTCTCGCTTGGCCAAGCTCCCATATCTTGTAGAGAAGTACCAGGAACACGGTCTACATTGTTGTGAGTAAGGTTTTGTCCTTCATCACCTGTAATTTCAAGACTGCATCATCATCCATGGTACTAGAACCAACTGAATCTTGTAACTGTACTTTGACACTTTCACAGTTTGAAGTATTCACGCCGTTAACTTTACTGTATTTTTACAGCCTCGTCGCAAATAACATCCATTTTATGATTGTAAGTTGATTCCTTGTTAATTGTAATATTTTGACACTACAACTTGTTGTAGTTCTTAATCTTATATTAAGAAAGTCGTATATTCCTGTAGTTGTTAAGGAATAGTCATATCAAAGAAACAAGTTGTTTGTAGTTTTATAAACTGAAAACAATTTTTTCAAGTCAATGCTCACTTTGCAGCTGCCTCCTTGGCCCCCCTAGCTATGCCTCTGGTTGAAGTGGGAGGGGATAATTTTTTATATGTGTACTACGTTATCGGCAACAAAGAAGTAGTTTGTTGTTAAAATTCCTTCCCGGGCTGCTTGGCCGTAGTCCAATGTTTTCGGCAAAACCAGACGTTTCGGGAGTGCCATTGACTGCCATCATCAGTGAAAATTGAGTGCGATAACATGAGGTGGTATACGTTAGTGACCAGAGTACTGTGGTTAAGGCTGAAGCAATAAGTAGAAAGAAGTAGTTTCTATGTAAATATTTCATTTCGAAAATGATTTTAAATATAAATCCTGGAAGTCATGTATGGTTCTCCATACCGATATTTATTGTACGTCTGCCATTAAAATATATAGCATACCTTAGTGTTATTCAGGGTGAAGGTATACAATCATTCTTACATAAATATAACTTTATCTTCACACTCCTGTGATCTTAGGAATCTCAGACAGGCATAATTTATTCTTAAAATAATCTATCTAACATATAACAAAACACTGTAATACTAACACTCTGCTGTTTGAATAGAAACAAATTTCTTTGTAAAAAAAATATGGTATTCGTTTCCATTTTCTCCAAAATATTTTTAACGCTAAGATTAATGACATTAGATTTTTGACTAAATTTTCAAATTGGATAGAATGGTAGCTTATCACAATTACTGATTTAGTTTGACAATAATAAATTTTGCTTTGAAATAAAAATTCAACAAGACCCTTTGTTATTTTCAGAAAAGCCAGTACATGTTTAATCCGCCAGCAATACTAATTGCAGTAATTTTTTTAAGATTTTTTTTTATGAATCAGAATTTTTTGAACTGTAGTCTTGTGCATAGTCATAAGAAGGTCAGTTACATATTATAACTGCTATGGTTAGTTCAACAAGCTTTTCAAAAGTTCAGTTGTCAGTTACTTTTCAAAACTGAAAAAAAGTTGGTCATATTTTTGGTCTTTAAAACTTTAAAGAATTGTATGATTTCTATCAGGTAAACCTTCTAATCAGACTCTCCATCATAATTTTTTTACTTGAAGTTTTGATTCCTAGAATTGAGGATCATCCTCAGAAGCTGTGAGTGGTGGTTGAAAGACCCTGTTATTAGCCGGGTGCGCATGTGTGTGTGTGATAATGTTATATTAAAGATATTTTATGTTTTGTTCATGTCTTTCATTGCTGGACGTAGCCAGCCATATGTTAGCTTTACTTGCAATAAAGAAGCAAGCTTTATGTTTGTTTTAATTATTTTGTTCTCTCTGTCTGTCTTTCAAAACTTCGTGTATAGCATCATATTAATAAGTAATTTCTCTGTCAGTTGTGCTGAAGTCACTTGTTCTTTGAAAAGTAGATCACTTGAGTACAGTACCAGAAAAGATAGAATAGAGTTTATGAATACAAGGAAGTATACAAATTAAGGTTACAGTGTAATCAGCATTAGGACTGCTGCAGCTTATGTACAATGGTGTGTGTTTTCAAACACTTATTTTACAGATTTTTGTTGACAGTATAATACAACATTTATGTAAACGTGTATATAAAATATCTGCATAGTCGTTCATGTGTGCAAGGATGAAAATATATTGTAAGATGTGCGATAGTTTTACAAATCTCTTAAGTAGGAATGCGAACTAAAAAAGTTGATATCAGTGCATTGAAGAGTGTTCATACTCACCAGATAATTGTAATCATTATTGTCTTATACTTGCAGACAAATCGTGACGTCCTCACCTCATTCCACCGCCTGAAGGGTGTGAGGTGTGAGTGACAGGTCGCTCGCTTCCAGGAACTGAGGACGTTATGTTTTGTCTGTAACTATATAGACATTGACTATACTGTATTTGTACAAGAATAGAATGTACAGCTTAAATACACCAAAATGTGTAATATCAATTTTCTCATGTAATATATATCGTCTTTTCAAGTTTTACAACACTTCACTGTCAGAAATGTTTATAAAATAAAAAATCCATATTTTATAAAAAATTTAAATTAGTTTTTTAATTATGATTGTCATTGACTGTCATAGTATATGAATGGTTTTGTCATCTCTCTCTTGACTGGTTCAAAGAACTTCATTAGATTTGTCTGCTCCTCATTTCTGTGTACTTCCCACAGTCTACCATCTGCTTGTTTACTTCAGACTTAACTTTTTAAGTGAACCAGTGGCGTATCTAGAATTTGGCCTGGGGGGGGGGGGGTGTGGTCATGTTGGTTTCATATAAAAGAAAAAAACATGTTAAGAATAATGAATATTATAATCTTCAAATTAACTGAATAATGTGTGATAAATTCCTGAAATCAGTCTCGTTTAAAGTAAATGGTAATAACACAATAAAAATATGTGGTATTGAAAAGTTGTTATAAGACACTTATAAACATTTAACATTTAAAAATGATAACTACAGGTTTAATAGAAAACATAAGGTAAACTAAGAACATTTTATACACAGAAAGTATACACTGTTTGAAAATGTTTTAAGAGTTTGATTTGCCTTGATTTTTTTGGCCATTTCATTAACAACTTCTTCCTGAGTCACCTAAGGTCTTCCTGAGTCACTGAATAAATTTTCCTATATTTCATATTTCAAACATATATGAAAATATATATATATGTTTGTATACTTGAAAAAGAGTTACTACTACATTAGCTTAGACAGCCAAAAAAGTAATAAAATAAACCTAAAAATTAAGAGATTAACAAAATTTCTTGTCAGTGTTTTTGACCCTCCGGGGGGGGGTCCCGTTCATCCCTCTATTAAATACGCCCCTGAATGAAGGAACTGATTGTCTTGTCACACTGGTCTGGGCTGCTAGGTAATATACCAGAAACATTCCTTCCAAATTTCTTGACAAAGTGAATAGTTGACTGACCAGTGTGAGGATATGTGTTGTCATAGAAAACCACAATTTTAGGTGACTGTATTCATTTTTTATTTTGAATGGCATGTCTTAAGTTTTGTTAGGTTTTACACACACAACTGAGACTAATTTTGCTTTCAACCTCCTTATCATCTTGATATGTAAATACATACAATCTTGTATGTGTAGTTTGTATTTAATGAAAGTAAAGGACATTCATTTTTTATTCCTATATTGGATATTTATATCGCATTTTGTTCATATATTAAAAATATACTATATGAAGAAATATCTATTGTGAGTCTGTGTGTGTGAAACATGCACTTTATTATTTAGTTTTTATCAAAGAATAAAAGATTAAATAATATTTTGTTTATTGATTTTTCTTGTTGTTATTCTGCATGCACGTTTGTTAGTTTTTTTTTCTGTTATAGTGGTTCAGCTTAAAGATACAACATAGTAACCTTTGTTATTATCACGTATACTTTAACCTCTCGTGTTGTTCTCATTATGTAGTAAACGTGGTCTGTGGGCCAGTAGAAATATATTACACATGGGCCCAATTATTATTATTTCACTTCCTCTGTTTGTTTTGTAATTTTGATGGTAAATTTTAAAGGTACATTTTTTAATGAACACTGGGTTGGTTTTAAAAAATTATTCTTTATACCTTTATATTATTATTGTCTTGAAACAATGATAATAAAAAGTTTATTTCATTTAACAAGCCATAAACAAGTGTAATATAATGCTTCTGTAGTTGTAAATTACATGAATACAAATTTTGGGAAGAAAGCGGATGCAACTTAAAAAAAAAAAAAAAACAGTAAAGTTTCATTTATGTTGTTCTCATCTAGCCAGTTCTATTATGAGAGAATAATCTACCAGTTTTGATAGTGAAAGGAACGTTTTATAGTTGAATTACAATATATTTGTCTGGTTGTTACATTACAGTGGCAAGAGAGCATTGACATATAAATGTTCTCTTCATTTAACATAACAAATGTATCACATGATAACAAGACTGACGAGTTTGAACAAGGCAAAAACAACTTTCGTATGGCATAAGTGAATTAATTAACGACTGGGACAGTGTAAAGTGCAGTACATAGGTCTACATTCTGCGATGCTCAGTTTTTCTGTTTTCTCTGGGGTAATGCATTATTATTAAATATTATAAATGTTATAAGGTAATCAGGCTGTATTGTGTATTTTAAATAATTATTGTTATGTGCCGTGGATAATTGTTACTTTGTAGTGTGGATATAGAATTATGGTGTGTATTTCTTGATTGTTGAACGCCAAAGA
Source organism: Magicicada septendecula (assembly GCA_034769895.1). Taxonomy (NCBI): domain Eukaryota; kingdom Metazoa; phylum Arthropoda; class Insecta; order Hemiptera; family Cicadidae; genus Magicicada; species Magicicada septendecula. The sequence continues at coordinate 387,677,087 of CM068373.1, forward strand.
TTAGATGTATAAAAGTGTAATAATATACGTAATTACCACAGGAGATGTAAACACACACACGCGCGCGCGCGCGCGCACGCACACACAGAGTGTAAACACTCAGAGTGTGTTTTTGAGTCGTATATTTCGATAAATACAAAAATGATTTATTTCTTATATGTACAGTTTTTTTTTTCGTTGTTATGTCTAATTTATATTTTATGATTAAATTGTTACACAAGTTGAAAGTTGACCTACAGTTTTGAAGGTCAAGGAGGTAGTTTGTTTGGTTTCAAGGTTACTTCAACTCATTGATTGTGTTGTAGTCCTTTCTATAGCTGTTTTTCTAGTTGTGCTTCGGCTTCGCCTTAATTTTCTCAATTTTTTCTTTATGTGTGATTAGTCAAAATTTGTATGTTTTATGAACACTCTCCTTGTTACATAAATCTCTGTCTGCAGTCTGTTTTGTGTAGTCTTTGTGACTATTATAATAATGGTGTTTAGAATAGGCTGACAAACATTGGGATAGCGTTGAAATTTTGTGTGACCTTAATGAGACATGTTTAATTTATGTACCAATTATTACATCTATTTAGGTGTTGAAATGTTTGTCATACACCCAGATGTGATGTAAGTGTGAAAATACTGTAAAATATCTCAAGTCAGTGTGTGACACATGATGTGTCCTTTACACATTCTAATTCAAATGGGATTATAGTAGTGCCATTGAACATCAATTTTAATGAGGATTTATAATAAATAATAATACTTTATGCTTGGAAACAAGAATATGTTAACAGTATTTCAACAGTTTTATAATTATAGCACACATTTTTTGAAGAAATTTTTGGATTAAGAAACAGACGCGAAGGCTGTTAGCTGCTGTCAAGAGAGGGATGTATTGGGTAAAAGTAACAACTGTCGCACAGACAATACTTGTTATTCTATTAGACGACAATTGGACGCCTCACAAGCGGAGACAATGGCTCAGTTAGCAGATGTGTGAAATAAGGGTATACGTATGGGAAGGCAAGTTGGTAACAGAGAAACAAAAGCGCTGGCTCGTATCCGCAATTACCAAGATTATACGATACGAAGGAAGCAATGGCATTGTTTCACCATGTGTGTGTAATGTCAAAGGCGACACTCTGGCGCAAAGAATTTACAGTGGCTTACCTTAGAGGGTTGTCATTTGAACAAAAGGGCATATGTTGCGAGAATGAGAAGACAATGTAACCAACAGCAGGGTGCTCGTGTACCATTCCATGTACGAGAGAACAGAGGGATGGAAGGCAGATGTGCGGTACTAAGAAGTCGGCCACCATCGGCGTGGGAAACAGATGCTAGAGGATATAACGAGACGATACCAAGATTCGTCACACCAAGAGACCATAGGACACTAGGGTGACAGGATATCAATTAGGGGAACGCAGCCTGGATAGGGACGAAAACAATCGCGTGATAGACAGGCATGGAAATTGGTCTTTCGGAGAATTGCGAGGGTGGAGCCACCAGCCAGAGTATTGGAAGTAGGGTATAGACAGCCTATCAGATGCTAAGGTTTGGTCAAGGCAGGACTCCAGAAAGACATTACCATGGAGACGTATGTCGAGAACGAATCGGAAAGGAGTCCTTAAGATGTTGGGAGGAGTTTTTGTAGCAAACGAGACAAGAACCCAATGAGAACGACGATGGAGGGATGGAGAAGATCTGAGCTAGAGTGTGTAGTAGGAGTCAATATTATAAAACTGTGTATTGACCACGAGCGAGTCTCAGTATTATAAAATCTCTCAGTATTATAAAATCGCTCAGTAGTGTAAAATCTCAGTTTCATAAAAATTATTAGTATCATTACAACTCGGTATGTTACAAGTTCTCAGTTTTGATTTCAACTTAATATCATGCTAGACTCTCAGTATTATTGAACTTAGACTCTTAATAGTTTAAATACATCAGTGCATAATGTCCTAATAGTATATCAGTTTATTACCGCAGTGTCATATAACATAGTGCGCCGTAATCGGAGAACTCAGTGATATTATATTACTTAACCATATCAATTCGCTCGCGGTATTTCAAAGGAGTTAGAAATGAATAGAGACATTATTTATTAAAATGCCAAAGTGTATTTTAATGGCAATGAGTACGGAGTCAAAAGACTTGTTAGTTTCAAGCGCGAGTTTAGTATTCATCTAAACCAAACTGTATTATATTTCAATTCTTTGACACGGGTGTGCGAAGATACATTATTAATCAACTACAAAACAGTATCATAACTAATGTACCATACGAGTAACGATACACTTCAATTATCATGATAGAACATTCATAAATAAAATACGATAATGATTGACTAAAGCACAAACGTTCAGTATTTAGTGATAGTATGGTCAAGCACTAACGAACAAACTTAAACATAAAACAAGCAATCAATGTGTGGATAATCATACTTAGTAATATACGTGAACATATAACTATAAAACAAACGTGACCGGAAGTATATCGACATGGGAGTGCGGAGACCAGTGTGTGTTCAATGTGTGTACCTTTCATCTGTGATATATGTGCCAAGTGGTCAACGATTGTTCTGGAGAACGGACGAATGCAAGATGCCGGACGGAGTTTCTGTGCAAATTGGATAACTGAAAACAAGTAATGTAAATTATTTATTGTTGGTAGTTATAAAGCCACTGACCTGTTTCTCAAAAAGATTCCATACCGAGATGATTATAAATATCAGATGTTAATTAACTTAGATAAAACGATCATTATTGCGGAAGTATGTCTGGAAATATGAATCCAGTAGCTTTAGTAAGGTTGTGAACATAGAGTAGAGCTTAGTGTAATTCTTTATACTCATGTTTGTAAAAGTAGAGGAAGTATCAACAATTAACGAAATTAGCTGTATGAGATATTGTTTTCGTTGCAAGAGTATGTTATATTCAATCGAGAATACTGACTACTAATTGCTAGTAAGTAATAAATTGTTATTTCTAGATCTAGATATGCGTATGTGTTACGTTATTTATGACTACCTCGATTGTGACCCACATAATATGTAAGATAAAAAAAAAGAGGAAGGTGAAATCATAGTTACGATGCATCACACTAAATCAATTTACATATTTTCCAATGCACATAGTTTGTTCTAATCAACTAAATTTACACATGTCAATCAGAAATGATAATCAAGTAACTTATGTATCAAATTAACGTAAATCACAGAATTGTATATGGCACAGCCAACTTACGACATTAACATAACATGAATCTCGTTAGAAGTTAATGATAAAGTGTTTTCTTTTCGTATTAATTTACCTAATAGGCAAACTAATGAATGTGCCTAATTTTCATATTTGCATAGCTGTATAATGCGCAAATACAGGGGGGGGGTATTTAGCCCCGCTTCCTAATGCGGGGCTAAATTAATAGAACTTCTCATTGAACTTAATTTACTAATTAAGTAAATTAATTAAACTAATTAATATTTGAATGATTAATTATGCATATTTAATTAATTACATTAATTAAATAGCTCTATATGCCACCCAACGAGAAGCTTGATTAATGAATAATTAAAGTTTATTATCAAGTAGGTTGAGAACATGCAGTGCAGTAGGTACTTATAGCGATAAGTAAATTAGAGTAAAACGAACTTAGTTTAAGGTAGCTTGAATGATTACTCGTAGGCATGCAAAAATGGCAAACAATTCATATAGCATGGATTTCGAGATCAACAACCAATTAGGCGTTGTAGGGTCTGAGGAGGATACTACACCTAGCGACAAGAATAGTGCAGAAAATGTAGAGAATAGGGCGGGGAGACAGACGTCACAACATCCGAAATGAATTTCCAATTACTGATGGATTTCATCAGACTGCAAAATGACGAAATGAAAGAACAGCATAAACAGATAAATGAGAAATTAGAACAACAGAATAAACAGATAACTGATGAGTTGAAACAACATAATGAAGGACAAATTGGACAATTAAGAGTAGAGTTACAAGAACACAACAAAAAGTGGGAAGAAAAAATCAGCGAGTTACAAAAGAAGACTGAGTGTGGGATGGAAGAATTAAAAAATGAATTAAAAAGACAGACCCAAGAAAGTAAAGAGCTGCGAGACAAAGACTGGCAGGAGTGGCAAGGAGCGATTAATAACACACAGATGACGATGGAGAAGATAAATAATAAGTTAGATACACACATAAAAGATACTAATAACAAGAATGAAGAACTGAAGAAAAGAAATACAGAATAATGTCAGACAGCAACAGCAGGAACAAGGAGAAACGATCAATACGTTGAAGCAGAAGATCGTTGAGGTGGACGGAAGACAGCGTTCAACCGAACAGAAGTTCGACAAGACAGACAAAGAGAAAGGCACGCGGATTGAAGAATTGGGAAGCCACTTGGCCAAAGTTAAAGAAGGTCAAGAAAGATTGCAACGGCAATTGGCAGAAGTTGAAGTAGGACCAAGCAACAGAGCGAATGGACCGAACCTCAATGACTTTAAATATAACGGTACGGACAGGTACCCTATGGAATTCTTGAAGGAGTTGTCAGAGCTTCAGGACTTGTATTACCCCAATGACAACATAAAGTGGATAGGACGGCATCTTGAGGCAGACGTGGCAATCTGGTGGAGAGTTATCAGAAACCAGGTTACCAATTTTGGAAGAGTTTAAGGAAGCCTTTACACAGAAATACTGGGGACAGGAGAAACAAGACACTATAAGGGATAACTTAGAATTCGGCCGGTTTAATTGGCGCGGCAGAATTAACGCGGAGCAATACATGGAGCGAATACTGCTTGAGAGTAGACAATTGATGCCAGCTATAATGGACCGTCAGCTGATCAAGAAAATTGCCAGACATTACGGTCGAGAGATAGAAATTGCGGTCGTGGCGTGTGGGGTAAACACGATTCCAAATTTTGAATCATTTATTTTGGAATACGCGAGTATTAATCACCTTGCTGGCAGAGAATACGGTTTTGGCGCTATACACGAAAAGTTTACTACCCGCAGTGGTGAGGGCGCAACACACCCATCACCACCCTTACATAACAAAGGAGCCGGGGGTAGGCCACAAGTGTGGAATGACAGGAACAGTGAAAGTGAGAGAAAGAGACCGTTTACTAGGGCCAACGACCGCCAACAAATAAACACCGTTGATTTTGTCAACAATAAAGCGTCAACTTCAACTGAAGGGAGGGTCGACGCAGTTAAAGAAAAAAATTAACCCAATCATGAAGGGAGATAGCCGAAAAAACATTTCTAAATCGACGCGATGAAATAAACATTCTATTACCCGACCTGAGACGTGAATTATTATATGAAGATGAGGAAGAAATCGTACAAAGAGTATTAAAATGCCCAGAAATAATTATTAAATTTAATAAAAATGTTACTGTAACAGCATTAATAGACACCGGAAGCGCATTTAACGGTTTATCGGAAGAATGGTTCAACCAGAATAAGCAATACTTAACACCTTATGAAGAATACCTATGACAAATACGTTAGTTTTAAGTGCTGTAGGAAATAAGTCCAAATTAATAAGAAAACATTTTATGTGATATTTACATCTATTAAATTAAAATGGATTGGGTATTTTTGATAATTCCAAATTTAATTAGACAATGTATACTAGGTATAAGCTTCCTTAAAGAGGAAGGGTGTCTTATCGATGTTGCAAAGTGGGTCGTCGAGTTTAAAGGTAGAGCAGACGAGCTGAAATTTACGGTACTCATAATGGACCTGGAAGTAATGGACGAAGAAGAAGGTGAAGAAATCGAGGAGGAGATTAACGACAAAATCGACAGTATAGTATGTGAGGATAGGGAAATATTAAGGGATCTCAAAGAAATCCTAATAAAAAATAAAAGTTTGTTTCGGGAGTGTCCTGGAAGGATGGACTGCTATGAGCACGAATTTAGTGTGTCAGATAGCACGCCTTATTTTCAACGAGGATGGCCTGTACCAATTATGTACAAACAGAAGGTAGATACGGAGATCAACAAAATGTTGAGATATGGTGTTATCGAATGATGCAACAGCCCATATATCAATCCGTTAGTGACTGTAATTAAGAAGGATGGAAGAGTTAGGCTGTGTTTGGACGCACGGAAAGTAAATAGGTCACGGTTCCGGATTATGAAGGAGCTCCTCCGATTCAAGAAATTCTAGCAAGATGCGGAGATATGAAATTCTTGTCGACCATCGATTTAACAAGTAGTTTTTGGCAGGTGCCATTAAAACAAAACTGCCGAGACTTCACCGCCTTCATGTATGAGGGGAAATGTTACAGATTCACCGTAACACCGTTTGGGTTAAGAACTAGTTCTGCAGCTCTAACTAGGGGTTTGGATCTGGCATTAGAAGAAGAGGTAAAGAGAAACACAATCATCTACGTGGATGACTGTCTATGCTATTCCAACGACATCAAGACACACCTTACACACCTGGAATTATTATTGAATAATTTACGAAAAGCTAACCTTACAATAAATTTAGAGAAATCGCAGTTTTTCCGCCAGGAGATCGCGCACCTAGGGATCGCCTGACGACGAATGGGATACATGCGATGAAAGAAAAGATTGCAGCAATTAGGAATTTTCCTATTCCAAGAATTCAAAAGCAATTAAAAGTATTCTTGGGATTGACTAATTTTTATAACCACTTTACCGATAAGTACGCTCAGACTACACCAACCATTATTGAATTTGTTAAAGAAAGGGGAAAGATTTTCATGGACACCCGAGTTAGACAGGTGTTTCCAAGAAGTAAAGGATTTATTCATCGATACCGTAATCTTAAAGTTTCCTAAAATTAATAAACATTACTTTATGCAATGCGATGCAAGTAACTTCGCATACGGTGGTCAGTTATACCAACTGGACGATGAAGGGAAGATGGGAGTCATTGCCTTTATGAGTAAAACGTTCCAAGGAGCTGAAAAAAATTATTTTACCACAGAAAAAGATTTGTTGAGCATTGTCAGATGTCTTGAAAAATTCCAAATTTACATCCTAGGCCAACCATTAACAATAATCACTGACAATAAAGCGCTTATTTTTATGAATAAGTGCCATCTGAACAACTCAAGAATCACCAGATGGATCCTTAGTATACAAGAATATAATTTGACATCATACATCGTAAGGGGAAAGATAACATTGTAGGAGACATATTAAGTAGGTATCCTGAAAATGTAGCGGAAGGAGAGATAATCAACGACAATTGTGAATATCTGATTAATCATATAACGATAAAAATGAACAAAGACATAAGTAAAATAATTAAGAACATAGGCAAATACCAATTGGAAGATAATAAATTAAGACATATAATAGATAATTTAAGGAGTAAATGTGATAATAATGACTTATATAAATTTTATAAATATAGTGATGACAAGCTATACAGAAAGTGTAAAGGTAGGTGGAAACTATATATACTTAGAGGTATATCCGGTGCAATCATCGCCGAGATACACCAAACGTACGGTCACCTTGGTAATAAAAAATGCACCAAGATGATCCAAGAATACTTTACATTGGGTAGTATGTCTAAACAAATAAATGAATATATAAGGACGTGCGATAAATGCCAACGTTGTAAGGTCACGGGCGACAGGAATTTTATTTGGGGGCACAAGGCCCATTCTGCCAACAAAAAAGGGTGACCTAGTTAGTGGAAATTTTTACGGGCCATTACCGACGTCAGCTGGCGGAGTGAAATACCTTTTTGTCTTGGTGGACAACTTTACCAAATTCGTAAAATTATACACACTAAGAAGAGCGACGACTACAGCAACACTTCGGAGAGTTCGTCAGTACTGTAATGAATGTAGCACACCAAAAGCGATCCTAACCGACAATGGAACGCAATTTACCTCCAAACAGTGGGTAAATGGGTTAAACGAGCTACAAATAAAACCCAAGTACACAGCCATATGTAACCCTTGCGCAAATCTCACAGAACGTGTCAACCGACAATTGGGGAATATATTCAGAATATAAAAAAGGTTAATTACCTTCTGTCAACGTTTCTTAGAATCCTATATGGGATTACTCGAGTTTCGACACCAACGGTGTCATCATCAGATCCAATATGATTAAGGTTAAAACATTAATCGATGTATATTCATCTCGTCAAATATTAAAAAACAACACATACATTGTACAAACATAATAAATAACACATATTAAAACAAAATAACAACGAAATAAAAGCAACATGCGGCCGTAACGAACCTGCACAGGAACGCTCCCACGGTAAAACTCAGCCTCGTACCCGCAATTACCAAGAATATACGATACGAAGGAAGCAATGGCATTGTTTCACCATGTGTGTAATGTCAAAGGCAACACTTTGGCGCAAAGAGTTTACAGTGGCTTAACTTAGAGGGTTGTCATTTGAACAAAAAGGCATATGTTGCGAGAATGAGAAGACAATGTAACCAACAGCAGGGTGCTCGTGTACCATTCCATGTACGAGAGAACAGAGGGATGGAAGGCAGATGTGTGGTACTAAGAAGTCGGCCACCATCGGCGTGGGAAACAGATGCTAGAGGATATAACGAGACAATACCAAGATTCGTCACACCAAGAGACTATAGGATACTAGGGTGACAGGATATCAATTAGAGGAACGCAGCCTGGATAGGGACGAAAACAATCGCGTGATCGACAGGCATGGAAATTGGTCTTTCGGAGAATTGCGAGGGTGGAGCCACCAGCCAGAGTATTGGAAGTAGGGTATAGACAGCCTATCAGATGCTAAGGTTTGGTCAAGGCAGGACTCCACGAAGACGTTACCATGGAGACGTATGTCGAGAACGAACCGGAAAGGAGTCATTAGTTTAACTTAAGATGTTGGGAAGAGTTTTCGTAGAAAACGAGACAAGAACCCAATGAGAACGACGATGGAGGGATGGAGAAGATCTGAGCTAGAGTATGTAGTAGGAGTCTATATTATAACACTGTGTATTGACCACGAGCGAGTCTCAGTATTATAAAATCGCTCAGTAGTGTAAAATCTCGGTTTCATAAAAATTATTAGTATCATTACAACTCGGTATGTTACAAGTTCTCGGTTTTGACTTCAACTTAATAGCATACTAGACTCTCAGTATTATTGAACTTAGACTCTTAATAGTTTAAATACATCAGTGCATAATGTCCTAATAGTATATCAGTTTATTACCGCAGTGTCATATAACATAGTGCGCCGTAATCGGAGAACTCAGTGATATTATATTACTTAACCATATCAATTCGCTCGCGGTATTTCAAAGGAGTTAGAAATGAACAGAGACATTATTTATTAAAATGCCAAAGTATATTTTAACGGCAATGAGTACGGAGTCAAAAGACTTGTTAGTTTCAAGCGCGAGTTTAATATTTGTCTAAACCAAACTGTATAATATTTCGATTCTTTGACACGGGAATGGGAAGATACATTATTAATCAACTACAAAACAGTATCATAACTAATGTACCGTACGAGTAACGATACACTTCAATTACAATTATCGTGATAGAACATTCATAAATAAAATACGATAATGATTGACTAAAGCACAAACGTTCAGTATTTAGTGATAATATGGTCAGGCACTAACGAACAAACTTAAACATAAAACGAGCAATCAGTGTGTGGATAATCATACTTAGTAATATACGTGAACATATAACTATAAAACAAACGTGACCGGAAGTATATCGACACGGGAGTGCGGAGACCAGTGTGTGTGCAATGTGTGTACCTTTCATCTGTGATATATGTGCCAAGTGGTCAACGATTGTTCTGGAGAACGGAGGAATGCAAGATGCCGGACGGAGTTTCTATGCAAATTGGATAATTGAAAACAAGTAATGTAAATTATTTATTGTTGGTAGTTATAAAGCCACTGACCTGTTTCTCAAAAAGAATCCACACCGAGATGATTATAAATATCAGATGTTAATTAACTTAGATAAAACGATCATTATTGCGGAAGTATGTCTGGAAATATGATCCAGTAGCTTTAGTAAGGTTGTGAACGTAGAGTAGAGCTTAGTGTAATTCTTTATACTCATGTTTGTAAAACTAGAGGAAGTATCATCAATTAACGAAATAAGATGTATGAGATATTGTTTTCGTTGCAAGAGTATGTTATGTTCAATGGAGAATACTGACTACTAATTGCTTAGTAAGTAATAAATTGTTATTTCTAGAGCTAGATATGCGTATGTGTTACGTTATTTATGACTACCACGATTGTGACCCACATAATACGTAAGATAAAAAAAAGAGGAGGGTGAAATCATAGTTACGGTGCATCACACTAAATCAATTTACATATTTTCCAATGCACATAGATTCTTCTAATCAACTAAATTTACACATGTCAATCAGAAATGATAATTAAGTAACTTATGTATCAAATTAACGTAAATCACAGAATTGTATATGGCACAGCCAACTTGCGACATTAACATAACATGAATTTCGTTAGAAGTTAATGATAAATGGTTTTTTTTTCGTATTAATTTACCTAACAGGCAAACTAATGAATGTGCGTAATTTGCATATTTGCATAGCTGTATATGGCTAAATGCAGGGCTAAATAAATAGAGCTACTCATTGAACAGGACTAATTAAGTAAATTAATTAAACTAATTAACATTTGAATGATTAATTATGCATATTTAAATTAATTACATTAATTAAATAGCTGTATAATGTACTGTCATTAGGATTGTATACAAATAAATATTATTATTATTGTATATATAAACAAATCTTCTTCCTCTTCTTCTATGGCATGGCAGTTCGAAGTCTAACCTTAGCCTCCATAATCATCTGCCTCCATTTGTCCTTGCCGACGGCAATTTGTGTCCATCGTTTTATTTTAAGTAAAAAGTAACAGCATCCCTTGCCACTGGATCAATCCAGCGATGCTTGGGTCTTCCAACAGGCCTTCTGCCCTCGATTTGATAAAATAGTACCTTCCTAGGTATTCGGTTGCCTTTCATCCTAATGATGTGTCCTGCCCATTCCAATCTATGCTGTTGGATGGCGGTGGCCAGATCATTGTCTTTATATAGTTTGTATAGTTTCTCATTGTGACGTATTATCCATATCCCATTGACTTGGATTGGTCCATATATTCTCAAAATTCTCTTTTCAAAGGTATTGTTGACTATGTTAGTGGCTCATTTATTCAGAGTCCAAGTCTCGCTGCCATATGTTATCACTGGTCTAATCATAACTTTATATAATGTTACCTTGGACTGACTGTGGATATTCCTTGTCTTGAGTATAGTTGTCAACAAAGCATATGCTGTATGCTTAATTCATTAATGTTTTCATTATCTTCTGCAATCCAACATCCCAAATATTTAAACCAATTAACTATTTTCACATTTAGTGGTTCGATTTAAAACTGTCCAAGTTTCCTGGTTTTCCTTCGAGTGGTAATATAACCTTTGTTCTATCTGTATTCCCCTGTAATTCTATCTCTTCTACTTCACCTTTGAGATCGTGGAAGGTCCCTTTTGCTCTTTTGGCCTTTTGTCATAATGTTAATATCGTCTCCGTGTCCTATGATCTAGACCATTTCATGTTCTAATATTGCATTCTTGTCAATTGACAATTTTCTGATCACATATTTGAGTGCAGGGTTGGTGCCAGCCCATCGCCCTGTTTCAACCTTCTTGTACCCGTTGGCAGTTTGACTTTGGCTGTCATCTGTAGCATTGTCAGTCTTATCAGTTGTACTAATTTAATGGGTATTTGAAAGTACAGCATAATTTCAAAAAGTTTATTGCTATCTACGCTGTCATATGCTTGCCTAAAATCTATGAAGATTTGTGTTAGATCCAGATTGTTTTCCCACATCTTCTCCATAAGTATTTTGACTGTAACTGTAGTGAATCTTCCACTTCAGAAGCCACCTTGGTATTCCCCCATTATTCCTTCAACATATAGTTCCAGTCTCTTGTGCGGGATTCGAGTGAATATTTTGTAACCTGTACACAACATTGAGATACCTCTGATTTATTTTGATGAACATAACAGAGCAACTAATTATGAGAAACCTTGGTGTTTATAATAGTATAATGTATAAACATATTTTGTGTAATACACTTTTTAAAAGAGTCATAAATATAATTCTTGTAATTTCACAATCTGTTTTTGAATTACAAAGTTATCTATAAAGATTGTAATCAAACAGATTATGGTAATTATTACTTTTGAAGCAACAATTAAGAGAAACATAACATAGCTGTGCGTAAGCTACGTGTAAACTAGACGATCTTAAATTGTTGCTACCTTCTTAACTTTATTTTTATTCAGTACGGATGTTCCCCCATTTCACATCTCGTGACATAAGAAATTTGGCTTAAAGGCCCCTACACACCTTTCAATCCAATCCGATCTGATGTCCTAAATGTAGGATGAAAATAGCAATTTGTATAGTGTGTAGGACGATCGTCCTTACAAAAAAGTTGGAATCCGATTTAGGAAAGGTCCTCCCCATCCGACTAGCCAACTTAGGACAGATCCCCTCCACCTTCCATCCTAGATCGTATAGTGTGTAGTGCAGTCGGGCGTCAGTTCCAATTAGTTTCTTTTCTTTTTAGCAGACTGCAAGTTTTTGAACGTGTTTTTAATTTTGTTTTGAGTATATAGTGATTAAAATGGCTGAAGACGAATGTAGAAATATTTTATTGAACTCATAAAATGGTATTACGTTTTTCTGTGAACGGCTTTACCATTCTGAGCAATTCTATAAAACATTGTTCATTCATTCATAAAAAAATTCAGAAATCGTCTTGAGTTCAATTGCTTAAAAAATATCGAATGGGTAAATTTCTTTCTTTCCTTTAATCACTTTTTTGCCCATTGGGTAAAAAAGGCTTTTGGGGGGCTTTTGGAGGATCAACAGTGTTGTAAGAGCAACCCCGATTTTTCGACAAAAACGGTGCCATTACGAGGATGTGACCAGGTCGGGAATCTCAATGGTACTGACTAAAATGACGAGATCGGAGAAAGAAATTGGACAGTGTGGATAGCGATCTCCTTTCCTAAATTGGAGATTGGATCGGATTGGATTGGAAGGTGTGCAGGGGCCTTAAACCATTATTATTATTAAAAATAATTACTCAGCCATATTGGTCAGATTGCAAATTGCTGGGAGGGTCAATTATGCAGATGACTAACCTAACCTAACCTAATTCAATGGTTCAATAACAGTTAAAATATTTATTGTTGATTGTAACTTTGATTAGTTCGTGGAAAATAACGAATATGACAATTTGTTATATATTTAAGTGGGACTTGCTGCTTTTTTCTTCTTTAGAGGATGTCTTCCCTCACAAGCTGACACTCTCTCAAAGTTAACAGCTTGCAGGAACAGACATACGTGTGCACGCACACACACACACACACACACACACACACATTGGTATTACACAGGACTGGTGTGTATATAATGTTAACTGACTTGAATGGATTGACTCAGCCTTGAATGAAACCAGTGGTCATGTCAGAGACACTGGCTTACAATGATGTATTATATGGTAATTCCTATGGGTCATAGACGGTAGTATGACTGATTAATGCACAAACTCACTTGGTCCTGTTCGCTTAATGTGCATATTGTAATCAACAGACTTATATTTTAATTCTTCACCCCTATAAGTGACAAAAAAAATGGTACAGTAAAAAAATTGTGTACTTGACTTTGCCATGACTATTGACTAGTGCCGTGACATCATGTTTTCAGATTTTCAGAGCTACAAGCACAATATGAAAGAAAAAGTATTTTCATACTGTTAATTATAATTCTTAAACAACTGCAAGAAACTTGCAAGTTACAGTTTAACACTATTTACTCGTATATGTTGATTAGAAAATAAACATTGCTTCAGATTGTACAAAAAATTGCTTTTAGTGTTGTCATGTTTAAGATCATTCAGTATCTGTAAGGTGAGTGAAAGCATGGCTAAATTTAAGGAAGTTAGGCTCCCAACATTTAGCTATATATGACACTACCGACTCGGATCGCAAATTATTATTGATAAAAATGATAAAGTTTTACTTGATAGCCTAAACTAGTTTTCGTTCCGTTAGAGGCTGCCGCTAGGAGCGTTGTCCGTCCAGGTTTTGATGACGGCGCCGTCGTTCAAAAGATCGTTTGTGTGTGTGTGTGTTGTAATATGTTCAGATAGTATGTGCAATTTACATTATGTCTGTTTAGGAAGTTGTTTCTATGCGTTTTTGTGTGATTGTGTATTTCTAGTTGTTAAAGAGTGAGGTCTGCCTCAATGAGGTGGTTTACAAAGGTGGATTTGGTGGTGGGTGTATTCCTTTTATGTGTTCATTGAAAACACAAACATAAACAGCAACATGGAAATCCTACACGTACACACAAAAAACCGAAAACTATACTCTTGAACACATTACACCACACGCACACAACGATCTTTTGAACGACGGCGCCGTTCCCAAAAGCAGGACGAACAGCGCCCCTTGCAGCAGCCTCTGACGAAGCTATAACGGAGCGAAAGGCTGTCAGGTAAAAATTTATCATTTTTATCAATAATAATCTGTGACGAGAGTCGGTAGTGTTATATATAGTTAATTAATAACATGGGACACGTCATGGACAACAAAATCCAGGAACCACAACATTTGCCCACAGCCTCCTGTAGCATTTTTCAAATTGTTCAGCTGTGTTTAGTTTTCTACTTTTAGGTAAATAGTGTAATATTTCCATGTTGTGTTCTATGTTTGTGTATATATATAAATATACAGATATCACACACTACAACCAAACAACATATTAAATGAACAGATACATTACAAATCACATACACTATTTGACACACTGATCCACACACGTAATTCGAACCTCAGCGCCAATCCCTTCCCACCATCAACCCCCACCACACACTCCATTCCGTAACGGTTATTCTGTAATCGACAGTTAGTATTAAACCCACTGAAGAAGAGAAACGACATCTCGAAACGTTTGGGAAGTGACAAAAGTAAGTTCATAAGTGAAAGTATATATATATTATTAAATTTATAAAGTGAACGAAGAGGATGCAACAACAAGATAATCTTAATTATGAATGTTAGAAGTTGCTCATCTATCTTCTCACGCTTTACAGCCGACATTGGTTTGACCGCGAACGCACTAATAGTAGATTGTTTCGTATTTCTTTGCATTGTGGCTGTTGAAGCTGAAGCTGAAGATGAAGCCTGGGGAGCGACCTCATCAGCAATAGGAAGTCACCTGTTTATGTCCATACGAGCGGCATTGGTGACCTCTTCTTCAATTACAGCTGATGGCCTGGAGCGACTTTCTTTTAAATTTAAAGTTGGATGCTTAAGTCGAAAATGTCTGTTCATATTTGATGTTGATGAATCCCGTGCAGAAAGAACAGCTGAACACACGTTACATTTTACTTTGAAGATGTCCGGATAAAATAATCCCACACAGTACTTTTTAACGCCATCACAATTATGCAAGATCTTAGCGTTTTACACGCGACACTGATAACATTTAGATCATACACTCAACACGTAGTACGCACTGCGAGAACTGACACGTTACTGATCGTAGTTGAACCCTTCGGTCTTCAAAATTGTCATAAATCTGCCTCGATCTGATAGGTAACAGTTACATTAGTTGTACATTACAAACGAAGCCGGCTTCCCCAACAATGACTCGTCCGTCACATCAAACACTGCCGACGAACGGTAAGCCGCTTGCCATTTCTCTTGCAATGCACTTCCGTCCACCAAAGCGTGGCTACTACCTGCTAAACCTTTATTTTAATCATCTGTACTTCATGCCCGGACACGTAGGTACCCAAGTTTAATTATTTGTAAGGTGTGACGAAGAGGAAATTGCCTTGGAAAGGGCAGTGAACTTCGTACTTCCACTTGTCCTCAGGAATAATAATAATAATATTAAATAGACTCCCCATTCTGAGACTAACACTACAGTACTTCCACTGCATTATCAGGTTTGTTCTACTTTCTTTCCTATACAAGGACGATTAAATACATAAATAAATAAATAAGAAACGTTCTGGGGGCTGAAAGCGGATATGAATGGCAAATACATTCGAAGAAGTGACAAAAAATTCTATAGAAAAGTTCTAAAACAGTCAAACAGCGAAGTGGGCATAGATATGGAGATATTTATTAGAGTGGGGCAGTTGCGGACGTGTGTTACTTGAGTGCAGTCAGAGGCAGATTTACGTATAGGCCCATTAGGCACGGACCTTGAGGCAGAAGCTTTAGGCGGTGGTATATTTTCAGTTTTGTTAATATTCTTTTTAAATAATTGCGCCAATTTTTCATGTTCAGTCATTATTTTTTGTAATTTATTAACAAGTAGCATACCGTATTGATAATATGAAAACTATATAGATATTATTAAGACATCTTTTTGAAGAGGGGTGCATATTAAACACTGTGCCTAGGGACACAAACAATTTAATCCGCCACTGAGTGTAGTTTGGATCTACTTACATGTGTGACCAGTTTCTTCATTAATGAAACACTGTATAATCCTGGTCACAGAAGCCCATCATCTGATAGCAATTTGAAATGTCGTCTTTGCCTTTGTACAAGATAATTATTCCAAATATTGAAAGAATTAGGGGGAAAAGGATACAATAATCTCGACGTCTTATAAGAAATTTTAACTATGTTAAATAAAGTACCAGTAAATGAGTAGTAGAAGAGCTAAGCAATATAATGCTAATCTACTGTATTAAGCACACTGTGGAATATAATACAAAAAGTTTCTAATATTAGATATCGTACAACTGTGCCGCCACTGGCTTTGACTGATGCTTTAAGGGGCAAAACTGTAAAGGTCATCAGCCCCTCACCGCTGTCTTTCTTTTTGCCCGGGTTGAATTTCTTAGAACACCACTTCGAGACGCACGGGATCCAGTGTTAAAGGGTATGGAAGTTACAGCATATTTTGTGACTTTTGTAATCGTAACTAAATACAAAAAGCTAATATCTTGCAATATTGGCGCAAAGTCATTGTTAACTAGATACAGCTTTGATATTGGGTCGACGCGACAGCAATTACGGCTGGGATAACAATTAAATACATGCTGGAAGTGAGCGGAGAACGTTATCATAATTTTACGCCTTACTTTGTTCTGGGAAATTATTGTACGAAACAAGGTGTTGATATGTAGCTTCTAGCTTGCTTTATTTTTTTATTTTTCCTCGTATAATTAAAACCAGCACAACTTCTAGACAGGGACCTAGCCAGAAATCTGAAATGGGGAGGGCTCTGAAGTATTTACATGTAATAATAGGCCTAATAATAATAATGACACTTAACTATCGTAGCTTGTTAACTGAGGAAATCCATTTGTCTTCTTAAATGCAGGGGAAGTATGTTAATGATATCAAGTGATTTTTTTTTTAGCGAGTGAGTCGATACACTGTCTCGAGACACTCACTCACTAGCCAAGACTATGTAAAAGACTTTTTATATTAAATACCTGTGTTCTGCTTTGGAATATTGCTTTTTAGTTCTTAGTAATACTCGAACACGTCATGGGCAACAAAATCCAAGAGTTCTGCAAAATTGTAATTGGATAGAAATTATTTTTAAACACTTGTGGCAGACTGTAGTTAAAATATCTGCATAAGGAGTGTTTATAACGTGTAACTGAGTAACCTAAAACTTGATTCATGCTTTACAAAAACTGTGTAGATAAAATTAGTAGGGTGACATATTACTTGACCTGAATAAAATATACCTACAATAATTTTCAATGTAGAGGAGACCAATTGTAATTTTAATTTATAACAGAGATTGAGGTATAAAATGTACATTAAAAAAAAATTGTTAATGACAATGCTTATTTTAATATCTAATTTACATCGTATCCCAATAAAATGTGTAAATTCATTTTTTATCCTATTCTTGCCTAAATATGTCGCTTAGTGTTGACAGATGTTATAAAAAATTTAATGTTTTAAATATAGTATTTTTGATTACAGTCTAGTAGCCTAATTCCGGTTCTTGAACAATGAATTCAAGAAAAGTTGAAGTGTGTGCTTAACCAAAGCTATTGGATATATAATATGTATTATGGGTTGAAAAGATAAAAAGTGTTAGGTCGGTATCACGTTTGTAACCATGGGATTTCTAAGCACTTTTTTTGTAATATGTTACGTAACGGTAGTCAGCATTGACGATTCGATGCATTGTGATTGTTACGCTATATTGGGCCATTGTTATTCAACGTTAGAAAAAAACGCGGCACGTCCGAACGCACTCGTCTTCACGTGGTCCCGTAGTGTTTAGGTGAGTGTGTACAGCTGACCTTGAAAGTGTCAGCTGATTATAGCTTATTTTGCCGTTACTGGCTAAACATGTGCAGCAGATGTTATCGCCGCGACGATATTTAAGAAATGAGTTTATTATCGTTTATCGAGTTAAATGTCATATGATTTTATGATTGAATGACGTCAATTTTTTAATGAAAAGTTAATTAATTTTTGAAGTAAATTGTTATTTTTATGGAATTTATTATATAATAACTTTGTGATAGCCGAATATAATTGATACAACACATTCACTTTAATTTGTAGTAATTAAGGAGGTTATGGTTATGCTGTCACTTTTGTTGTGCGAACTTAATCATTTTAATGGAACAGAACTGAACCATATAGTTCAGGGAGATCAGCAGTTTTTTGTTAAAAAAATCAAATTGTTTTATTGTCTCAAAAAATTCTCCATTTAATCCTGACTAAGAAAATACATACTTTTATGATGTTATCTACATTGATGTGACCATAAAAAAATAAAGTAAAACGTATTACACATTGTTTTCCGGCTTCCATTGTGGCTCCATTGTTTAGCTTTACGCGCGCGTTTTCCGTAACCGTGGATTTCAACAATTAGGTACACTTTTCTCAAAAACTGGAAGTGCTATTAAGTTCAAATTTTTTGTGGTTGAACAGTACAATGTAACAATCAAAGTGTACTAGAATTAATGTCTTCCTCTAAAAAATTAATTTTTTAACAAATTTTTAAATAAACAATTTTTTAAAAATATTTATGAAAAGTAATTATTTTTTTATATTGGTATTTTTTTCTTAAATTGCTTCAAACTAGTACATTATGTTTCAGACATATGTGTTAAGGTATGGTATAAATTTCAAATACATAGCTTCAAAAGTTGATTAAGTAATGGTACCTAACTAGACCACTGTTCGCCCATTTAAAATGCATTGAACAATAAAAGTGCGGATCTCAAGTTAAAAGAGTTAAAAAAAAAAGGTTAGAAGGAAGAGGAGTGTCTAACCTGACATTTGTTTCCCTGTTGAATGATTGCATACAATTTCTTCTTCACTGTCTTTATTGAATTAGTTTATTTTGTCAAAATTAAGGATGTACATTTAAAGTATCCTTAATATCAAAGTTTCTCAGTTTAAAAAAATTAAGAAATCAACATGTGATAAAATGTGAGAGAAATCATAATAAACTTGGTAGCAAATAGTCTCAGATTTAGTACATGCACAAATTAATTATATTGATTTCAATATATATAGTAAAATCTAAATCTGTGTTTAAATTTAATTGTAAACAAAAACACTGAAGCAACAAGGTCAATGTGCCAGGTACATTCTTATCAACAAAACCGAATCTTATAGTAATAAGTTTAGGAATTAATATTTTGCCAATATTTGGATTTATTTCAAACCAATTTTTCATAATTCATGTTAGAGATACATGATTTTTAATCTAATGTATTTATACTATAACATAGAACTACTAGTATCAAAATTCAAATTCTTTTAACTTCAAGTTCTACCTTTCCTAGTTCAACTTCTTATAAGGCCCCATGCACGTTGAATAAAGATTGTACAGTATTGATCGTGAGTCTTTTTTACCAGTTGAAATCAAACATGCAAAAACTTTATATAGTCACTGCATAATGTTATCAATAATTAGCGTAGACTTGCAGTATAAAAATGCACTATCTCAAAATTAAATTGACAAGAATATTTCATGTGTAGGGGTGGGGGCTTTGTATTGTGAATTTAGTATTAAAAACTGTTAGATTACAATAGTGCATCAACTCAAACAATACCCTATATTTCAAGTGAGAAGAAGAAATAACTATACATAACAAAACATATTTTTAAATAAAAAGTTTACTAATATAGATTATTAAACTTTCACTTGTGAAACTTATTTGCTGTGAAAAAAGAAGAACTATCAAAACAACTAAAAAGTTTATGTTACCTTGACTTTTATTACTTAATTTCTATAAAATTATCACTATATAATGTATGTACATAATAATTGTATACATAACATGAATTTAATAATGCTAGTGCTAAATTTAAAATCTAGGAGTACATTGTGGTTGTATAGAAGTGATATTGTGTGGTTAATACAAAGCAATTAGACAAGAAGTATAGTATTAGTCAGAGAGTAGTATCTTTTATGTTGATCATTTCTGATACAATGTTCTTTTGAAGCTTAATTCTTCGAGCTTTATTACACATGTTTAATAATCCTTAAAAATATTATTTTCATTATAATTATGCAGCTCAAATTAATTCAATTCCATTTAAATTATTTCTTATTTGTAATCATTTCAACAGGGCACAAAAAATTGTATTGAAGCAATGATGTGTACTCATTATTTCAGAAAATAATTTGGAGCTTTCCAACTGCAAATGAGTTGGAACAAAAAATATTTAAGTATAAAATGTTAAGCCTGGATGTATCTGACATCTGTTACATCTGTATCTGGCAGATGTACGACTTATCATCTGTTAAAAGCTGCAGATTGTTTTTTTTTTGTTAAAGCGAACAATTTGTACTATCTTTTACCATTTGTACTGCCAAGTCTTAATTGTGATTTAAGAAGGTATAACATGAAATAAAAAATCAGATATGAAATTTCAATTTAAAAAATCATCTTTAAACTTCATTAGTTAGTTTCCAGCTTGCTTTGTTGGTCATTCCAAGTTGCTGAAACCTTCCAGTTTGTGTACATGGAGTTCCGAGACTTATCTGTTACTGCCTGTCCGGTTCAGATGTTCAACTCAATTTCACTTGTATTATAATGTATTGTACTAAAGGTGCTGTTCAATTCATCCCACATAACATTCGCTTAATTCTTAGCTTTGAGGGAATCATCTCCACAGCCTATATATGATTATTTCCTGTTTGTTCCAACAATCGAGTTTCACTTCCAAAAACACCGTGGGGACTCTGGTGTCCAATAAAACTTTCAGCTGAGGACCTGGACATGTTTGATTTCAAAGGCTCAATATGTGGCAGTATTTTCCCAGTTTAATAAGCCAGTCTCTACCATAATTGTAAGAAACGTCATAACAGGATAATTAAATCATCATCATTATCAGTTTATGATAATAGTCTTACTCATTTCTTGACTATTAAAATTTGTATCTTTTCAGACGTCAACTGAAGTCTTATCGGTTATTAATAATTAAATGAATATGATTATATGTAACGTTTGGTCCAGGGATTCGTTTAGTGTACTTAGGCAGAGAACAGTGGGCAAATACAAATAACAAAATGCGTATATCAAGTAAAATATAACGTTATTTATTTTCTCTTGAAAACATGAAAAAAAATCATGAACACTTATTCCGCCTTAAGGCGTAAAACTGATTATCAATAAACTACGACATCAAAATACTACTGCGTATATAAAAGATTATGCAAACTCAACACTTCTTGTTAGGCCTATTTTCATAATTTTTCATTCACACAAACATACACATTTACTTATTTTTTGATTTTGTTGAGCTCAACTTTATAATTTAGGAAAAAGCCAGAATTTTAAAATGTTGAAAGTATATATATATTGTTGAAATGTCTACTTCCCTTGATTATGCTGCGTAGAATTTCACCTCACGGGACGTCTCCTCGTGGCATGCGTTGTTTTACTGTTTTCACTGTTACATTTTTACGTGTTACTGCCGAACTGTCAGTTTATTTTAAATAGTTACTGTTACTGATGAATATTTTGCCAAACACTGTTTTCACTTTGAAATATATATAAAGATTCACATTTTAGTTGTATGCGGGCGAGACGACTGCTGCTTCACAGCGCAAAAGATGGTGGTCGAATGGCATTCAGTGTTACAAATTTCCGTTTGGTTCGTCTCTAAGCTGGTTGTCTCCGCTCCCCGCTATTCGTCTCGTCCTCAGTACTGTAACGTTCCGTTGAGTTGGGTATCACCTTTTTAACTCGTAATTAACTGTTTCTCATCAACAACATACTGGCAGAATTAATCACTGGCTATAAATAGATTTTCGTTTTTTGCTGCATAACCATACATGGTCATGAATATATTTACTGGCTATCGCGTCACCTCAAAGGGGCCTCATCTTTACATGTTATAGAATTTATGAAATTACACAATAATATTTAGGTAAATTTAGACCCATTACACAGTCATCGACAACAGGCTTTTAACTAGTATTTGGTTTACTGTGCCTTCACATTTCTTGCTGAAAATGCTTTTCTTTAGGTCAGTCAATACTTCTTCTGGTTTACTAATCCACTGGTTATATCATAGCACTATTTTTATTGCCTTGTTTTCCTTTATATTTATGGCACCGTAATAATTTAAGTAATATATAATACAGGGAGCGAATAAAAACTTATTGTATGGAAGCCATTCAGTTTAGTACATTGCAGTAGCGGCTTTAGGTAAAATTACTGGTTGTGTTGCTTGTACAGTCTGCGTGCAATGTGTTTAACCTAATTTGCTGTTTTTGCATTAAGATTGCACAGGCACACGCACACCCACACACAATCTACAACAGCTCAGCCAAGTAAAAGTTCAGACACGTCGTGGAACTCTATGTAGTGTGCATTCTTAATATTCGTCGGCAATGTTATAATACTATAATTGAGGAAATTAATATAAAAATGGTTATTGCATGAGTTTGTGTAAATAGCTGGATAATTATTTTTGATATCTAAATTATTTTTTAGTATTTTGCTGTAATGTGTAAATTGAGAGATAATGAAATTCACATTCTGCAGTTGCTCTTGGAAGATTACAATAAGTAAAACTGTGTTTAAAAGATAATAAACCATATCATAGTAAAGATAAGATATCACTTGTATCTATAACTCACATATGGCAGTAATGTTCGGAACCTGTGAAGTTCTAACATATGTGTAGACAGATAGGTCAGTACTAGTTTGCTAGCTTTCTGAATGAATGTGCATGTGTTTGTAGTGTATAAGCTCTAGACTGAACTGTGTAGTGTTTTGGAGGATTGGATTTATCACCCCCTGATTCTCATTTTGGTGGAGGGATAGTGTAACAAGAATATTAACCAACCCATGGAGGATCATACTGATGTAAGCTTTGAAAGAAGTAAACATTTTATTAATGTATAAGAACAAGAACCATTATTAGTATGTCTCACTTGGTATGACATTATTAACTTAAAATGAACATGTTATTGGTAGTCAGAAAAAGTTTGATGTAGAATTTTCCCCATAATATTTGTGAATTTAATATTTCTATAAAATTCGTGAGAATTTCAATAACATCTGTGTTACTTAAAGTGTTAGGATAAATGAAACCAAATTCAAAACACTTGTTATTAATTTAAATATCTTAATGTGGGTTATGGTGGTTCGTTTAGTCAGGAACCCTGTGCTTCTTTTTTAAATTTTATCTAAATTTTAAATTTTCAGGCACACACTGATTACCTGCTGTGTACACTTGACTCTCTCTTCTCTTACTTTTATTTGTACTTAACCAGTAGTACAAATTTGTTTTGTAAATATTTAGGGCTTGTGTGGCTTCCTTCAGAATTTTATAGCTTTTGTAAGATTGCTCTCTTTCTTTTTGGTTTAACATTACACAGTACCTCAGATATACACAATCATATCCCAGCAATTATTGTATGCTATTTATGGTAGAGTTTGTTATAGGAGACATATTGCTGTGTTGACATGAGGTAAACAGAGATTTAAGGGGGTTTCAGAGGTGTTTCTGATTACAGATCTATATTAAACAAATATGTGTAATTAATGGCTAGTTATTAAGGTAAAGTAAAAAAATAATAGAAAACTGATTGTAAAGATCAGTACATTAATTTAGTTCATTAGAAATTTTCTTACTTTTTAATATGCAAGACGTACTTTTGAGAATGCATAGTGTATGCATAAAGTCTTTTACACTTGTCTTTATTGTTATTCCGGGTTTATTGTTTACACATTTTCCGGAACCAAAGATTACATAATTGATTGAATTCTCATCTTCCACTGCTGCTTGTCCATCCAAAGATCTTCGATTTCTCTTTCCCACAATATAGTTTGAATTTCTTCTATCCATGTGATAGGTGGTCTTCCTCTTTTCCATCTTCCTGATGGGGTCCATTCCATAACTCTCATTGGTGATCTTTCCTGTGCCATTCTTTTTGTGTGTCCATACCATTGTAATTTTTTTGCTTGAATAACATCAACAGTTGAATTTTTCATATTCATTCTGCCCTTAATAACTTAATTTCTAATAGACAGAAATAAATAGATTTGAAAATTTCTAACTTAATTTCCAAATTCATTACATTTGTCTTTCTTTGAGATTTAAAGAGATCTTCAGATATGTTTGTTCTTGGCCTAATAGAAATATTTCACTGCCTTTTGTTGATATTTTTTAAGAACTAAAATATCCTCACTTCTTAGCCATTACAGTAGAGTGTTTGCAGTTATCGGGGCTTGATTGCAGAGACACAGTGTTTGGTAGCTACTATTGGTTCTTAAATTGATTTTTTTCACTGGTGGTTCACTCATTCTGTTCATGTTTTTAAAAGTTAAAAAAAAATATAGTCTTGATACTTTTAAAAACTAAACTATGGTGTCAGTGTATGCTATACTGAGCATTAAGTAAAGTTGTTAAAGAAACTTACATGATCTGAAAAAACATTGTATATAGACTTTCACTTCTCTATATACACTTTACTGGTACTGGTAACCCTCCACACACACACACACACACACACACACACACACACACACACACACACACACACACACACACACACACACACACACACACACACACACACACACACACACACACACACACACACACACACACACACACACACACACACACACACACACACACACACACACACACACACACACACACACACACACACACACACACACACACACACACACACACACACACACACACACACACACACACAACAGTTGTTATCACATGAACACAATTTAACATACGAATGCAGTTCACACACCACAATAAGTTGGTCAAGGACAGGAATTAGCAGAGTTTGTACATTCACAATGTTTACATTTGAGACAGTGTGAGGCGCAGGTTTAATTAGATTAACGTGAACAGTGTGAGACACAGGTTTAATTAGATTATCTGTTGAAGTAGCATAACCATTTGCATTAACCTCAGTAGAACAAATGACCACACCACCCTAGCAAAAAGAAAAAAGCTGGATTCAGAGGAGTGTGATTATTACACCAAAATAATTAAACTACTACCATTCATATCACATGCAATTAAATTCACATTCACTCAATGTACGCATATTACGAATATAAAAGAGAGCAAGCAACCTAACAATTATAACCTAGTATTAAAGTTTGTCAAATTCAAATCACACAGGAGCACTTTTTATTATTAAAAATACATCATAAACAACATGAAACAGTTTCAAACTCTTTTATACTTGAAAGTCTTTTCTACAATCATATCTAATGTAAGTCATTATATGACAAGTGCATCCAAAATTTAACCAATCATTTGTTACAATGTAACAGTTACAATCTACAGCACACCTAACATATATTCAAATTACACAGTACATTATATACATGACAATTTGTTCAACCGCTTACACTACAATAACTACTAACCCCACATACTGAAGTGTGTGTGTGTGTGTGTGTGTGTGTGTGTGTGTGTGTGTGTGTGTGTGTGTGTGTGTGTGTGTGTGTGTGTGTGTGTGTGTGTGTGTGTGAAGTAACAAATAGAAAAATAAAAATATGAATTTTTTTACTTATGCTGTTTGGGTTTGGTATATAAATTTGTTCTTTGATTATTATTTTTAATGTTTAGTGAATTAAAAATTCTGCGGTGTTTTGTATTTATTTGTATTTGTTCAGGTATTAGTTTGTTTTGTGTTTATATGTGCATAGGTTTTTCCCAAATATTCACTCAGTGCCTTTGTGTGATATATGTTTTATTAATATCATGCTGTTGATGGGAATTCATGCCCTCTATTTATTGCATGTGTGGCTAAATTAGATTTTTAAATGTTTGTTCTTCATTAAATGTATATTTCGTTGTTTTAATATACATATTTGTTGTATAAGTTATTTGGCTGTTTTGTAAACTGTTTTAATATTTGTATTTACAGTATATATATATATATATATTTTTTTTTTCCTTATTAGGAACATGTTTCGAGAACCATTGTGTTCTCATCCTCAGCCTTCGTGATTTTGCATCTAGTGAAGTACTTATGTGTTGGCTGGTCGTTATTGTGGTTTCTTGTTGGTCTCTGGTACTTTAAAGTGGTATTATCGTGTGATTGTGGTGTATGTATTAGTATTTTGTGTATTTTTGATGTTGAGTGCTTTGAAAATTGTGTCATGTTTTGTATTTGTTCAGGTATTAGTTTGTTTTGTG
Organism: Magicicada septendecula; assembly: GCA_034769895.1. Lineage (NCBI taxonomy): Eukaryota > Metazoa > Arthropoda > Insecta > Hemiptera > Cicadidae > Magicicada > Magicicada septendecula. Next base: position 387,703,808 of record CM068373.1, read on the forward strand.
TTTTATGTTTGTATATTTGTATAATTACATACAATTAAATAAAGACCCAACAGAAAAATATCTTAAACAAACAATAAATGAAAACAACTAAAAACATCTTCAACAATAAAAACACACACACACATATATATTACAACGCTCCCTTTCTTCTAACAAAATTATCTAATATTTGTGATGTTAGATAAAAAGTTACTTACCCGTGATATTACTTTACCTGGGCGCCAGAACAAATCCCAGATACAGATGACACGGTTTCAGCTTAGCTCAGCGCATGAAGACACTCTTTCTCAGGATTCGTTCAGTGATTGTGGTTTTCAAGGGGAATCATTACAAACAACACTTTAAGATTTGCTTGATTATTAGATTTAATGTTTAATCAATGATTTTTAAACTTTGAATTGTTAATGGTAGGACTTAATTCTACCCTATCCTTATAATTATTGAGTGAGTGTGGAAAGTAATGATTAAGACGCTCAAACGACCTATAGCTCTTATCTGGTTTGATTAAGAGATTGCTATCTCCCAAACCAGTGCTAAAGAACAGGTCTGCAATAATTTGGACGTCCAATACTACACACCACTTTCCATTCAACACTCCTATCCTATATTAGAACTAATCTTATAGTTACAATACAATGTGTGCTTTTCTTAGTGTCTTTTTAAAATTGTTTATTGTTTTATTATTTGTTTAGCGCTTATATCATTGATCAATGAATCTATTTCTTACTGTTTGATGCGACGACCGAAGGTAGGAATCTGTAGAGGTCCTCCTTTCGATGGTGTTGCACAGAAGAATGGATTGATCAATGCGGTTGAAGATGCCCTGGCAATTACAGATGCTGTAGCCTTCTGTAGCACAGGTCCTTCACGGCTGATTGATTAATTAATTAACTAATTAATTAATTAACGGTTGTTTTACGCAGCTAGTGTTATTGAATGTTGTTAATTCATCTACACTGCGGACTACTTTTCGACTTAGAACTTATTTGCACTGTTGTGTAATTTAAAAATTCCTGTATGTGAATTATACACGTCTAGTGTATTAAGTACCGAACAAAGAGTGATGTTACCCCTCGCGTTTAGCTGGCGTCAGTTTTAAATACGGGCTGCTGATTGGTTTTACAAATAAATCATGCGTTTTTCCAGTTTCAACAATCTCGAACAAGTCGCTCAAACACACTGTGACAGGTTTCAAACAGCATAGAAATTCTTGTCAAAATCGTACTTCCTGTATTTGCAAATCGATTGATTTCAGGTATTTGCAAATGTGTTTCCGAAGATCTGACCACAGAATATTGTTGCTTAGGTCTTTATCTGTGTGTGTGTGTGTGTGTGTGTGTGAAAACACCTTATTCCTACGTAGCATAATTCTCTCGTTATTCCTGTTGGCGTGCGTCATCTGTATAACTTCTTTATTTGTTAATTATATTAACTGAGCTTGCGGCTACTTATAAAGCTTTTCTTGCTGAATACAATGCTGTTTTCAGAATTGCCGTATATTTATAACTTTTGAAGTTATCGCAGGTTGAACTGATAATTCGCTTTGAGTAAAATTACCTGTTTGAACTGGATTCTACTGTAGCGGTGACGTGGTTAGAGTGAGATGGCTGCGATTATACGCTCTCTCTCTATCTTACGGCACTACACTCGTACTGTCTATAGCTTTCATATAACGGTCTGATAGGACGCTATTATGAATCATTTTATATATATACTAGCGAGTACCCGGCATGCGTTGCAATGCCACTCAAAGAAAGAAAGTGTTTGTATATATATAATATATAAAGACTTCGTTCGCGTGGTCTTCAATTTAATGCGATAATATATTTAGAACAGAATCTATTCCATTGGGTTGCCATAGTAACCAGATCTAATAAGTTAGTTTTTTAAGACTCCAAAGGACCCCCCAGAGGATCGTATCGAAAAAAACACCTGTCCTATGTTGGTTCTCCCGTTGCGTAAAATATTTGTGCCAAGTTTGGTTGAAATCGGTCCAGTGGTTTAGGAGGAGATGTGGAAGACCCCAAAGAACCCCCAAAAGAACCCCATCGAAAAAACACCTATCCTATGTTGGTTCTCCCTTTGCGTAAAATATTTGTGCCATGTTTGGTTGAAATCGGTCCAGTGGTTTAGGAGGAGATGTGGAAGACCCCAAAGGACCCCCCGAAGTATCATATCGAAAAAACACATATCCTATTTTGGTTCTCCCGTTGCGTAAAATATTTGTGCCAAGTTTGGTTGAAATCGGTCCAGTGGTTTAGGAGAAGATGTGGAAGACCCCAAAGGACCCCCCAAAGGACCCCCAAAGGACCCCATAGAAAAAACACCTATCCTATGTTGGTTCTCCCTTTGCGTAAAATATTTGTGCCAAGTTTGGTTGAAATCGGTCCAGTGGTTTAGGAGAAGATGTGGAAGACCCCAAAGGACCCCGTCGGAAAAAACACCTATCCTATGTTGGTTCTCCCGTTGCGTAAAATATTTGTGCCAAGTTTGGTTGAAATCGGTCCAGTGGTTTAGGAGAAGATGTGGAAGACCCCAAAGGACCCCCCAAAGGACCCCATCGAAAAAACACCTATCCTATGTTGGTTCTTCCTTTGCGTAAAATATTTGTGCCAAGTTTGGTTGAAATCGGTCCAGTGGTTTAGGAGGAGATGTGGAAGACCCCAAAGGACCCCCCGAAGTATCATATCGAAAAAACACATATCCTATGTTGGTTCTCCCGTTGCGTAAAATATTTGTGCCAAGTTTGGTTGAAATCGGTCCAGTGGTTTAGGAGAAGATGTGGAAGACCCCAAAGAACCCCCAAAAGAACTCCATTGAAAAAACACCTATCCTATGTTGGTTCTCCCTTTGCGTAAAATATTTGTACCACGTTTGGTTGAAATCGGTCCAGTGGTTTAGGAGGAGATGTGAAAGACCCCAAAGGACCCCCTGAAGGATCATATCGAAAAAACACATATCCTATGTTGGTTCTCCCGTTGCGTAAAATATTTGTGCCAAGTTTGGTTGAAATCGGTCCAGTGGTTTAGGAGGAGATGTGGAAGACCCCAAAGGACCCCCCAATGGACCCCGTCGAAAAAAACACCTATCCTATGTTGGTTCTCCCGTTGCGTAAAATATTTGTGCCAAGTTTGGTTGAAATCGGTCCAGTGGTTTAGGAGGAGATGTGGAAGACCCCAAAGGACCCCCCAAAGGACCCCATCGAAAAAACACCTACCCTATGTTGCTTCTCCCGTTGCATAAAATATTTGTGCCAAGTTTGGTTGAAATCGGTCCAGTGGTTTAGGAGGAGATGTGGAAGACCCCAAGAACCCCCCATAGGACCCCATCGAAAAAGATTCATAAACCTTCGCGGGCGTGCGCACAACAACTCACCGAAGTTTCATCGCAATCGGATGAATGGTATAGGAACGCATACGGGACAAAGAAAGAAAGAAAGAAAGAAACAAACATTCATTTTTATAGATATAGATTACGACGCTCCCTTTTATCTAACACAATTATCTAATATTTTGAATGTTAGATAAAATGTTACTTACCCGTGATATTACTTTACCTGGGCGCCAGAACAAATCCCAGATACAAATGACACGGTTTCAGCTTAGCTCAGCGCATGGAGACACTCTTTCTCAGGATTCGTTCAGTGATTGTGGTTTTCAAGGGAAATCGTTACAAATAACACTTTAATATTTGCTTGATTATTTTAATTAACGTTTTAATCAATTATTTTTAAACTTGAAAATGCTAATGGTAGGACTTATTTCTACCCTAACACTTATAATTACTGAGTGAGTGTGAAAAGTAACGATTAAGACGTTCAAACGACCTAAGGCTCTTATCTGGTTTAATTAAGAGATTGCTGTCTCCCAAACCAGTACTAAAGAACAGGTCTGCAATAATTTGCACGTCCAATACTACACCTCACTTTCCATTCAACACTCCTATACTATGTTAGAGCTAATCTTATAATTAAATTACAAAGTGTGAAATGGTTAGTGTCTTTTAAAAATTGTTTATTGATTTTATTATTTGTTTAGTGCTTATTTCATTGATCAATGAATCTATTTCTTACTGTTTGATGCGTTGACTGAAGATAGGAATCCGTAGAGGTCCTTCTTTTGATGGTTTTGCACAGAAGAATTGATGTTGATCAATGCTGTAGAAGATGCCCTGGCAATTACAGATGCTGTAACCTTCTGTCGCACAGGTCCTTCACGGCTGATGATTAATTAATTAATAATTTAATTAATTAACGTTGTTTTACGCAGCGAGAGTGGTTGAACGGTACTAGTTCATCTTCACTGCGGACTACTTCTTGAATTTGATCTTAATTACACTTTTGCGTGATTGAAAAATTTCTGTACGTACTTTATACACGACTAGCGCATTGAAGATCCGAACGAAGAGTGATGCTACTCCTCGCTTTGAGTTGGCGTCAGTTTTAAATGCTGGATGCTGATTGGTTGTTCAAATAAATCATGCGTTTTACCAGTTTTGACAATCTCGAACAGGTCGACGAAACACCCCTTGACAGGTTTGAAACTGCAGAGAATTTCTAGTTAAAATCATACTTCCTGTGTTTGCAAATCGATTGATTACAGGTATTTGCAAACGTGTTTTCAAAGATCTGACCACAGAATATTTTTGCTTAGGTCTTTATCAGTGTGTGTGTGAAAACACCTAATTCCTATGTAGCATAATTCTCTCGTTATTCCTTTTGGCGTACGTCTTCCGTATAACTTCTTCAATTGTTAATTATATTAACTGAGATTGCGGCTACTTATAAAGCTTCACTTGCTGAATACAATGTTGTTTTCAGAATTGCCGTATATTTATTAGTTTTTAAGTTATCACAGGTTGAACTGATAATTTGTATTGAGTAAAATTTCATGTTTGTACCCGTATCGGATGTCGCTGTGACGAGGTTAGAGTAAGATGGCTGCGATTGTACGCTCTCTCTCTTGCTTACGCTGCTATACTCCCTCCGTCAGACACTTTCATATAACACTCAGATAGGACGCTAATATGAATCGTTATAATATATAATAATCCAAAACCACCTAAAATGAATAGCCTAATAAAAATACACAAATTAAACAACCCAATACGACCATTAATCAATTTCAAAAAAGCACCTACATACAAAATAGGAAAAAATAATAGCACAAAAACTAAAAAATAACCATCTAACAAATAATTATCACAACATAAAAAAATACGTACAAATTAATAGACAAACTAAAAATAATAAATATAAATGAAAACACATTTTTCACATCATATGACATCACAAATATGTACACCAACATTCCAATTGATGAAACAATAAAAATAATAATAAACAAACTTAAAGAACAAAATGAAGACAAACAATATATAACTGAAATAAAAAAATAGCCTCCAACTAATACTAAAACAAAATTACTTTGAATTCAATAACAAAATTTATCAACAGCAAGAAGGTTTAGCAATGGGATCACCATTATCAAGCATAATAGCAGAAATATTCCTACAACACATAGACACCAAAATACAAAATATTATAAAATCACATGACCCAAATGGCATATGGATAAGATATGTAGATGATGGGCTATATGTATGAAATAACAAAAACACAAATGCAGAGAACATACTGAAACAAATCAATAACAATTCAATTACTTATTTTTTTTTGCGTACCGTATCACTTATATGATATATAATTACCTTAATATCCACTTTAGCGATACAAAGTTTCGTCAATGATGACGCGTTTCGGGACTAAGTCCCATCCTCAGATACACTTAATTAATAAACTAAAACATTAAAATCGCGACCATGATACTGGTCAAGTCAAAAATAAAATAAAATAAGTTACAAATTGCATGTAATAAGGTTTACTAACCACGGCCGGAGCTCCCGCATGCGTTCACCCACAACCGCGATCGTCACGTGACTGGTCAAAGATTAAGACAAACTGATTGCAGTGTCGAACAGGTAATTTGATGCAAAATTTATCTGGTCATTTAATAAACTGTTTTTGGTGTTACTATCTTTTAAAGCTTTATAAATTTCAAATTCCTCCAGACTATCCATCCGTCTACCCTTTTTACAAAAATGCAACGCTGTTAAATTTTCTTCGAAGCTCGTATATACATATGCATATGGTTATGTCTGAATATTTATAGAATATTGAAACTTTCAACTTGTGAAACTTACTTGTCTTTTCTTCTCGTACGCGTTTCGGCGTGGTGTTCGCCTTCGTCAGCTTTGAGACAGACTGCCATTAACCTGTAACGGTTTTTATTTTGAATGGTATAGTGGGGGTGGTGTGCGGAGGAAGGGGATTGGCGCGGGGATCCAAATTATTGTTAGTTTTTTGTATAATTGTGTCAAAAAGTGTGTGTGATTTATACTGTAATTGGTCATTAAGTATGTTGTTTGGTTGTGTTGTATGGTGTTTGTATATTTCATATTGTTCTGCTGTGTTAAGTTTTCGACCTTTGGGTAAGTAGTGTAGGTCGAAAACTATATAAAATATACAATATGAAATATACAAACACCACACAACACAACCAAACAACATACTTAACGACCAATTACAGTATAAATCACACACACTTTTTGACACAATTATACAAAAAACTAACAATAATTTGTATCCCTGCGTCAATCCCCTTCCTCCGCACACCACCCCCAATACCTTTCAAAGTAAAAACCGTTACAGGTTAATGGCAGTCTGTCTCAAAGCTGATGAAGGCGAACACCACGTCGAAACGCGTACGAGAAGAAAAGACAAGTAAGTTTCACAAGTTGAAAGTTTCAATATTCTATAAAGTTTAGTGCTGTGAAAAAAGATGATGAACAATCAAAACAACTATGTCTAAATAGTTGATTTTGTTATGTTTTTCTTTTTCTTCTGTGAATTGTATTTTAGGATGTATGTTATTGATTTGTTTCAGTATGTTCTCTGCATTTGTGTTTTTGTTATTTGATACATATATCCCATCATCTACATATCTTATCCATATGCCATTTGGATCGTATGATTTTATAATATTTTGTATTTTGGTGTCTTATGTGTTGTAGGAATATTTCTGCTATTATGCTTGATAATGGTGATCCCATTGCTAAACCTTCTTGCTGTTGATAAATTTTGCTATTAAATTCAAAGTAATTTTGTTTTAGTATTGGAGGCTACTTTTTATTTTGGTTATATATTGTTTGTTTTCATTTTGTTCTTTAAGTTTGTTTAGTATTATGTCTATTGTTTCTTCTACTGGGATGTTGGTGTACATGTTTGTGATATCATATGATGTGAAAAATGTATTTTCATTTATATTTATTATTTTTAGTTTGTCTATTAATTTGTATGTATTTTTTATGTTATGTTGGTTATTTGTTAGATTGTTACTTTTTAGTTTTTGTGCTATTATTCTTGCTGTGTTGTATGTAGGCAGGGCCGGCTCAAGGCAAAAATTTCACCCCAAGCAAGCTTTCCGCCGCCCTGTCCCCCCCCCCAAACTTAACAAACAGGAAATGACACAAATAGGACTCTACATTTTATAAGAATATTTTAGCCTTGTATGAATTTAATTGATTTGTTATCTTTATGGAATACAATTGCAGTTTATTTCATTAAAAATTGTGTTACATTATTGCAATAATGTATTTTTATGTTCGGTTATCTTAGGCTTATTTGGGGTGATCAGTAGTATGAAATACAGGCTAAATTATTCATTTCTTTTTAAATGATTTTTAATTGAATCAATAGTATTAAGGCCTAAATCAAACTCAGGAAGAGCAAATGGGTTCGGTAAAATAGCTATAAATGACTAAGTGTATCAACTATCGACAATATTTATTGTAATCTTACAAAAAAGTTGGTATAAAAAATTCAAAATTACAATTAACTGTAGGTTACTCAATTTCAAAATCACAAAGGTACTTTACGGCAACTTTTTTTTTCTGCAAAATCTTTTATAACAGAGTCAATGTCTATTTCTTTTAGAATATCAAATTCAATTGAGATAAGGGAAAGTCCTACAAGATGTTCTTGTGCCATACTTGATCTTAAATAATTTTTAATTTTGAAAAAGATCTCTCCCCAGACGCTACACTTACTGGAAGTGTTAATACAATTCTCAAAGCTATATTTACATTTGGAAAATTTTCAGCTAAAGAGTTGTTCATGATGAACTTGTGGATGTCTTCTGGCCTGATGCCACAGTCTTCGGGTAACAGAGTCAGAAGTACTAGAAGTTCTTGGTGCAGGTGGTGTCCTTCAATATCTCGGTGCGCCCCATCGGTCAAAGCTATCTGTAGGTCTGCACATTTTTGTAGCAATGTGTTCTTATCTTCGTTTTTGATGTTATAAAGAAAGCCAAATACATAATTGTGGCTGGATAGCTGTGAAAATCTCTCCTCAAGTGAGTTTATTGCGCAGTCCAACAAACAGAAATAAAAATTGGTCATAAATGCTCTTTTTGGGTCTGAGACTGGCTCGTCAGCTGTTTCATAGTGAAATTTGCGTTTGACCCTTCTTGGACATACTTGAGATTCAGTTGGGAATGTGCCTTCGGTTTCAAGAGTTTCTGCAATCTCCCTGGCATCAACAAGTACTGCCTCAAAACCCTTGTCCGTCCTCATTTTCTCAAAATGTTCTTTCACTTTAGAAATTAGCTCAACTGCTTTTCCATGTTCATATCTTCTTTTTGCAGCTGTTTGCTGATAATATTTATCCTGAAAAGTATTTCATGCCATACAACCAAGGAGCAGATAAACTTAGCGCTCTTTAGCTTGCTTAAGAGCAGTTACATATTGGTTTAACTGTTAGTGATGTAACATGTTTTCTTAACACAGACCACCGGTGAGTTGAGGCAGAACATAATTTGTATACTTCCTGCACAATCATGAAAAAGTTTACAGCCTCACTACAGGATAAAGCAGAGCCATTCACCACTAAGTTCAGAGAATGTGCACTGCAAGGTACAAAAAATCAGCGAGGGTTCAAAGTTAGAATTCTGTTCTGGACTCCTGCGTTTTTCTCTCACCATGTTTGCACCATTGTCGTACCCTTGCCCACGCATATTTTTTAAAGGTATTTTCATTTCATTTAACTTGGACAAAAGAATGTTTTTTATAGATTCTCCTGTTGAAGATGCAATTGGGATAAACGTCAAAAAATGTTCTTTGGGGCAGGGGTCTTTACCTAGTTCACAACTTACAAAACGTATAATCAAAGTCATTTGCTGTATGTGGCTTTGATCAGGCGTACAGTCCAAAATAATAGCATAGTAAGTCCACTTCTGTACATTATGTAGTATTCGTTGTCGTATCATTGATCCTATTACTTCGATCACTTCATTTTGGATATTCTTCCCTTTGGTAAAGTACATAAGATTCTTTTGAAGTAATCCTCCATAAGTGTTCAGCAATTATGATGTCAAATTTCCCTACAAACTCTTATCAGTTTCAGGAAATTCCCATTGTTTCTGTAATACAGTTTGTCTGACGCACCCCGAAATGCCTGATTCTGTGAACCAAGAAACTCAATCATGTACACAATGCGTTTGAAAACTTCCTTCCAGCATTCAACTTCATTCTTGATCATTTTCTGGTGTCCTGCATCAATCGTTTTGTTCACACGCAGCCTCGTAGAACATTCCTTCCAGAACTAGAATGCCCGCATATATCCTGGTGATCTTTCGTGTTCTGACAGTAGTTCAGACATGTGCTTCCAGTCGGAGTACCCAGTCTCTGAAGACAGAGATGTTCGTATTGTGCTAAACAGTTGGCAGCAAAAGCAAAATATGATGTCTTTTGATACAGAATATATAAGCCAGGGACGTGAAACCTCTTCACCATTGCTCTTTCGCGTACGATAATTGTTGACACTAAAACGGCGACCATCTTTGTTTACAGGAAAGTCAATGTCACTGATTTGTTCTGGCCCACGTTGGACGAGGATGTCACCGTCTTTGGCACTTAAGTTCACTGGCCACTCTCCAGGGTCATGGGATATGATTTTATCTAGAGAAACCTGAAAAAGACAACAAAAACTAAGGAGTATTATTAGCAAAAAGTACAAAATCATTTAGAAGCTTCAAAAAATTGGGACGCACATTTGTTTATTAAATTTACGCGATTTATTCAATTGGCATAATAAGCCTAGCCTATCTGCTAAAACTTAACTGTAGCATGTTGTAAACTCAAGATTCTTCCGCAATCGCTGAATCAGAATGAGATTCAACTCCCTTCACATTGTCGTTTTTTTCTTCATTTTCAGTATCATGGGACTGCGGGGACTGAGTCTTGTCGTCCACCTAACAAAGAGTTTTCATTAATTTCACGACACTGTAGACTTTCACAGAACAAAATAATTGTAGTAACACCATTTTAAAATGTTTTTTTATCATGGAGTGTTAATTTGTATGATATAATGTCTAATAATTAGCTCAACATAAACATGCGTTTTTTTCAAATGTAAGACATTTTTAACATTTAAGGGTTGATGATTTCTAAATTGTAAATGTAATAGAGAAGCACAGTACAAGAGAATTAGCTGAGTGCATAAGTAAGTCAAGAACGCCTTAGATTTCATCGTTAAATTTAAAAAATCCCAATACTCCACATTTTATCTTAGAAATGCACCTCACTAATCCTGTATTGCTGTATTTATCTTAGATAACGATTGGCTTACGTATCTACGGACCCATTATAGTAAATTGTGAATACTAACATTCGCAACATTGCAATATTGTGAAATAAATAAAACTAGGCTACACGAGGAAATAGGTTACTGCTGATTTTGAATTTCTGATTACTGGTAATTATCGTATTTTAGAATCCATTATTTTTATTACATTTTAAAGCAAGCCTTCAATAATTTTAATAAAGGCAAAAGTGTTTTGTTTTATGTACAGTGTTTATTCCAGTTTAATATTAAAATCCAAATTTTCGTGCATGTAATGTAACTGTGTTCAGCACTCTTAACAAATAACAATAAAATTTTATTAGCTTACCTCAGACAGAAAAAATGTTGGTGCATGTGGTTCTGAGGGAAGTATCGTAATGAAACGTTTTAACGCTGAAGCTTGTTTTTGAGCTTCAGAAGTCTGCTGCAATTTTCTTTTTCTATAGAAAAAACCTGAGTGTCTTTTTATCAGCCATTCCTAATTCCTACCAAAACAATCTTTATAAAACCACTGACACAGACAGATACAGTATTGTTAAACCACACAAAAACATTAACGGCGGAACACAACGGTCGGACTGAAAGGCTTTACATGACGCACAACTCACCATCCGCTTGACTTGCTACTACAAGTGTGACTGATGTCAAGTGAGCGTCTGTATATTAGCCTGTACGCGCAGGCGCATCTCGGCCATCGAGTCATTTCACCCCCTCCCGCGCCCGTAGTCGAATCGAACTGTGACTCACCTTCGTGCGTGCCCAGGCCTGTATTATTCGTTCGCACCTCAAACGAAATAGCTCAGTCAGAGGCCCACTTTTCTAAGCCACTGTTGCCACCCTGGCGCCCTCCTCCAGCCTGCTTTATAACGTACCTACGTTATAATACCGGGAACCTGTGCTTCATTGGCTCTGGTCAATTACACAGGCTGCCATAGACTTAACCAACTTCTAATTAAACACATATAATTTTGAGAAATCTTTATAATTGAAGGAAAATGGACATGGGTTCCTGTTGATGTATTCACTCAGTTTTGTGTGTTATATAATGACATCTCTTTATTATTCTATAACCCTAAAATCTCTACATAAGGTTTTCAACATAGCTGATTCTTAATTTACAGATTACAGTTTACTACATATATTTCAGAAGGGCCCTTTAAATAAGGAAGTTTATGTGTTTGAATTCTCCATGGATCCGGGATTTAAAACTTGTTTGTTAATAATGCTCATTTACTCATATACTATCTTTCAACTTAAGCCATTTGAAGAATGGACTTTATTTAGCTTTTGCCATTTGAGGAATGGACTTTATTTAAACTTTAGAAACAGAGACGCTCTATAATTTAAGCGTTACTTTCTACTACACATATTTTTAAGCTTATTACATACTACTGTTTACAATTAGTGACTACTCTTAAAAGTCATGAAGTGTTATTTAAAGTGTCTTTGGTACATTTTTATTTGAATATTACTTAATCACGGAAGACTGGCTTCCGCGTCACCTTATGGTATCCTGATGTTGATTCAGATTAGGCTCCTCGGTCCTTGGGGTGTCTACTGATGGTCTGTCGTTATTGTAGTTTCCGTTGACGTTGAAGTTCCAGAAGTGAGTTCGGTGATTCTGAGGCTGGTACTCTCTTCTCGGATGTCTGGTAGAAAACCTTGTTAGTAGTATAACTCATGTTAATGTTTGTTCCACAGATATGCACTTTACATAATTATTGATAAGGGGGTTTCACCTTAGATACCTAGTACCTATTTTATTTTAAATACATTGGGGTTTTCACCTTAGATACCTAGTACCTATTTTATTTTAAATACATTGTTCTCTTACAAATTAGTATGTAGAGATGTCATCGCGCACACTTATTCATTCTTTTTTCTTTTATATTACATGTTTATATAGGACTCACTATTTACCGCTACATTACGTTGCACACTGTTCTTAGTTGAACTTAAAAGAAACAAAATATTGTTTTGCTTTGTGGCATCGTTCGGATGCGACCAGTTTACTGCGTGAGCGCTCCATCACTAGTACTGTACGTTTATTGGGAGAGGTAAAGTAACTTCGCGGAGTTTACGCTTTACCAGAAAAATAGTTCCGCCTTTTAATCGATATTTACAAATATATTTGCAAATTCGTTTATGAGTTTCTCTATTTTCAGTCTATCTTTACTTTCTAGATGGGTTAATTCAGACTCGTGGTGTTCTAGATGTGTAGCAGCTGTTCCGTTATTTTTACTGTTATTTGTTTCACAATCAAAACTATATTTTTGTGTACGATCGAATCCAAAATAATACTTCTTATCGTGAATGTCAAGAATTATACTTATCGTGAATGTCAAGAATTATACCTGTTTTACTGATAAAGTCAGCTCCCAATATTAAGTCAAGTCCTAATTCGTCGCATACCAACATTGGAAAATACCACGTTAGATTTTTGATTTTTAGTTTAATCGTGATGCTGAGTTTTATCATTAAATTTTGTTTGTTAGCTGTAGCACATTTAATATTCACATTTTGACTGCGTTTAACTTGGTTATGTTCAAATAAATTATCGGCTAGCTGTTGACTGATTAAGTTCGAGTCGATCCAGAATCAATTAATCCGAGTGTGGATGTAACACCGAGGTCTACTTGTATATATGGTAATTGACACTTACTGATTTCACATTTAGTAATAGTATTACATTTATCAATAAACTTCTTAACATAGGGGTCTAATTTTCTTTGGTTATTTTTATTGTTTAATTCGTTGACTTTTCGGGATTTACCTGTTTTCATGATGCTGCGGAAGACACAGGATTTCGGATCTCCCTGCCTCACATGTTTTTTGAATAAACGGGTTTCTGATAGTGCTGTTTCTGTTTACAGTTTCTACTGAGGTGTCCAAATTTCCCGCAGTTATAACATTTTCTTTCTCTACGAGCTGTATCACTTGTATCCTGTTGAGGTCGTGGGTCATTTGATTTACCATGGTTGTGAAGGTTTGTAGGTCTTCGAAATGGTCGTCTTTCACGCTGGGTTCTTGTATCTGTTCCCAGGGCTTGCGTTTCACTTCTACGTTGTACAGTGGAGAGTAACGCATGTCTGTTCTGATCTGAGTACCACACGTTTGACGAGTGAATACTGCTCTGTTCTAGATCAGCAAAAGTGTTGGGCCTATTTATTAATGCTAAACGATATCTCTCTTCCGGAGATAATCCTACTAAGATTGTATCGACCAACTGTTTTTCGCTCCAGTTGACTTGCAGTAGTCGGGAAGATTCTTTAATATCAGCAATATAGTGGGCCAGTCTCTCATGGGCTCCTTGTACTCGAAGTACGGTGTTGCGTTTGAGCTCCTCATAAATTCCAGTGCGAATAAAGTGTTTTATTAAGGTAGTATGAAGTTCTTCTACTGGAAGCTGTGAGCTTAATGACGCCAGTACACGATCTTTTAGCGGTGGTTTACATTTGGGTAGAAGGACTTGTAAGATTTGCCAATCGTTTAGTTGCTGTAAATCTTTTATCTGTATGAGGTATCTGATGAAGTTTAATAGTTTTGTAATACTCAAGCCATCCGTGTAAGGAATTTCTGTTATAATTTTTTCTACTGGATGCGTGATCTTTCCGTAGAGGTCCGCACTAAGATTTACGTGAGGTATAGTTCAAGGAGGACAAGATGCTGGGTTAGTCATCGTAAAAGCATACTTATTGGTGCTATTATGGAGACCACTAGGAGGTGGGGCTTCTGATATCGCTAGGGTATTTACGTCTCTATCTGGTAGCTGATCATGACTCAGTTGTACTCTCGATACCGTGGGTGATTCGTGATTCGCGGTGGTGGGCGGTTGTTCTGAAGGAGGAGATTGAACTGGGGAGATATATAATTTCTTCAGATATTGTTCTATTTCTTCCATCCTAAATGAGTCGGACATTCTTCGCAATTCATTGATTATTGTGGGTAATTGCTGTAATGCCTCATCCGCAAATTTTTGCACATCGGGTGGGATTACAGTAACGTTGGGCCAGTTTAATAAATTCTTCATCCGACGGGTTAAATGCTCTATTCTCTGCGTGGTACACAATATTACTGCAGGTGATTTTTCATCGTGTAGTGTTTGAGATAATAACGTCAATTCCCAGTACTTCGCATAACACGTTTCTCTTTCGCTCTCATAATCTAGTTCGCTTAATCTACCTAACTGCGCAGGTGTATCTGATCTACTTTCGCTTAATGTTTTGCGTAATTCTGCGACTGTTAAGTTACGCGTGAGGTAAACCACGTAAAAGTGCTTCGTAGCACAGTTCGTCTTTTAATAACAAATCAGGGTTAAATAAAGCCATGTTTCCTTGATGTTAAGTACTATACTAATACTAAATTCTATATACTAAATACTACTCTCTTTTGTTTACTAAAATAAACAATTTTAATTAGCTGTGGAATATTTACATAGTTTATACGAGAATTGAATCTCGTCTCAGAGAAAGAGAAATCTCACACAGACGGCATTTAATTTAAAACATATGGTGGAAATATGTTGTTACTAGGCATGGGAAGTCGCATGCTTTGAATAACAATAGGGGGAGACGGACAATCGTTTAACTCGCCGTGACAATAGGGTGACAAGGTATTGTTTTATGCAGGAGAGAACAAGATATCTACCGGTCTGGGATTGTTGTCAAATCGACACGTTGGTGACTGAAATTTTCAGACAAGCACGTACATGGGCTTACACATTTAAAATTTCACAATTATCCTTACCTATAATATATTACCTATATTATATTATATTCTAATTATTTCTTTAATTTTTTGGGGACTCTTATTTATTATTTTTGTAAGTTACTGGAATATGTTAAATTAACTGAGTGAATAGATCTACAGAGTGGCACATTTTATCTGTGTCACGATGTACGCAAACATTTTATATTATAGCAGAGTGGCGCATTTTTATAACATACCCACGTTATAATACCGGGAACCTGTGCTTCATTGGCTCTGGTCAATTACACAGGCTGCCATAGACTTAACCAACTTCTAATTAAACACATATAATTTTGAGAAATCTTTATAATTGAAGGAAAATGGACATGGGTTCCTGTTGATATATTCACTCAGTTTTGTGTGTTATATAATGACATCTCTTTATTATTCTATAACCCTAAAATCTCTACATAAGGTTTTCAACATAGCTGATTCTTAATTTACAGATTACAGTTTTCTACATATATTTCAGAAGGGCCCTTTAAATAAGGAAGTTTGTGTTTGAATTCTCCATGGATCCGGGATTTAAAACTTGTTTGTTAATAATGCTCATTTACTCATATACTATCTTTCAACTTAAGCCATTTGAAGAATGGACTTTATTTAGCTTTTGCCATTTGAGGAATGGACTTTATTTAAACTTTAGAAACAGAGACGCTCTATAATTTAAGCGTTACTTTCTACTACACATATTTTTAAGCATAGTACGTACTACTGTTTACAATTAGTGACTACTCTTAAAAGTCATGAAGTGTTATTTAAATTGTCTTTGGTACATTTTTATTTGAATATTACTTAATCACGGAAGACTGGCTTCCGCGTCACCTTATGGTATCCTGATGTTGATTCAGATTAGGCTTCTCGGTCCTTGGGGTGTCTACTGATGGTCTGTCGTTATTGTAGTTTCCGTTGACGTGAAGTTCCAGAAGTGAGTTCGGTGATTCTGAGGCTGGTACTCTCTTCTCGGATGTCTGGTAGAAAACCTCGTTAGTAGTATAACTCATGTTAATGTTTGTTCCACGATATGCACTTTACATAATTATTGATAAGCGGTTTTCACCTTAGATACCTAGTACCTATTTTATTTTAAATACATTGTTCTCTTACAAATTAGTATGTAGAGATGTCATCGCGCACACTTATTCATTCTTTTTTCTTTTATATTACATGTTTATATAGGACTCACTATTTACCGCTACATTACGTTGCACACTGTTCTTAGTTGAACTTAAAGAAACAAAATATTGTTTGCTTTGTGGCATCGTTCGGATGCGACCAGTTTACTGCATGAGCGCTCCATCACTAGTACTGTACGTTTATTGGGAGAGTAAAGTAACTTCGCGGAGTTTACGCTTACCAGAAAAATAGTTCCGCTTTTTAATCGATATTTACCATTTTAATCTTTGACACATTTATTATCCAAAGATATCCTTTACTTCAGAAATGATTATTGTATACAATTGTTTTTTCCTTGTTTATTTTTATTGAGTAGCACTTTACTCATATTATTAGTTTTGTTTATGGGTTAATATGCGTGTTGATGCCGGTTACCGCCTGTCAATGCATGGTTAATTATTTAGGGTTTCCTTACTCGCATTCTTTCGGTTTTTTAAATCTCTTTATTAAATCTTATTTCTGGGTTATTTTAAGAATTTAAAGTTGTTTTAAATGTGCGATTTTAGTTAATCTAAATTTTCTCCTCTTCTTATTTTATTATTTATTATATTTTTATTATTAATGAAATCGTCACAGCCTCTCGTAAGATTTGTTTTGTATTGGTTTTTAAAAACTTACGATACTGTTGTAAATTTGTTGTTGTGGTAATCCATGGTTTTACTATAATTAGTAAACTGGGAACACGCAGAAAATTTATTCTAAATCACTGATCGTAAAACATTTTTTCGTTCCGCTTGGCACCCCGGGCGGCCGCCTGGGTCGCCGGGGCCTGAAGCCATTGCTGTATGTAGGAGGCTTTTTTGAAGTTGATTAATGGACGTATTGGATTGTTTAATTTGTGTATTTTATTAGGCTATTCATTTTAGGTGGTTCTGGATTATTATTTATATATATGTCTGTGTTTTATTGTTGAAAATGTTTTTAGTTGTTTTTATTAGTTTTATTGTTTGTTTAAGATAGTTTTCTGTTGGGTCTTTATTTAGTTGTATGCATTTATTATTGTTGATGAAGTCTTCGGTTTTTTTTATGTAGTCTGCTTTTTCAATGATTACTGTTGCTTGACTTTGTCTGCTTTAGTTAATATTAAATTATTGTTCTTTATTTTATTTTAATTTCTTTTATTGTTTTATTGTCTTTCTTTTGTTTATATTTGTTTTTCATTTCACTAGTGATTATTTTTTTAATTATATGTGTTGCTTCTGTTCTTTTTTCTTCTTGTATATTGTCTTTTATTAGGGTAATGGCTAATTATGTTTCTGTTTCTACTACAAAACTCTAGAAATTTAATAGTAGAGAGTCTTACCACCCTTATAGATATAAAATGGCAGCAATCAATTCATTTTGTTATAGAGCTCAGAAGTGTTTAAAAGAGACCGAATCAAAAGATAGGGAGTTAAAAACGATAAAGGGAATTGTAAGGAATAATAACTATAACACCAACATAGTGGATAAAGTTATGAAAAGGTTAACATACAAAAAGCTAAAATAGAACCAGAACAACAGAATTATGCAGGGTCATTGACATACATAGGTTCACATACTAGAAAAATTATAAAATGTTTTAATAAATACGGAGTAGATATAGCTATTAAAAAATGTGAAACGGTATTTGATAAGATAAGGAATAAAAATATAGAAAAAATCCCAGTATTACAGAAGAGCGGAATTTATAAATTAAAATGTAAAGACTGCAACAAAGTGTACCTAGGTGAGACAGGACGAAAATTCGTATGCAGGTTGTCTGACCACAAACGTGGAGAAGGTAATAGAACAACAAATTCGTTATATGCAAGACATTTCATAGAAGACAACCATAAATTTGTTAATCCTTTGGAAGACTACGAAATTGTAAAAGTAGTAAATAACACAGTTGAAAGGAAGCGTAGGGAGGAGTTAGAAATATTGAAAGAAAGAGAAAAAGGGTTAGACAATTTAATTAATACTAAAATTAAATTTGATAATAAGAAATATTTTATAACATAATTAAGAAGTAAATGATAGAGGACAGATAGATAAGATTAAGAATTAAATAGCATAGGACTAATTAGTTGTTTTTAAAATAAGGGTGTGTGACTGGGCCACATGTGTGTAGAGAAATACTAGGTTTAAAAGGAATGCACACACACACACACACACACGGAATTTGCTAGAAAAATGTCTGTCTGTAACTGTCCATATGGTGTGACAGGGCTGAGGGTGGGGAAGGGACATTGAATTATAGCTTGTTGTGTGTGAGCAGGGTTGAGTGGGGTGAGGGTGAAGGGGTTTGTTTTCAGGTTATTTGTTTCATATCCGATCTGATGATGAGCTGTGAGGCTTGAAAGCGCTAATCGGAATAATTTTTATATAGTGGTGTGCAACAGTGATAATTCTGCTTGTGATTTTAACCACTAACACAACTTTCTTCATTAAAATTCATATAATTAATAGCGTTTATTTAGGGGTGACGCTTTACAGGAATCAACTGATCTCACACACACATGTAATATACACGTGTATGCACAGACACAGCTGAGTGGCGTGATCAGCCTGTACAAGCATGAAATTTGGTTGTTCCCTTTACAGTTCAGATTGAAAGCTGAATTATTATTACTAACAATATGGATTATTTATTTAATTATATTAATTATCTTAATTAATTGTGCAATGCACAGTACCCTATACATTTGTACTGTTGCAATATATATATTTAAAAGCATATAAAACGAACATAACAATATACAGATACTATGAGCTTCAAATATTAAGGGGATTAGAAGATGAACTTTCAATGTGTACAGTGAGATTTTGTCTTCTTATTATTAAGAACTACACTGTTGTCAGGTTTAACAAATGATTTTTTTTCTTTCAAATGTAGAATGTTTCATTCATTCTTTCATGATACATCCTTAGTATTTTGACTGAAACAGTCATTTGATTGACACCACTCTGTTTATACAGTTGTTCCTATCCATAGTTGTTACACAGACATGCCCTTGAGTTTACAGCACAAGAGCCTCTGTATTTATAACATAGTTATGTAATATACAATTCCTTAGGTTTTCATGACCGGCGTCAACATTGTTGAAATTATTATTAGCCATGCTGTTAGGCCGTGGTCTACTGTTGTTCAAGACAGATGTTTTGGCTCCACCATCGGAAGCCACCTTCAGTGTCAGAAACGATTGAAACAATTGGCACGATGTCTGCCAAGTCAGCCCTGGTCTGAGGTGGAGACTATGTTGTAGAGACTCAGATATAGCCTCTATCTCAGTACTGGGGGAATTGGTGGGCACCTTGCCAATTGTTTCAATCATTTGTGAACTGAAGATGGCCTCCAGTGGTGGGGCAAAACGTCTGTCTTGAACAACAGTAGACCATGGTCTAACAGACCGGCTACCAACATAGTTACATAGTATAATTACATACAGTAGTAATAGATAAAACTAACAGTGTTTTAACTACAGTGGACAGTAATATTACAATTCTTCTTCTTGTGTTTGCATTGAGACAGTGTGGTTTTTGCAACTGTTTATCAGTGTTATACTAATTTGCCTTTCCGTCTTAAATTTCGGTGCCTAAACTCATTTTTCCATTTGGTTCCTGTCTTTAATCTTCTTGACTAAACTGGTGCCCTCAATATTATTGGTATGGTCATTCCAGCAAACTTTCCTTCTAATTACCCTGTCTTTCCCAGGTTCAGTTGTGAATTATTCCCACAACTATGCCACTTCTTGACACTGTCTATTAGCGATTTTCTATTAAAAAATCTACACGGACTGTCGTGTGCTATTTTCTGCATATCGAAACCCACAAAGGATCTAGTCTGTCTTCCCATTTTGTCATATTGAAGCAGCAATTCAGGTGTTTTAACTATGTAAATAAATGGTACTTCAGCAATGCTGTCTCGGAATTGTTTTCGAAGAGTGTTTAGAACGGTTAAGAAGTATACTGTTATAGCGTGTAGCTCAGTGTGTATATGGCAGTCTTTAGGTGCAGAATTCAAATCTTCATCGTGGACCAGTTGTTGAACTTTACTGAATACCTAATTTCATCCAACAGTAGTTCACAAATAAGTTCACAGAAATCCAACACTGTTAAATAAGTATGGTTTTGTGGCAGATAAATATGTCCGATGTGGTTTGCTGTGCTGTTAACAATCTCATCAAGTTCACCCTTGGGTGAACCCGAGGGTTTGTTCATCATCAAGGTACCCTCTCCTGCCTATTTTACCACTAACAAAATGACTTCTATGTTACCAGTTTTAAGTGACCTTCATCCCACAAGTTTACTAATTTATCTGTGTAGATACATGTGTTTATGTTATAAAATAGTTGCTAGTACGTACATTGTTACAAGTAAAAAAAATGAAGTGGTGCTCGCATAATGCACGTGGCCTATATTATACAATGCACAACTTCCCTTTTCTTGAATAGATTGGAATTCAGCTGTTAAAGAGGTAGTGTTTTCAGATATAATGACCGAAATGGCAGCTACAATGAATGTGTAACAGTAATGAATATAAAATAATAGTGAAGAATAAACATAACAATTATTGCTTAGTATAATGATTACTGAGCTGTTGGTAGCTTTTTATGTACTGTTTATCTTTGTTGCCTGCTTTAACTGTTAAACAGAATACCTTCTTTATAGTGAAAAGTGAAATATGTTTAAATTGTTTGAAAGTAATTTGGAGACACTATACAACGGGAGCGAAGCTTTCACTGTTGTCCCCTTGAATTGTGTCTGCACATTGTGAATTTTTAATCAACGTTAAAAAATTTTCAGCTTACCACAGGCAAGGCAAAGAAAGTCTGCCAACACAAAACAGTCCCCAATATAAATACACGTGTGTATGGGTGTTAACTCGGCCTGTTGTGAGCAGTCAGAAATACCTTAGCATGTATTATTTAATTTTAAAGCACACAATTTTGGAAACAGGCCAGTTGGTTGCGATCGTTGTCATTATTTTGTCTTCTGCACTGGTTATAATAAAAGCACAGCATGAACAGAATTCACTTTCATGTATATATTGAAATTTTATAATTGAATTTTTATTATTATTTTGCCTTATTTTTCTTTTTTCATTGATATTTGCTTTATTGTAACATTTGTAACATGAAATATATTAGAAAATAGTCGTCTGTGTTTGACAGTTATTTTACAATGTCACAATGTCAGTTTGGGTTTGTTAATATAAAATTTTATAATCTCACCATCTCACCAGTTATTGTTTCAGTTTTCTTAAATATCGAGTGTACCTGTATCTAAAAAAATAGTAAAAAAGTTTCATCTTCTTCTTCTATGAAGAAAAGAGAAGCAATTTCATATAAAGCCTATTTGTTTCTGTTTCTGTATTAAGAACATCCTAGGACACATGAAATGCTTGCTTTAGTTTTTTAGCTACATTTTCAGATATTTGAGGAAAACAATAATAAAGTAATAGTAATTGTATATTTAAATTAATTTGTCATGTCTTTAGCATGCGATAAAATAGTTGTGTAGGTTTAGTCCCAATCAAAGTTAAGTTTGAAAGAGATAATCTGTAGAAACAGAAAACAAATCCCTTTTAACTTCTGACCTTGCTAATAAACAGAGTTACTGAATGAACCATAAAAGTATGCTATGCTAATGGAGACAATTACAACACACCTGTATATAACACTTAGTTTTTCCTGTTCTCTTTTTTTAGCAATAGATTTGGTTATTAATTATGGTTCAACAGCCATTTATGAAATTATTTTCAACTGTGTAGTAGGTATTGAGTGTGGTAGACTAAGAAATATTTGTCTCACGTGATATAATGGAATAACCAATTTTTCGTTAGTTTATACAGAGTGTAATGTAACAGTTATACATTCTATAACATATTTGGATTCTATATAACAGTATAAGAAAAAATGTTCGTATAAACATAGGCCTGGAGATTGTCTTCTTTTCCATCTGGCCATGTTTGTGTTTTTGAAGGAAAACTTTATATGGCAAGAAGGGATTGAGATGTTTTTGGTACACATGTTGACATTAATGTTCTTTAGTAAATAAAAAATATGGTTACTTTGTGATTTCAGATTTTAAAATGGTGGTCACTTTAATTATTTGATCACCAATAGCTCTGGAAAATTTAATTTTATCAAATTATGGTTTGTCATGTACAATTTTAAGCCTTTTATTGTGAACACAACAACACCTGGTTTAGTGAAATCTGTTAACAAATGACCAAGTTATGAGAGAATAAACCTATCCATAAATTCTGAGGACTTGATTTTTGTTGTTGTACCAGACTTCGATTCCTCCAGTATAGGAAACATTTATTTAAAGTTTTTATTATATTGTTTCAAATAACAGTAATTGATAACAAAGTAACACATCAATTTTCAATGAAATTAGTGACTCAAAAGTTAAAAATTTCTGGCGACACTAGACAAGCTGAGGTACAAATATTTATTAATACTTTTAGAAAGATCCAGTTGTAAAAAAAATCACATTTAATTATTTTAAAGATATATCATAAACTCCCTTATGTATATCTTTAAGCATGTGTGTATGTGTGTGCGTGTAATTTAATTCATATAGAAACCTCGGAGGATACAGGTATCTCCTGTTACATGTTAAATGTAACTAATATATACAAACTAACATAACTAATATAAATTAAAATAATATAAACCAGCGTCCATTCATTGCGCGTGAGTGTAATAAGTGCATTCACACCCGCACACACATTATTAGTTTTTTATTAAAAAATGAGTAGCTTTATGGTAATAATTAAGCTATCATTTCCCTTTAACAAACTATATTTTGATAATCATTTTAATTAGGGATTATAAAATTAGAATATTAAGTTAATGTATTTTAATTACAAATTTAATTATTAGACATATCTTCTGAAAATCATAGACACAAAGTTTCTGTTGAAACAACATATATTATTTGCCAACATATATTTTATGTAGAGAATACAATAATCAATAACAGGAATAAAATCTAAAGCAAAACACGTGACATGAGAGAGACAACTAACAACAGTAGTCCAAATCCACTACAGTGACTGTCGCACGAAGTACATACATAAACTTTGTCTACGAGCATACCATTG
This sequence comes from Magicicada septendecula, assembly GCA_034769895.1. Lineage (NCBI taxonomy): Eukaryota > Metazoa > Arthropoda > Insecta > Hemiptera > Cicadidae > Magicicada > Magicicada septendecula. The sequence goes on from CM068373.1 coordinate 387,727,486, forward strand.
TGCCTTCATAATACTGTGGAAAGCACAGAGAAAATAAAAGCCTACTAGCACAATATTATACAAAGCAAACATTTGCTTTGTACAAATCTCTGAATTATACAAAGTAAAAATCAGGATGTTGTCACTTCATGTACAGTATTGTTCGTTATTTCTCTTCCAGCCAATGCACACACATACACACACACTTTCATAATTATATTGGGTTGTTTCCCACATCTGCAACAGCACGTATGAGGCATAACATTTTGTGGTAAAGTAAGCACAAAACATGTTTTACTAGCAAAAATATTGACAGAAAGCAAATATATGGCTTGAATATAAATAGTCTGTAGTAATTAACAAATAATCAGTATTTAAAAATAACAACTTAAGGAGTAACTGTGCAAAGTTTAAAATAACTGGAAAATAATACATCATTAAAATCTAACAAAAGTAAACGAGACAATAATGTTCCAATAACGGCAAACACATGTATTTAATAAACATGTAATTAATAAGGGTAATTTAGAAATTGAAGTTATATAAAATTATATAGTTGAAAAATGCATACAATGATTGTTGTGCATATAAAAGAAAATGAGTACAACACTCATTACATTACTCAAATGAGTACAGCCGCTTGACTTAGAAAGCAAAAAATGTTAATAAGGGAAAGCTAAAAACATGTAGATGTCTGTGAGATTCAGTATATGCCAGAGTTTATGAGGATGTGTCATTAATTTTTTAATGCCTAGCACACTGAAAGGCATATGAAGCAAAATTTGTCATTGTGAGGTGGCAGGAAAGATAGATGTTAAAATAAGAAATGTTTGCAACAGGTGAAGATGCTACTGAATGGAATGTTGATAAAGAGAGTGGCAACATAATTTCAGTTTTTTAAATTAATGTGAAGTCAAAATCAAAAGCTGTAAACGAAGTCAAAAGCATTCTGTGCCTAGAAGTACCAGACACCTCTAATGTTTCTTTGTACATTGCCCTACCACGATTATTTTGTTATTTATTACATAATTTCATTGGGTAAAATGACCAATTTGCTGAATAGATATCTTGACAGAATAAATAAGCTGTCGTAATGAGTTCATTTTATGTGGAGTTATTTAAAATATGTTCCAATATATGAACTAATAATTACAAAATGTCTATTGAATATCATTGTCATTAGGACGTCTAAATATCAGTAATTAAATTGGTTAATGATAGTTATATAGATCATTAAAACTCACAACAGCAATGGAAAGCTTTGAAACGTGCAGATTTACAAGAGACATAAGCAGGACTGTGACATTTTAATTTCCAGCTTTGCAATACTGGGGGTAGTATTTTATGGTCAGTGAGTGGTTTCTTTATACTGTTTCATAGAAATCAGCTGACATCTCTGACCTTGCTTCAGTCGATGTTCTGTAAGCTAACCTACTACACCTAGTGTTATTTTAGCTAACCAAGAGTTAATTGCTTCTCTGTGACTCTCCCCTCTCCAAGTTACCAGAGTCTGTTACAACTGCACCAGTCTAGTCAAAAAAGTGTTTGCCTTGTGTATCTAGTAATTGTGCCCCTGTTCACCTCATTTCTTGTATTACCACACACACAGTATTCCGTGTTATAGATTTGGTATATAAGGAAGTGCGATTATTTATTGTCATTGGTCGATAATGACAGGTAGAATTTTCCTTATTTTATAATAATTTATTCCAGGTGGAAATATTATTTACAGCGGTTGTAGTCATTCTGTGTTAAAGTGTACGTATACGTTCATATATCAAGTTTGATTTGAAATTGGAAAGAATAAGTATATATAATTTGTGAAGCGTTAGACAAGTGTCGTGGAGCTAGTTACTTTTCAGTTGTTTTGTTTGTGTGCAAAATTAAAACATACTATAGTTAATATGGAAACTAGACTTGAGGTAACTGGTTAATGCTATCCACAATGTGTTATTTAAAACAACAATCTTACTATTTTGATTGCAACTAATATTTGAATGGTGTGATGATTGTTTATTACTAGAAATTGAAAGGAATAAAAGTTTGTTTATTACCAGAAATTGAAAGAAATTAGTAAACTAAACTGAGTTAACTTCGTTTTTGTAAATCTATAAGAAATTGATACCAGTCTGTTCTTAGTAAAATTTATAAAAGAGTCTTAAAATGATCTTTTATAGGCCTACTTGATACTGAAACTTCTGACTCTAGTGGTTCAATTGGAAATTGTAAAATCATAAAATATCTAATGTCAGTTGCTTTTAAGAAGTGTTCAAAAAAGTTCTGTGACACTTGACACTCTGTACATGATTATAATGTGTTTTATTGAAGCAAATTGTTTTCCACTGATGTTTTGCATGTTATAATTTAAAACAGCTTTGGTTTTTCATATGAATTTAATTTGATTTCAGTTTTTGTTATACTTATCAAAAGCTGAGTTTTAAGTATTCAGTTTGTATGCTTGAAGTTCATGATTTATTTTTTATGTGTAGAAATACTTCAAACGTTTAAACTCTTTTAATGGTATTCCAGTTAAAACATACCATATTTATTATATTAATATATTATATATTAAAAATAATAAATATAATAAAAGATGTATAGTGCATACAGTATGATAAATAAATTTAGTATAAATTATATATATTATATTTACTAAGTTTAATTATAATAATACATTTTATTAAAAATGTGTTAATTTTATATGTTTATAACGTTAATGCATGTTGCTATTGTATTTAAACTATTATTTTTAAATTTGATTTATTTTGTTAGCTTAGTTTTAAGGTTTGTAATTGATTTTGGAGACGGTTGTACTTTGCACAGTGGTTGCATTTTTTATTGCAGCCTTTAAATTGATTTTTGTTTACTTTATTGTATTTAACAAACTTATTATTATTATATTTACTATTTGACTTTATTGTGGCAATATTCTGCTAGTGTAAACTCCATATTAGTTAGATAAGATTTAAAATAAAGATCACCACCCTAAAATAGTCTAACCTGACTTTTTGCAGTATTATCCATACATTTTTAAAATTTATATTAGCCTTTTATCTTTCTTTCCTGGTCATCTTCACGATATGGTTGTTCTCTGAAGTTAACGTATCTTGATGATTTCCATTTGTTAAAAATCTGTGCCCATCCTTTCAAGCACGCCTGTGCAGCAACTTTACCAAAATTGTACATTCTTGTTACCATTCTTGGTCTTTCACTATATTTGTGTTGTCAGCTTTCTTCATTCAGTACAGGCAGTCCTATAGCCCTCAACTATCCATATATATTTTTTTGTTTTGATTTTACTCATTTATCTATGTAAACACATTGTAATTGCTCATCCTATTCTTTTTCATTATTTATTAAGGAGATAAGCAGCCTCTTTTCAATAATGCTATTTTGTGTAACTGAAAGTGAAAGAGATGGTAGTATGAGAGATATGGTGTGTGTGTGTGTGTGTGTGTGTGTTTTTTTAAGAGAGAGAGAGAGAGAGAGAGAGAGAGAGAGTGAGTGAGATGTAGAAGAGAGAGAGAGAGAGAGAGAGAGAGAGAGAGAGAGAGAGAGAGAGAGAGAGAGAGAGAGAGAGAGGGAGTGATAGTGAGTGACATATCGATTGTTAGAGTGAGAGGCTGTGAGAAGGACTGGCAGGGGGAGAATAGGTGAGAGAGAAGGGTGATTGTGGACACATACATAAATTACATTATTCTATAGTACTCTTGACTATATTTTATAATATGATTACAATTATTATACAAGTTTACCTGTTAGTAAAATTTACCTGAAACTTTTGTTTGTAACCTTTGTCAACTGTCTGATTTAAGTTGAATGTTCTACAGTATTGTGTAAATTATATGTTTCTAAATTATGATTGTTTGTTAACACCAGTAGGGAGTGAAACATGGTAAAAATAACTTTTAATAATTACGTAGTGAACATCCCCTAATCTGTTGTAGTTATAGGTAATATATTACTTTGCTATATGTTGACTGCTGTAGGTATAAACAATTTATGTACCAATCTAATATCCAGTTGTTGATTACTGTTTGTTTAATTAATTAAAATATCATTACATTTAGTAATTTAAATTGTAATACTGTATAAATTAAGTTCTCTCATACTATAATTTGCTCGTTTTCTCAAAGATAATTTGAAGATGTAAACAAACTATCATAAGTCTTCACATATAAAATGATACATACATATGCACGCACATACTCACATACACCAACACGTTCACCCAAATATTTAATTGTTTCGTTATGTTTGATATTTCTATTGTATTTCATACACAGGTCCTGAAGATGACAATAAATATTGTCGAAACGTCAACGCAAAATAGCTAAAATTTGTATTATTGACCGATCCTCACTAACCGTCCACTAAAACATTCATGGAGATGAAAGTTGTTCATATAACAATTGTCATGAGAGTTTACTTTTAATCTGTTTATTGTAATGCAGTTTTGTTTTCAATAATATAATATATTGTAATTAATTATATTAACGTTTCAAATTGAAAATGGGTGTATGAGCCCTGAACACATTGTTAATGTGAACATCAAAGTTACAGAGAATTTATTTAAATAAAGATTATAAATTTAACAAAGATAAATATTTATGTGATTTTATATTAGAGAGTAGTGTTCAGTTTGTTTATTATTGGTCTACTAACTGTTGTGGTATTGTATGGATGAGAAAGAAGAAAGATGAAAATAAAATTAGAGAAAGAAAGAGAAAAGTGTAAGGTAGATAGACAGATAAATAAAGGAGTGAGGGAGGGGGAAGAGAGAGAGAGAGAGAGAGAGAGAGAGAGAGAGAGAGAGAGAGAGAGAGAGAGAGAGAGAGAGAGAGAGAGAGACCTTTAACTGTAGGTTTTGACCTTTAACGTACCTCATTTTTTTGTTTGTAAATGTTCAATACGAATTTTATTCTAATTAACATTGCTGCAGACATTCTCACACATCCTATAGTGGCTAAATGGGGATTGGCACATTATATACAATTGATGAAATATCTGGATTTGTTAGAATAAAATGTGTATTGAATTTAAAATTGTTGTTTTTATTATCAAAATGATTAAAGCTTACAAATGAAATTTATTGCTGTTGGTTGTAATTTCTTGTTATGTCTATTTTATAATTTCTAATAATTTGTTTATAGGTATTTTCTTATTTGTGTGCTTATGGTATTTGTTTGAAACGATGTTGGCTGTAAAAACTGTTGAAACGTTTCTTAACAAAAGGAAGCTCTATACAACTTGCTGTTGTAATTTATTCTGTTATTGTATAGAATAACTATATTGTTATTATATAGTTATTGTACAGATTAACAGGTTAACCACTTGCATTAAGTCATCTGAAGTACAGAGTAACAATTAGAATTTTATTTAATGTGTGAATAAACATATGTTATTATGTCATTAGAACATACCACAAAAAGTACCCACATTATTCCTAGCTGAGTTTTAACATTAATCCGGACTATATGTTCAATAACAATGTATTGAGAAAATCCTTTGTAATTCAAGGTACTGAGTATATTTTTTTTTGCTCCAGGCAATATTTATAGTGACAAGTTAAGGAAAAACTTCAATTGACCATGATTATGTTAATCTTTATGGCATTTCAGGTTTAAAATTAATGGTTTGAAGATATTACTGAAGTTTATAAAGAATTTTTGGATATGTTATTTCTAATTTTGCGTGTAAAAGCAGTGTGAAAGTAATGTAGCAGCTGTGTTGGATGCTTATTCAGTCATAAACAAATTTAGCTATACCATGGTATAGCTAAATAAAGCATAAAGCATTTTTTGCGGATCTTAAATAATTTTTTATAGACTACCCTCATACCCCTTACATATTTTGCCATATTACAATTATACCAAATGCAGCAGCTTACAAAAATTATGTATGATTAATTGACTGTATTTTTTCCAATTGTATTTGCGTTGGAAGATAACTTGACATTTTCACAGGCATTGATTTCACATTCCACTTTCAATTGTAAAATGTAATTTTACTCTCAGGTTTTGTTAGTTGAAACCTGTGTTTTGTTTTAAGATATAGAGAAAAAGAAAACATAATGTTTCCTACTTTTTTAGTAGTGAATGTTTTCAACTTTAGCGTATCTGTTGATTTTTAATGTTTTGTAATGTTTTCAACTTGGTAGGAAAGAACCGAGATTTATATTTAGCATTTTCCAAGTCTGTGTGAAACTGTAGTGTCCTGACATATATACACAAATAGAAGTGACAGCAGATGTTTTTAAATTCTATAAAACTGTTTATTGGGAACAGCTTTACCAATTTAAAAATTAAATTATATCTCACTATATTCTTCTCACAAATCTCCATATTTTCATTAATTCTGAACCTTTCTTGCTTATCCAAGATTGGCGTTTTATAAACATAGTTGATAGTATATGTGTATGAATTACTTTATGAATATAAGAAACAAAAATTGTTTACACTCATATTGAAAACTTTTGTTTCCTGAACAGAACTATGATATTTTATGACATAATATGGAAGTCGTTAAGTGTTATGAGATATCCTGTTAGTAAACACACACACACACACACACACACACACACACACACACACACACACACACACACACACACACACACACACACACACACACACACACACACACACACACACACACACACACACACACACACACACACACACACACACACACACACACACACACACACACAATAACAAAAGGTCCTTACAAACTGAATACAGAATCCCACATGCAACTGTGCACGTTTCATATATTCCCGTATCATTGGTTTATTTCGAACCCTTTTCAGTATATAAATTGTGACGGCAGCGGTATGCGAACATCTGCTTTCTGGTACCAGCGGTGGACACAGCGAACCAATCCGGCATCAGCGTTCGGAGCTAGCCAATCAGCGATCCCAGTTAGTTAATAAAACCCGGGCCGGCAGAAAATTTTGGGCACTCTTCATCACCACACCATCGGACGCACTTCATCTCCTCTCCTCTCTCGGACGACGTCGGCGCGGAGTCAGCCGGAAGGAACGGCCGAAGAATTGAACCGGCATTCTTGCGTCTTCGCCCTCCAGTTCCGCGCCAGCGATGGATTTCGCTGGGTCGGCAGCCGACTCTACAACCGGTGCCGAAAGAAGAGGACTGCAGTACGCCACGAACAGCAGGCACAGTCACAGAACATCTCAGCCGCAGCACTACCAACATCACCGTTCTCGCCACTCGGTCCTTTTTAGGGCCACCAAAATAACTAGAGTGTACGATTGGCGCCATTTGTCATGCGGCAAGCCTTTTGTCCGGTGACAAAATATAAATAAAAACTCATACATTTTCAATGAATAAACTTTTGATCAACTATAAAAAGACCAGGTTGTTTTAATATTGTTTCATTTACATCCAGAATATCTGATTTATTGTTTATGTTTGTAGTAAGTGTTATGTCCTGTATGACATCTTCACACCAACCTTATACAAGACACATCTGTATGTTTTGTTTTATTATTTATTATTTTTTATTTGCTATTAGTACTTTCTCTTTAAATTTATGTCTAAACTTGATTACAAACTCTTGTGAGCGCACGTTATCTGAAACAATATCTTCTGTTTTATTCAATGTACCTGACAATTGGTTTTGGTTTTCTGTGTGCATTTACATGCTCTGTATATCAGATTATAAAAAAGGTTTATTTTATGCTGTACACCATTGCTACTTGAGTTTCTTAATTGTTAAATTATTATATGTTTGCCTCCTGTGAAACAAGAACGAATTTAGTTTTTTGAAGAAATTGTTTTGTATTAACATTTAATAAAACTTCAAGTAATGTTTAATCAAGGTTCGTTAACTAATAGGCTTCGATGTGAATTTACAAAACTGTAAATAATAGCGTGCGGTACTGTTGACGGACTAACAAAGGTGACACGTACACTGATATACTAGAAAAGTGACGTAGTAAATATAGACTAGAAATATCGGTATGGAGAACCATACATGACTTCCATATTCTAAGATTTATATTTAAAATCATTTTCAGCCAAACAGCCAGGCTGTGTCTTACCTGCCTTTTTATTGCTGTATTAAATGAAAAATATTATATTACATTAAAATGAAAAAATTATAATTTTATTGCCTGGCAACAAAATTATTTTATTTTTAACAATTGCCATTGTTTCAAAAAGTTTAAATAAATTTTCAAGTACTTTACTCTTGTTAAAACGTAAAAGGTTGCAGGTAAACTACCCCTTCCCCTTAACCGATCTTCACCAAAAACAATAGGTCTTGAGTACTCTACAAATCAGGGCTGTATGCAAAACATTATTTGATTCTGTTTGAATTTGCGGCTGTTATCGTTTGCCATAGAAAATACCCTTGTTAAAAAAACGTTGCAGGTAAACTACCCCTTTCCCTCAACCGATCTTCACCAAAAACAATAGGTCTTGAGAACTCTACAATTTAGGGCTGTATGCAAATAATCTTTTGATTCTGTTTGAATTTACGGCTGTTATCGTTTGCCATAGGAAATACCCTTGTTAAAACATAAAACGTTACAGGTAAACTACCCCTTTCCCTTAACCGATCTTCACCAAAATCAACAGATCTTGAGAACTCTACAATTCAGGGTTGTATGCGAAACATTATTTGATTCTGTTTGAATTTGCGGCTGTTATCGTTTGCCAAACAAACAAAATTACCCTTGCTAAAAAAAAACCGTTGCAGGTAAACTACCCCTTTCCCTCAACCGATCTTCACCAAAAACAATAGGTCGCGAGTACTCTGCAAATCAGGGCTGTATGCAAAAAATTATTTGATTCTGTTTGAATTTGCGGCAGTTATCGTTTGCCATAGAAAAAAAATCTATAGACAGACAGACAGACAGACACTTTTCGGAAAACGACTTTTTTTCATGTTTTGAGTGTAGTAGAATCAGAATCTGCAATAATCTCGAACACGATTTTTTTTTGCCATCACCATACTTCCTTTCCTTAAGGAATATGGAAGTAAAAATGATGTAGTGGACTGTGTAAAAGTATTCTGAAATTTATTGTTTTATACAGTAAGCGACAAAAAGTAACATCACTGAAGATGATGTACATATTTTATAAGTGTTGTTGAGACTATCAGTGTGAATTTAGATTTGGAGGATAATACATAATATAAAAGTAGAATATTATATAGTGGTATTATATAAATATGTTAAAAGTTAGAAGGGTCATTTCATTGTCAAGTGATCCTGTAACTAAAAAAGAATTTTGTGTCTACATCTTATTTCTTTATGTTACAATACTGAAAATCTGATCACAATACATGGGAGTGTTATTTTCATTTTATCTGTATTTTCAGATTTTTGGGAGTTATAATTAAATTGTTTAAACTTAACTCAGTTTATCCTACAGCATAATTAAAAATGTTGTGTGGAGGTAGTCACAAACAAAACTAAATTTAAAATAGTAACCTTGTGGTATGAAAATATATAGAAACGGAAAAGAAAAATCCTATTACTTCTAAACGTACTAATCAATTAAGGTTAATTACCTTATGGCATGAAATATCCTGCCACTTGCCTTGCAATTACCATGTAGTGCCGGCAAAGCGTGATAACCAATTTTATTGCTCTAGTACATAGAAAATTATGTCTTTGAGCACATTTTAAAATTTATGGTAAACATTCCTCCTGGAATGCCACCCTAAGTTAGATGTTTAAGGAAAACAAAAACTTTTTCAAAATACCTTCATAAATTTTAATTTTTACAATCTGATTGTGAGACTTTTATAAAAGCTGAGCATAATTACTTTTAATTTAGATAAAAATATAGTAGGTATATAGGCATTTAAAAATAGGGTTTTGGGTATTTTTTATTTGAAATTTGTGTAATTTAGCATGGAAGTAAGGGCCCTACATAAAATAGGTGGTCTGTCATCTCATTTTATTCTCTTTAAGGTGAGACACTTACCTCTGTACAATTTAAACTAATTTACAGATGTAAGTATTCTGTATAAAAATGTCACAGGTCTTAGAACAAAGAGAATTAAGTACATTTTTAATTCATACTTTTTTGTATCTTTTAAGCATTTTGTCATGAAGTATAAGGATTAAAAAATATGGAAAATCAATTATTTGTAACTAATCATCTGGCTGCTCTTCACATTGAATGTGATAAATTTTATATAAATGAAAATCACTTGAATTCTATAGTTTTATTTTAACAAATCTTGTAAAAATGTGTATTTCTGAAGGAAAAACCCGATTTTTTTATCTTGGCACTTTAATAATATTGTCCCAATAATATTTCAAAAATCTTTTAGTTTGTGTTAAAGTATGTTATTTTTACTATATTCCAGCAATAAAATGTTCTGATTTTTCTGAATCGATGGTAAGAAATTCCTAATTTATCTGTGATAAGATCACAGATTAAATCGTGGAGATATTAGTCTAGAATGGAAGTGTTTCTGGACGAAAACAGAAAGAGAGGTTAACAGGCCTTGCTTTTGTGTCCTGGCACATGTATATTTGCTTTTTGCATCTACAAAAACGTGCGTTATTTACTGAATGTTGAGTAATTTTTATTATTCAGACAACTCTATTTTATTAATAGGCAAATATTAAAATTACATGTATTTTTGACAACTTCCATTCATTTTAAGCCTTAATCTAATACATGTGACTAGCGTAGAAATAGATCTACGTTAAGTGATTATGGAATTTTGCTGAAATGTTCAATAGCTCTTGGTGGTGGAGGTGGGGGGGGGGCATTGATTCTCTTGATCACCCCAGTAGTTATACAAATAAGTCAAACTCGTTATAGCATTAGATTTAAAAATGAAAGTTTGTTATGTAGAAGTTATTTCATATAACTTCTGAAACTAAAAGAAAAATTATCTAGCTCATGTAGTGTGTGTGTAATTGTTTTATTAGAGAGGGTAAGAAAGAAAATTATTACACTCCTTTTATCATTAAGTCATAGAGAAAAATAACTGCTGACCAAATAAAGGAGAAAATTCAATACTACGTCTTACTGTTGGTTCCCAAAATTGCCATAATCTACCATCACCACATAACAATGTTAAATTTTTATGTACTGCATTAAACAATTGAATTATTTATGTTTGTAAAGGAATTAATTTCTTAAGTTTTTTTACAAAGCATTCTTAATAAGCTATAGGAATGTGCAGTGGTGATGGGCAATTTTGTTACATCTCCACTCCAAAAGTTAGGTTCCTTCCGTCCCTTGTCAATGACAAACATTGTAGTTTGTTAACATCAACCAAATGTGTTTAAACTGAGCTGTTATCATCTAGTTTTTTATTTGTATGACAAGAGTATTCAGCATTTTATTGACTTCAATAGATTTCCTGTTTTATTTATTCTTTTTTTGTGTGCGTTAATGTATTTACAATATTATATATTATAAATGTAGTTTGTGAATTCTAAATGGATATTTAGTAAATGCTTATTTCAGATCAGTAATGTTAAGAACTTTAGCGTTTTATTCAGTGTTATCATGTGAATTAAAGTAGAACAATTTTGTTCTTGTTTATGTGAAACAAACAAGAACAAAAACAAGAACCTCTTGTTTTTGTTTGAGGTTCAAAATCATGATTTTTAATATTTTTATGTCTGCACTATGTGACAGTTTCTATTGTACATTTTTTTATTTGAATCGTATTTATTTTATTGTAGTTATTTGACGTTTTGTGATTTATTTTGCATGGTATGTCAATTTTAGTGCCTTGGGAGACAGGTTACATTCTTGTTAACCTGTGATTGTTAGCATATTCTTTTTGTGTGTTTGTTTTTAGTATATGAGATGTCTTTATGCCATTCCCAAGATATGAACGGTTTATTTTGTTGTTTGTTGTATTTTCTGTGGAGTTGTAGTGTTTTTAGTACATTTGTCTTTTTTATTTTTTAGCAGCATACTAAAAACACTGTTTTATTTATCAACATGTATTCTTTGACCTTTGATAATTGTGGAGCAGGAATGTCAATAGAAAGTATGTTTTTGTTTGTATTATTTCTTCATTGATTAAACAGTGGTACAATTGTGTGTATGTTTTGTGCACATTGTTTGTTTAGACACCATACAGTATAGGAGCATAAACCACACGAGTTGAAGTATTGATCCTGTATTGGTACTATATTTGCAACGAGGCATTTACTTCTCATTGTATGAAACACATACACATGTATAGAACTCACTTAGTAAATAGTGTTACCGTTTACGGAAATTGTAATTGTCAGTGTGCATGTCATTTGTCGTTAGTAAATTACTATGTTGTAGTTTGTTAATGCTTTCCAGTGGTTACAATTTGATTTAAGTTATTGATTCGTTGTGTGAATCAACAAGTTACTCTGTTTAACCTAAAGGCACAATGTTGTATTATTTTAAGCGACAAGAAACAATTTAGTTGGTCCTCATAATTGATTTTGACAGTTTGTACTTTTTATTGTATGTACTTCTTAGGGCAGCAAAATATTTTTAATTATAAAAAAAATTGTTTCCTTACTTGTACAGAATTTTATACATTCGTGGTACAGTAAAGAGTCTGTTTTTCACTTGTTTTAGTGCTAGGTTTCTTTTTAAAATACAAATGATTGTGTGTGTGTGTGTGTGTGTGTGTGTGTGTGTGTGTGTGTGTGTGTGTGTGTGTGTGTGTGTGTGTTAATAAATTTTATCAATATACCATATATTTTGTAGTTTGGGTTCCTTTATAAAACTTGCCAGAAATTTCTTTTTTATTTAGGAATATATGTGTGTGTTGTGCATATGTCCATGCATTTATGTGTCAGTTGTAAGTTCTCTTTATCTCATGGTTTTGATATTTAGTGTCACTGAACTGGAAAAAAAATTTTGGTACGTACAGTTCTTTGTAGCAAAAACACATTATTTTATGGATGTTTATGTTACTTTAAATAGAGTTTAATAAATAATGAAGACTACTGTCACTTTAATTTGTTTACTTTAAAGCTTGTGATTTAGTCTGTGTAAAAGTGATGGTGAAAAACCAGGTATAGGAATCAGGAATAGTAGATGCATATTTGTAGATTCTGTCTTGTATAAGTATTTTGTATAAGGTTGTGTATAAGTATTTAACAGCTCACATCAGACTGTCTGTTATCAAATGAAATATCATGGCAGCGAGGTCATCAGGAATCTGTTGATGTGTGTTCAGGCAATAAAATTGGAAACCGTAACTAAAACAGATAGAGCATATTTTTCAAATATGAGCTTTGAATATGACGTAGTGGTTATTGACGAGAATGCAATTGAAATGGATGAGATGATTAATGAGCTGACTCAGAAAAAATGTAAGTGTGACTAAAAACTCAAATATAAAAAAAAATATGAGACAAATGAATGAATTGCAACTGAGAGGAATAAAGCTCTTGTTCTATCATCAACAAGTATTTTCTAGCTTCACTAAAATTTATAGGTGTGCCATCAATGACCTTAACCTTTGTATAACCCTTGTGTTATTGTTCAACTCTGTTGTGTTACAGTAACTGAAGATTGTATTAACGTGGTTAATGTGGTTATACTGAATTATGTGTTCTTAATTGTGATTCAGTTAACTTATTGCCTTTCATGATTATTATTGTTTACTGTAAATAGTGCTACTGAATTATTATATGTGTGAAGAATGAATTATAAAGTTAAGTGTGATTTTGATAGTAACAGAATTTATAATTAATTGGTCTAGTGACTATGGAATCAGTTTTGGGTGTGGTGTGAAAGCCATCTTGTTTTGACAATGCAATATAAAAAAATAATGAGAAATAGATGACACGGAGGTTGATACTGTATAGATATAAAAACACGTGGAGATTTAAAGCGGGAGGTCTCCTGTACAGACTGGAGGCAACAAACAGAAACTTAAACCACAAAACAACCAGTTCATTGGTTTGCTGGACTATTAAACACTGTTAACACATATTATAGGACCAATGGCATAGACATATATATATACATTACAGGTAAGGGGTGCAAGAAAATTATATGAAAAGTAAAAAGTTCTGTTTAATGGCCAAGGGTACTGTCAGCGAACGTACCATTGATGATGGATTGGAAAAACTATTTCATGTTAAAAATTAAAAAAAATTATGTTAAAAAATATTTCATGTTTGAATATGTAAATATCATATCTTAGGAAAGATTTAGGAACACTGAAAGATAAAATAAATAATGTAGAAGTAGCAAATAGCAAATAATTGTCATTTTGACAGAAGCACTATTAAATACTGTCCAGTGTTGATGAAATGGTTTATATTACCACTTAAATTGGTTATTGTCTAAGTTGTATCTCATTTTGTTTATGGAATTTAGAGTTTAAGAGATACTGCAAGCAATTCGTGTGTAGGGTAGAGAATAGGATAAGTGTGATATAATTGAATGCATGGTATTTAATGTAGGCATGCATACTGTGTGTGGCTTGAGGGTACCTGTTAGTTGGTTGTGCTAAGGAATCAGCAAAGCCGCTCGACTTGCTGATAAAATTGCTCAATAGCTTAGCAGGATTCATCAACTTCTAATATTATTTCAGAGAATAATATTGAATCATAGTTTTATTAACTTATGGTTACCAAAAAGCGTATTAGTGCTATTTATATTAGAAAACCATTGTCGGATTCTAGTGACTAATCTCACAAGAAATTAGGAGTGCTAAAAAGGCACTGAAAGAAATATGTAAAGTTTTAGACATTACAGATGAGTTGAAGTATTTATTATTAACATATTGTAAGACTAAATTTATCAGTTACAATCAAGTACAGTAAAATGAACGAGGACAGAACAAACAGCTTATTGCTTTGGGAAAACAAAAAATACAAATCTTGTAAAGCAATCAAGAACAGTCATGATGATGTAGATTTATGAACATTTGTTGCCTCATATAATAAACCTATCTAATACGGCAAAACTTCATGTAAGATCGAAAATGGTGTTATTAGAGAGACTTGAAAGTATGGAGTGGTAAAAAAGTATCAGGAAAAATAGTTGCAGTTTCTAAGCCCAGTTAAGAACAGTCAATTCTTTGTCATATAACCACTTCCACAGCATCACATTTTCTCAAATACTTTTGTTTTTATTAACTAAAGTTTATGAAACTATAATACTGTATTTATACTTTTATCTTTGTAACCCCTCTTTCAGCTTTTAGACTTTATTAAAAAAAACTTTTTTTTTTTTTTTTTTGAAAGAGGGGCCACTAGTTATTTAAAACTAGGCCAGAGCCTAGGGAAGCTAAAACTGCGCTGGGTCCAGTATGACGGGACTTGCAATTAAACTCGTTGTTTAGCAACAATAACAATTTTATTCAATATTTCAAATAACATGCAAGTATCACTCCCTGTCATTACACTCCTCTGAAAATATGCACGTATCATCTCATCAAAATATAAGGCATGTAAAACATCAGCATAATAGTATCTCCCCAAATATAAATAAAATATAACATCGATCAATATAAATACATCAATACACATAAATAAATAGTTACATAAATACACATAGCGCACACATATCGATATACACACATATATATACTACACACATGTTCACCTGGCAGGCAGCTCATAGACATTTAACCATGCCACCGAAGAATACCATCTTCAGTATCAGTGACCTAGATCCCCATCCCAAACTACTGTAAAAGGGTAAAGTGCCCAGCCTCCATAAAAAACTTTCATAAATCAAACCATTAACCAGTCCAGTTATGACTGCTTGCAACCAATGAAATTATCACAAGAATTCAAAATTTTAGAAAGGTTCCCCCAGATAGGACTGCGCCATGGCCAGGTCAACATGGCTGCACGGCCGTACGAATGTATAACAGAATTTATGATTAGAAGTAAGAATCAATAGTGTACTCATATTAACAACTGCACTAGTAGTACACTGGCTCTGGCAGTAAAAGAACTGAATGAAATTATACTCATATCGAATTATTACTGAGTTAAGATAATTTTTATAACATATATATATAATACGGTTTATGATTGAACCAATAGTGTGCTCATATTAACAATTGAACTAGTAGTACACTGGCTATGGCAGTAAAAGAACTGAATGAAATTTCACTTATATTGAATTATTACTGAGTTAAGATAATTTTTATAAAATATATATAAAGACAATTTTAATTTAAAAAAAACTTTATAACATCAGCCCCTAATAAAACACATTTGAGTTGTTTCTACAGAATTGGCTTGGCCACAGGCGAGGCCATGCGCACCACCAGATCCAGCAACCTAAAACATGCTATAGACCTGTTACTAACGGCACCTACGGGTGACGTCCACAGGTTACAGCACCTCCCCAAACCTTTAAATCTACAAAAAAAACGAAACGAAACCCATATAGCTATGAATACCCTTAATCAATGTAAGCATAATTCACCCCCTATAAATCAGTAAACTTAAGTCACACACACTTTTATCCTTAAAGAAAATTTCTCAGCAAAATTCGGTAGCGCATGACCCCGTCCGGGCTCACACTTACTCAGGGGGCATAAGCCTTAGTAAAATACACTGACAAAATTTAAAAGCACTAATTGTCTCGCTGGACTTGTGTCCCAACAACTTTCACTGGAGATGTTCCAGGAAGAGAATACGGTGTTCTACATTATGGAGGCCAAAATATAGATAAATGGGTTAAATGTCACCTGTAAAATCCGGCACAAAACCTGATGTATTGTCCATTTCTTCCTCCCGACGGCACAGACGGAGAATCACTCGTGTAATACCATTGGTGGCAGATGATCGGCCACCCGCTGAAGTGGATCGAGATCGTCTTAGGTCGGGAACCCTGAACAATTATATATATTGACAATTACTCAAATGTTACCCAATTCACGATCCCCCTAATATTCATGACTCCAGCATAATTCACACACTTCCACATGCTCAGATAAAAAGAAAATTTTGAAATTTTAAGAAAGCACAGAAATTACCTTCAGTAAAAAAATTTAGAATTAAATGACTAGTATTTATGGACAGTTCGTCAACTAAATAAACCCTTATTACAATTTCGAGATGAGTTGCAAACTTAAACAGGTTCATAATACATATACAGTTCATATACCTCTACATTTAGTTCATAAAACATTCTCTTACGCCCCCCTATGATTATAAAGAAATTATTATGATATAATTAGGAAAAATACACAGCCATAATTACTTTATAAATGCTTTAGCTCAGCCAGTGTTAACTTTCAAGACATGCATACACAGAATTTAACTCGCGCTCGCCATGTGGTGACTTTCGTATTTATATCGCATTGCATCGGCATTACTTTAAGCTAAATAACAATTCTTTTCTTAAATAATAAATAAGTTACTTTGAACAGACTTACCGAAGAGTCACTTAGTCGATTATCTAGTCATGATAGATATTAGCAGACAACAAAATCAAACTGGTAGCTGCCGGGAGAAATTGGTAGCTGTTTCGTGTTCGGCTGCCTGACGAATACTGAACACCGCAGTCACAAGAAAAATATTACGTATCGCTCCCGCCAGATAGTGCGCGGATCGGCAACGAAACATGCAGATAACAGCTTATACTCCGCTCAAATAATTAATTCACAAACCTCCGCAATGACTGTCACATAATTAACTAGGAAAATGGCCGAGTATTCCAAAACTCGGCACATCTTCTACCTGAGGGATATAAAAAATTAAAAAAAAGAAAAAACAGACATTGTTCTGGTAACACTATCTGACGACACCAAAAACAGTATCTCAGAATTTTCCTTTTATTGGCTCAAAATTAATTTTTCACTAAAAATAATTGTTTAGCAATTATTCTTGTATTTTCTTCACTGTAGTGCCACTATATTGAAGAACCGTAGTTTTATATTTTTCTTTTCCTACTAGGTACAAAATGATGTATTATGTGATAATAATATTTTTTTTTATTGCTTAGCGCTGTATAGACTTGGTTTTGGTAAATGAAAGTGAACATTAGGATGTGCTTAAAATGATGTTTGAAGAGGACTGAAATTTTGGTTGTTATTTCTGCCTCATCATTCATTATTTTTTAACATTAAGATATGTCTGTGCCTAATACCTACAGATTATTAAAAGGAATATCTCTGTAAATAATCTCACCTGTCTTTCTGTATTTATATAACTTGTGTTAATTAAATATTAATGAAGTAGCGAATTGTTATATTACTAAAATAAAAAACCTAATGCCAGAGTGAAAACAAGCCTAGTTCAGCACTAACGAGCTTCCTCAGAAAACAGTAACTGTAACTTCGATCAGTTGGTCTTATGCTTTGGAAAGTATGAAGTCGTAACTCATAACTAAGTAATCAGATAATTTATCTTTTTTCAAATGAGCTTGACAATATAAGTTCTAATATTTGTCATGTATGTTTATTAAATTCATGGACTGAGGAGGATCTAATAGTATTAGATATATTTCATTACATTTTAGAACTGGATTTTCCATTAAAATTAAATTTTTAGGCAATTTTGACAAATGCATGGTGAGAATGTGAACTGCATAATTGTGTACAGTATGCATACCTCAGTGCTAACCATTACTCATTATTAAACCAGCATCTGCCCCTTAGCCTCTAAACAGATCACATGCAGTACGAACATTTACACAGTTCAGGGTGCGTCAGCTAAATCCGGACAAAATTCAATTTGAATTTCCCGCCACATTTGACTTCAGCAGTAGTCGATTGTTGGCGTTTAGGTAAGCCAGCTGTATGTGTAAGACGCGCATAACCTCAAAATGGGTGAGTCTGTGAGATCGAATGCGGAATATAATCGACGAGCGGCAGTAATTGAAGCGCTTCGTGCCGGGCGTTGCCGACCAAAATTATTCACTTCTTCGGGTACCCGCGCTCGACCATTTACGACATCGCGCAAAAGTATGCAGACGCGGAGAAGTCCGAAGAAGGTTCCGCGAAGCCTGCAAGGCAAAGCCATTCAAGAGAGAAGACTGCTAGGGCCCCAAATGTCATCTAAAGGGCTAAGAGCTCATTTCAGAAGACCCAGAGGTGCCGCTTCGTAAATTGTCCACCACACTTGGGGTGAGTGAGGCCACCATGCGTCGAACCGCAGAAAAAAACCTGAGATACAGATACAAAACTTACATGCTCAAGTACGACAAATGCTGTCTAAGGCTGCCAAGGTCAAGAGAGTTGCCGCTGCAATTTGCTTCTTTGTTAATTGAAGCACGAAGCAGCGGGTTGCCTCAGGTTTTTTTCTGATGAAAAGATTTTTACTGTTGATGCAAAAGTGAACCGAAGAAATGACCGCTGGCTCGCGCATGATCCCGAGAATGTCCCTGTAGTAGTCAGGACGAAGTTTCCGGCTAGTGTTCACATCTTAAGCGTCGTCTCCAGTGAGGGTGATGTCATGCCGCCACATTTCTTTAAAAAGGGAGAAACCATCACGATGGACGTTTATCCCAGATTCTGAGAACTGTAGTGAAGCCATAGATGGAAACTGTAGCCTCCAGGAGACTGTACATCTTTCAACAGGACAGTGCACCTGCTCACACAAGCCATTTAGTGCAGAACTGGCTTTTCGATAACGTGGACGCATTCTGGTCTAAGGAATTCTGGCCTCCCAATAGTCCTGATTTAAACCCCCTTGATTATTACGTTTGGGGCGTTATTGAAAGGGTGTCTAACAAGTCCAGGCACCCCAACATGGCAACCCTTCAGGCCAGTATTGAGGCAGCATTCGCGGATTTAGACAAGGAGCAGTTGAAGAGAGCATGCTCACGCTTCAGAACAAGGATCGAGGCAGTGATCACAGCAAATAGGAGTTATATCGAATAAATATTATTGTTTTATATAAATAATAAATGATTAAATATTATTGTTCTATTATTGTTTTAATAAACTGGTTGTTTTGTCTGGATTTAGCTGACGCACCCTATATATTAAAGTCAGCCAGAGTGTCTTGGAACTTTATTCATGATCTGAGTAGATTGGTTAGATTTATATGTGCTTTCTGAAACCTTGATACAATTAACATTAAAGTTCAAGTGAGTAGTATGGCTAGGGATCAGTCTATATATTTTTGTTCACGTTTTACATACTTTTTTTTCTGTGACAGTTCAGTTTTAATGTTTTAATTCATTTTTACATGACTATATTCCTCTTTTAGGTGAAACGTTTAAGGCATAATTGATTTATTTTTTAATTAAATTTGTATTTATTTATATTTTTGCCTTAAATTGTTTACTGTACATTTGAAGGCATAAAATATTATAGAATTAAACATGGATTTGTTGTCTATTTCGTGGTAATGCTTGTTGTTTCTGCCGTGATGACTATGAAAACATATTTTATTCTATTTTTGTGTGTGTTTTGTTGGCTACAACAAAAAAAAAACAATAGAAATGGTACATATGATTCAAAAGACAGAGAGAGGTAGCAAGGGGGGTTGTGTTATAAAGTGACATTGTGTTCACTTGATAGTACATGCAGGTATCACGTGTTTGTAATGTAGAAATACAGACTGACTAAAAATATTTGTAAGTCTGCTGATCATCATGCAAACACTTGTAGATATTACTTGACATGATATTTTTAAACAAATTCAAATTTTTTATGAACGATAAGTTTGTATTTCAGTTCCTGTTTATATTGTAACTTTTAAGTGTTCTTAAAAATTATGACCTCATTACTGTAGATAGGCGTATAACATGAGGAAATAGATGGTTATAACTGTATTCTTGATACTGTACAATTGTGTGTGTCTGTAAGACTTTAGGAAATATGAGATTGAGAGAAGAGGGGGGGGAGAGAGAGAGAGAGAGAGAGACCGATCAAGTCAGTCTATAATTATCTTAACTAAGCTATAAAATTTGTACATCCATGTGCCAAGAAAATGAGATAATTGTTTATGAAATTTCTATTTTTATGCAGTCCCTCTTTGTTATTTGTCATGATAAACAATTTTGTAAGGAGATACAAGATTATATTATCTGATTAGCATTAGTGTTATGTTTAGATTTTGAGATGCACTGCTTACAATATGAAGAATAGAAGTATCATGAGTTTAAAATGCACCAAATTGGGTCAGAGATCTCAATTAGAATTAACTTTTCCTGTGATGAGATGAGATTGTGTGTCACATGCAACAAAAAAATACCTCATAAGAAGAGAGGAAATATTTACAGCAAATTTGTAAGGCTAAGAATGTCTCCAAACAACAGTTACATGCTTGTGACTGTTGAAGTACAGTCATATATGCAGTCAAGTACATACAGTTCGAAGTTACATATATGAGGGGGGGACCCAAAAGTAATGAGAATTTTTCTCTGGCAGTTGGTAGAACGCTAGTTCCAACTTCTCCCGCTAGGTGCCTTCACTAGACACCATTTTGTATCAGTTGCCCTAGCGGCATTGTTGTGGAAACATTAGCGCGGTCAGTGTGACTATTTTTTGTAAGTGCTGTTTCATGTTTTCGGCGATTTGTCAATGGCAGACATTAAATACCAACGTGCTAACATCAGGTTCTGTTTCCTGTTAGGGAAATCAGCAACAGAAACTGTTGCAATGCTTCGGACGGCTTATGGGGAGGAAGCTTTGAGCCAGGCAAGGATTTTGAGCCGACAAGAAAGCACACGCGGAACGAATTTTGCTGCAACACGTTTCATCTTCAGATCTTCAGTCAAAATTCGTTGGCATGAACTCCAGGATATTCCAGTCATTTCCTCCTCGATTGTTCTACGATGATCAAACATGATCACAACACGGATTTTTTCAATGTTTTCGTCTGTTTTGGAAGTCGAGGGACGTCCCAGTCGTGGTTCATCTTCAATTGACATTTGACCACTTTTAAAACGAGAAAACCACTTGTAAATCCATGCCTGGCTCAAAGCTTCCTCCCCATAAGCCGTCCGAAGCATTGCGACAGTTTCTGCTGCTGATTTCCCTAACAGGAAACAGAACCTGATGTTAGCACGTTGGTATTTAATGTCTGCCATTGACAAATCGCCGAAAACGTGAAACAGCAATTACAAAAAATAGTCACACTGACCGCACTAATGTTTCCACAACAATGCCGCTAGGGCAACTGATACAAAATGGTGTCTAGTGAAGGTACCTAGCGGGAGAAGTCGGAACTAGCGTTCTACTAACAGCCAGAAAAAAATTCTCGTTACTTTTGGGTCCCCCTCGTATATAGGCAGTTAAAGTACATACACATGATCTTAAACATGCATGTGAAAAAATGCATATTGAAACATTCATGACAGAAAAATGTGCAGACTTGTTCTAATACAGTAAATTCCCAATTATTTGTGAGCAGTTTATCCGCGGCAACTCATGGATTTTTTTATAAGTGGAAATAAATGTCAGCTGAATAACGAAGCTTCTGTTCCACTAATCTTAATACACTATTTTATTCACTGTTGTAAACAGTATTGTTTTGAATTTATTTTGTAATATTTTTCTGACATTTTTTAATTCGTATGTTTGCGATAATTCATTCCCGAATCTAATCCCTGCTGCGGATGAAAATGTGGAGACGTTCATTTGGATATTGTGTAGGTCTACATAACTTGCGTATGTATATAGGTACCGGTATGGAACTTCAGAAATACTCAGTGTAGATGATAAACTGATGATATACATAAGAGAATTTATCAGTAGGTACAACTTCTGACAAAATGTCAGTTCTTGTGAATTAGTGGTGAAAATAATCACTGTATAGAAAATGTGATTATTAGTTACACATATGTACATTATGCTGCTTGATAATATCCCACTTAATATGCGATTGTAATGAAGTCCTTTGATGAGCGTCTAAACGGGGTTTTACTGTATTGCTGTAAATAAACAGCTAATGTTAGTAAAGAATTTTTATTACGTCTGTCCTTTTTTGTACATATTGCGGATTATCTGCAGAATTTGGTTATCCACCACGGTCACGCCACCGAATTCCATGGATAGTCAGGAGTTTACTGTATGTACATAATATTTTACTTCTGCTTTTGGTTAATGAGAAATTTAATGTGTTGCTTTAAGTCAAGCAGTGATATTCTTGCAGTGACTTACTAAAACATGCACAGGCAGTAAGAGACTGATTTCACTGGGAAATAAAGTAATACACCGTGTCAATAATGTAGCCGGGATGTCTGTATGATGATACCAGTAAAACAGTGTGGCAGTTCTGTACGGTGTTGCCACAACATATACTTTACTGTGTGTTTGGAAACATTGTCAGGCCTCATATTTAATTACATATGATTCATATGTACATATATGAACATATGAATGTATTATGTTACAACACAAATAAGCCACCCCAATACCAGGTGAGACAATATTAATTAATTGCCAATATATATAATCTTACTCTTACCTTAAAATTTCGGGGTCCAAAGTCGTTCAGACGAAACCAGCTGCAGAAAGGATTACTTGGATTTGATATGTGCAAAAATGACGCTAACACATTTTCTGCTGTCTAAAATACATACTTATTTTATTTATCGAAAATCGCCCCCTTCTTCTACTTCTACAAATGACAGTATCTTTGTTAACTTTGGTTTTTAAAATACTATGATAATTAACATTACTAAATATGTATAAGAAAATTGAAAATGAACCAGTATATAACCACACACACACACTCTTTCCTTTTTCGTTAATATTTAAACAAACTCCCCTCTATTAGAGATCTCTGTTCCTTATTAAAGTATTTATAAAAGCAAATTTTATAATATAGTAATTGAACTTTAAAAGGTGGTACTCATCCTGATAATAGCTTCCCTCCAATGCACACCCGTATTATTCACGTGTAATAACCGTGACACAAGTTCACTAACTGACCGATTTCTGAGTTCTCTCGCACTCACGCCACTGTTGGTACAGGTACTGATTTTACGGTTTATTGTCTCATGGTTCTTATTGATTTACTGATTAACGTCTCACGTTCTAGAAGATGATTAAGTCGGCCGACATAACTTTTTGCACTTAGATGTTGTAGGCTGGCCGCGTACTACACTGGTTATACAGCTTTTAACAATGTTTATGCATTGAAAGATAGGCCTACTCTTAATTACGGCCTATCTTTCACCCGAGGCCACCGTTTAAATTTAATCACCAACTTTACTGTCTGATGCTTCTTACTACTGTTGTACACTCTCTGATGACAAACTGCAGACTGTCATTCACAAAGAGCCTGCTGCTAGGCGGTTACGCAATACGTCTGGCAATTGTTTTGGCTAACAATGTGCATTGCTGTACTGGAGGCTCCTCACAGGTGAAAGTTAACTACTGAATTACTGAATTAAAATTAAAACTGGATCACACACTTCTGTACCGTTACACAGGGATAAAAAAGATGAATCAACAATATAAAAAATAATTCGTATAAAATAAAATGTTTAAAATAATGAAAATAAAATGACAATGACACGACAAACGACGACATGACCTAACCCAAGTGATTGATCAAATAAAAATAAACAAAAGGAGAAGGGAAAAATGAAACCAAACAAGAATGAAACCAATTGAAGGAAGTGAATGACTCCATACAACCAAATGAAATAAAACCAAGTGAGAAGGGAAAACCAAAATAAAATGAAACAAAATAAGACGAAAGTGAAGAAGGAAAATGAACATGAAACTAACCAAGTATAAAGGAAATAAAGTGAAACCGAATGAGAAAACACAGACAAATAATATAGAATATGAAAAGGAGAAATGGTACACTCAAAAGTAATATTGGAAATGAAACCAATAACTAACCAATGTAAGAAATAAGTATTATTATCGATTGAAAAATAAATGTAAATGATATTTGATAGAACCCAATAAAGTAATGTGAAAAATAAAAGTACACTAACCCAAGAATTAGAGTTAGATGTAATAAAGAACTCTATCAAGACATAAACGTATTAATAGTATAAATAATATTTGTAAAGAGAGAGATAGTGAGATGGTGAGAATATAAAATCAACTAAGTGACAAAGAAAAAGTAATTATAGGGATTACCCACTAATAAACACTTAATATAAACATTTAAGGAGTGCAAAAGTGAAAGTGTAAACCCCCAAAATAATTAGAAACCATATTAATAGTAATAAACACTTAATAATCTATAATAAACACTAAATGATTAATGGTGAACCATATTAATAATTAAGAATGTTGTTAATGATAGTATTAGAAGTAAACACATAATAATCAGTAATGAACACTGAAGATTGATGGTGACATTATTATTTAAAAAAGAATCTTATTGTTAATAAAATTAAGTTTAATTGTATACACTAGTATTTAAAAGGGAGAATCCCATGAAAGGTAAACAGTTGGTGTTACCATGGATAGAAGGTAAAGATTATTTAAGAAATAAGAAATTAAAAATGAAATCAATAAACACCCCAGGTTATAAGGGATAATCAATTAAGTAAGTTTAAAAGGTGTGATGATGTTTATCACCCAAAAAATAATAAAGAATGAAATGAATTGTAAACAAATATTACCTAATAACTGTTAAAAAATTGTTTAATTAAATTTATGAATAGGATATGGCTGAAGGAATTGTACAGACCATAGGCCTAGATGTTATGTTTTAATAGTAAGTAATAACCATATTGTTAACAAGGGCAACATAGATAAATAAGAAGGTGAATCAATATAGATATAATTACACTGGAAAATCAGTTAGGAAATAATTAACAAGCCATGATATAGAAAATAATAGAAACCTACAAATAGTATAAAATCAGATCCAAAACACGTCAACAAATAAACCAACCAATTAGAATAACAAAACAAAACACATTAAAGTAAAATGAGATATAATTTGTATAAAATAAGTAAATATAATCAATGGCTACTTAGGCCTATGAAATGCCTAACTGCCAAAAAAACAAATAACTTCAAATTGTATAAAATCAACAAGGAAATTAACAAATCCAAGGCGAATAACTAGCCAAGGATAATTTGTAAATCATATTAAAAGAAAAAGGTTAGAATAAGGACTTAAATGAAAAGAGAAATGTAATTAACAAATATTAACATAATTGTACAAACATTAATACTTTTAGAGAACCCCACCTTATGGGATATCAAAATAATCTTTGAAAAGAAATACAAACAATAGTGATAATATTTAATACATAGGAAGGAAGACAGAAGAATAAAAGCAATCAGAAGATATACAGTAATTTTGAATAATAATTCAAAATTGATAACAGTGGTTATAAAGTCATAATCAACCAATCAGGATTTATTCGTAACCATGACAACAGACCGTTGTTACGAATTTTCCGTTAATTTATAGTACTCAGATTATATAAATTATTTATATGCTCATCCAGATTAGACGCCAGATCTTGAATGACCTAAATTTTAATTTAAAATGTATAAAAAGTAACCAAAATTCAAAAAGAAGAACCAGTAAGCAGCAGACGAGGAACAATAACATTTAACTAACCGTCACCTAACCTAACCGTCAAAAACTGAACTATCTCTTGAGTAAAAATTAGAAAGGCTATTTCTGTGTAAGTGACACAGGGGTCTTGAACCAAAAGAGAAGGTCAAAGCATTCTGAGTTTTTATTTTTGTATTGACTTCTTGAAGTATTTATATCAGTTTAAGACAAATAAACAAAATCTGTTAAAAAAAAAATTTAATTTTGATGTTACTAATGTGTTTTTTATATATTTTTGAGACAATTTATACATTTGCCAAAAGTTTTTCTGGCAGTAACCATTGTAAATCTTGGATCTAGTATCATTCTCTAATAATAATATTTTACTATTATGTTATTGTGTGGAATATTTGTTAACAAAGAAAATAATATGCAAGATGAAAAATAATTTTTTTATAGAGAAAATTCTAGCTTCTGAATTCACATTTAAAAGATGTTTAGCGTATGAAATAAATCTGGTACATAGAATTTTTTGCTAGACATTAAGAACAGTAACGTTTTATTGTGATTGAAATTAATTTCAAGATTTATAATGTTTATTGACAGAATTTTTTAGTATTATATAAGTTTTTAAAATACCCAGAAACTTTATTTTCGATTGATAAGAAACGGCTGAGGAGATTTTTTTTTAAATTTATGTAAATTAGTCTAAACATGTCTAGAAATCAAGCAGAGAACAACATGAGGTGATTTTAGTTTTAAAGAAATTGGCAAGTTTTAAATTAGTTTCTGTGTATTATTCTAATGACAAATTGTAATTTTTTATATTTAGAAATTTACAATTTAAATTTTCCTAAGTGTTCAGTTTTTAGGTTTTAGCTATTTTCTTTTGAGTTGTTTGATTACTTTAAAATAACCTAAATCTGGGACATATACGACTTTCATTGAAGGGATAGCTAAATTTTATTTACACATATATGAGTGTGATATAAACGTTTTTGTAGTGCACATACCAATCTTTTGTTTGTTGTATTTTTTTAATGGGTCATGTAAATTTGGGACAATCAGGCCATTGAATTTGGTAATGTATCATTAAGATTAATTACAGTTACATTTTGTACAGTTACGGTTTTATTGACAATTATACCAACTCTACTGTACGAAGCTTTTAAATTACTATTTAAAAAGTTTTGAAATTTTGGGGTTTTAGCATACAAGTAAATTTTTTAAAATGGAAGTATTAGTATTGTTCTTTTATGTGGTTGATTTGTATTGATGTGAATTATATATTATGTTTCTTTTGATTTCAGGGTTCTGGAAATTATCCTAAACGAGCAAATACTGAGAAACTCCATGAAGTCTTTAATAAGGTATGCATAACGTGTTGTGAAGTGTATTTACATTATAATGTACCTGTATAAATGTGCGTGCACACGCACACACACACACACACACACACACACACACAAACAGTTTAAATATTGGGTTAGTTGGGATTGGGTTCAAATATGCCATCTGTTTTGTATGGACTTGTAATTTGCTTAAACAAATATTAACGGCTGTCATGTTGTCATATAACACATAATGTACTGGTAATTAAGCATGCTTTCAAGAATGTAAATACATGTGTAACTTGACTATAAATTAGCATGAGTTCAGTAGTTGTCATTACAGGAATCAGTAATTTATGTAACTTTATTACAAAGCATTTGTGTCTTAATTTATATAACATTTATTACATAAGTTTTATGTATTAGGTCAAGTTAGATTATTTTAAATTTTAAATATTTTACATTTTAAAACTAGTTTAGAAAATAATACATTTTCATTTGATATTAATGTTGTTTGTAAAGCATCCTTTACCTCTTAAAATGTATTTTGTCACATGCGTCTATTATCAGCAGTTATCAGTATGATCTACCACGATGTTTTTATTATAAAACTGTCATTTCCTCACAGTCTGTTGTCCTTTAGAAAGACCAGTGTTCATTAGATGTGTATGGAATTTTACTAATTTATTGCCAATTTGATCATATTGTAACAACTTTACTATATTTTTTAATTGTAATCTGCTTAATAATTTGTCTCTGAGACCCCAAAATAATTAATCACTGTTTCTTGTCAGATCATTAAGTTTTTCTTGTGACCAAATAGATCCATTTGTAGTGGAGCTGACAAATGTCATTTAGAATGCATTTTTTTGTCATTCCTGTCAGGCCTGATTATGACAACAACTTATATTCTGTTCTACAAAAGAATAATAGTTATATAGATAAACTTATAAGGAAATGGACATTTTGGGGAAATGGAAATAAGACTCAATTCTGGGCATGAGAGTGAAACTCAGTGCAGCTGAACATGTTGTTTGCATACGTACGTGCTGCAGCCTGTACATGGTTGTACAGATTGCACACCAACAGAAGTGTAGAAATGAATAGTGTATAAAGCCTATAGGATATTGATCTATGGACAGATCCAGGAAGAGATGGTTGTAAGACCTCTGAAAGCAGAATAGGCAGCTTCTTGCATACACTTTGATATGAAGACGTTTTAAAGTGTGGTTTTCAATAGGCTGAGGTGGCCGTTTAAACACATGGCGAGGCATGACGTGGTGTGACTAATTTGTGATTGCTGTATGTGCATCGTACTGTAGGGTTTGTATGTTAATTTAGCATTATCGATTTTGAATAATTAAAAACAAAGTATTGTTTAGACAGTGTTATATAATTTGCAGAAACTAGTTACATAATAACAATGCTTGTACAAGGTCTAGTTCTATTATTGTTTATCCAGTAGTTTCTTCTTTGTTGTTTGTTCAATTGTGCATGCCCTTGTCATGACTTCTTCATTATTGTATACAAGACTGTTGTGTTTGAAAACATTTACATTGCACAGATCAAAGAGAGTGTCATATCTGATAGACTGTAAATACAATAAATTTTTTATTATACATGAGCGGAATAGATCTAAGCTGAAAGTCTTTTCTGTCTACACGGTGGGCTTATTACTATGTAAGTTGTACATTCTGTTTTTTATTTGTAGGCAGAAGATTAAGTTAGCAGAGATGCCTGTGTGTGAATGCCTAATAAACTTGGACTAATACATTGATACCTGTCTCAGAAGTCGTATGCAGTCTGTATCGTCTGTAATTCCGCACTCTCATTATTACTCTTCTGCATTTTTATTTAGTGTCTTCGTCTTCAGATAGCACAGCAGACCCTATTTGGGGCTGGGGGTGCTAAACGATTTTGTTTCTTTTTCATAGAACATATGACAAGCATGTCACATACCTGTGGACTTCTGTTGTTTTTTTTTTATAGTGCCTTATTTAGAATCCTATATTGTGTTTATGTTTATGGTGTGTTATGTAGTGATTGCTGCATGTATTTTCTCATCTTTTGTTGTTAGTGTTTCGCAGGTTATTAGTTGAATTCGGTTTTGTACTGTGTCATTGCAGCCACATACTAGGGTCATCATTCTACACATAAAAATTGTTATTACTTCCTGTCAGTTAAGCGTAACTTCCTGTATTGCAGGTCAGGTAGTGTGCAGTTTGTATAAATCCCAAGCTGCTAATGTAGCACCTGGGTTACTGACTCGTCACCAAATTGTTACCGTTATACTTCAGTACTAATAAACTGAAGTAGGTGGTACTCATAAACTGGCATTATACAAAATCAGTGTCACATAAGCCTTCCCCAACTATGGTGTTCAGATCCAGCGTAAACTGTTGGTCCCATATACCTGTGGTTCTGTAACACATGCACAACGGTTATGTGCAGGTAGGGTACAAACCAGTTGCGAGAGAAACATTGGCAGTCTTTCCAGGAAGAAGTGTCATATGTACGTGGGTTTTATTTTCTGGAGACTCCCATGATATGATCACATAATGGGTTTTGATTTCCATTGAGTAGTTTAGATCATATAACCTATGGAGTTTTACCTTTCTTCCTTCTCAGTGATGCTATACCCTGTCCTGAACCTTGACCTCCAACTGTATATTGTATATCAGTGTCTTACCCTGAGAAGAGTTTCAGTATCTTGTAGGATCTCCAGACAGGATGTGCTATGTCTTCGCCTTCTTTTAGTATCCAGATTTTGAAAGTGCACTTATTGAAAAAATTAAAATCAAAATTTTTGGATTTGAAAAACTTTTCCTTTTATGCCCTATTGTGTTGTATATCAGGAGAAATCTTGTGAAGAACACTAAAAAATAAAACGTATTCCACTTCTCTTCCTTAATTAGATGAGCAGCAATCTCATTTTTAATATTTGTCATCTCCGAATGTTTGAAAAACCTTTGATAACTTTACATACGTATAACTTCAAAACCGTTCAACATATCATTAAAAGTGGTGTTTTTATTAAATTATGGAAACAACTTCTGTTTCAAATTTCATAAAAATCTAGGATGGTGAGGTAAAATTCATATAAAAAATGTTTCATTTGACATGGAATGAGCCCCTGGCAAAACTTACATATTCTTCAGATTTATTTTCTGAAAGGTGACATTGTCTGAAAACAAACTTATAGGTGCTTTATAAGTTTTTTGAAACAACGTGTAAATTAAGAATTACATCTTGAAACAGACTGCAGTAATGTCAGATTTTGAGAGTATGATCACATAAAAATCATATATTGCAAAACACGGAATCTTTTTCTCCCAGAAAAAAATTAAGTAAAAACCATTTGCATTTGTGACAGAAAAAAAAATATGAAAAAGTAGCTGTTAGGTATGAATTGAGTAGTTGTACTAAAAAATAAGTTTGTGTGCTGAAAAAATAAGTAAGCATAAGTAATATCCAAGTATATGTCCGACAGTCTTTTTCTCCGGCACTGCAGCCCCAATGTGAGCCTTGGCCTCAGTACCAATCCTCTCTCTTTTCTATCCTCTGCAATCCCAGTGTAACCTCTCATGCCCATTCCTCTAATGTCTCCGTCCAACCATCTTCATTATTCTTTCTGATGCTGGAGCCTGAGCATATACGAGATGTGTTCAAAAAAAGACCGAACTATTTGTGTAGCACGTCAACTAGCGCATAGAGCGAGCTGCAGAATTAAGTGCTGCTAGCGACAGGTTTTGACGCCTGAATGCCGTTTTCTCTGCCCCGTCACGATCTTCAGTCTTCGAGCTACACACGCTGTAGTGGGCACGGGCACACACTGTCCGGCGGGTTTATAACGAAGTGAGAATGAAGATCTTAACACAACGTGTGTGTATAAAATTTTGCTGCTGACTTCGTAAAATCTTTACAGAGCTATTTCCATTGTCTTCCAAAGTTTTCATTACCATTTGCATTGGTACGCAGTTGTTGACCAATTTCAAAACGGGTCTCTTTCTGATCGTTGTCAACAAACACGTAAGAATTTTTCAGTAATACGATACATTTAAATTTTTCTATCAAAATTTAATTTTACGATCTTAAATGGATTATGTCAGAAAGTATCGGCATTTAAACGATGATTTACAATTACCACATCACGAGCTCTCTTCCCATGATCTTCGATATCGGTTTGATCTGCACCGACCATTGTTTTTCCCTCTTTAAAAATTCTTAAACTAATCGTTCGCCTCATGCTGGCTTCCGCGTATGCTTAATTGAAAACCAGAATGTCTCTGAAAAGTTTTAACCTAGTTTTGCTGCAAAATTTCGTATGCACATGTTGTTCTCGCGGTCTGTCTTAATCGCTTTATCACTAATCCGCCGGCCAGCGTGTGCACGTCCCCACTCAATGTGATATACCTCAAAGACTACTGCTAATAGCGGAACACAATAAGAGGCAGTTTGTTGTCAAAAACTATCGCTAGGTGCGCGCAAAGTCGCGGCGCGTCGTTTGTGCGGGTTGATGTGTTACTCAAAAAGTTTGGTCTTTTTATGAACACACCTCGTACATGCTAAGCATATATTTAATTTTGCTGATTTTTTAATTTAATTCCATTTAAGCTGTTTTTTTTTTGAAACTTTTGTATGCAAAATAATATATCAACAAGAAACTGAGTTTATCAAAATGAGTACACTGGAGGGAAGAAGTACTACACAAAGTGTTAAATAAGAGGTTTTACATTTGAAGGTGTAGGAACTTTGTATGTGTGGAAACATACAGTATGTAAAAAATGGAAACAAAATATCACAGGAAATCAGTTACTGTAACTTAAATACCATGAAAATGTGAATTCCTTCAGATTTAAAATAATCCCCTAAATTACAGTACTAAAACTTTGTAGGACTCTACTCAGACCAGAAGTGGATTTGAAGGTTTTGTATCATTACACAGTAGCAGATATTTTCATTTGAAGTGTTTTTGATGTGAAAATAGTAAACATAATTTATGGCCCTGTTAAAAATGGAGAAACATGGAGGATGAGGTTCATCTTTCAAGATAGACACTGTTATAATGGCAGATATATAATAAGATTTATTCAGTCTAGAAGATTTGATTGATTTGTAGGGGGGGGGGTGGAGAGAGTGGCTCAGTACAAGGAGAATCTTGGATGGAGAAATTGAAAACTAGGTAGCTAGAAGACTGAGAACATGATGGCAGGAAGTGGAGGTAAATTTGAGAAGGATGGGAGTCAGGAATTAGAAACACTTCATAGGAAGAACAGAATGGGGATAAATAGTAGTGGAAACCAAGGTCTATGCTGGGTTATAGTATTTTGGAAGAAGAATAAAGAAGTACTTCCAAGTAACCACCTTCTCATGTTCAACAGACTGGCTTTCCTAAAGTGACTAGAAATCTTTTTTTGTAGCTGTACTTGATGTCCTAGTGTTTCGCAGTTAGCTTTCAGACTCACTGTGTTAATTGTATTAGTTGTAACTAACAAGAAACAGCATACTTGTTAATATGTGACTTGCATATTGCTTATTTTCTGCCAACCCGTTATTACAACTACATATGCCATTGTACATATAGTGATTAACATTATTAGTGCAACTGCTAACAAGGCAACAAGGCTAGATAAAACAGTACTACACATGAACGACATACTGTATGTTATGAAGATAAAGTTTTTATCACACTGCCCTCTATAGGTGAATTCTCAGAATTTTGTCATTGTGGTAATTAGAATGTGTGATCAACACAGTGTGGAACATAAATATGATTTATCCATTTATATTTCTGAAAGTACATTACTGTCTGCTCTTTGTAGAGAAACTTACATCCTTGTTTTAACCTGTTTTGAGTTCTGAGCTGTACCTTCATACATTTCATTATTACAAATTTTAACTTGCTTGATCCAATTAATTAATTTGTTTTTGATCATGTAGAACTTTTTTTGACATTTACTTTGTAGATGTTTAATGCTGGTATAATAGTAAAAACAATGTAGGATTCAGTAACAGAAAAAGAGTGAGTCATGTAAGATTAGAATGACCTATTTTTGGAAAGACGGATAATAATTGTGACGATTACTACCCTTATGTTTAAAAGGAAAGTGTTTAATCAGCGTATGGTTCCTCCAACAACCTGTGATTCAGAGATGTAGGTTGTGATGGTACAATCATGGTACATTGTATAATTACATAAAATATGGTAACGAGATCATAAATATTGTATTTTCCTATTTTTTGACATACCCAACCCAATCTCAAACACCCGATATCGAATTTACAGTGAGTGGACTATATTACAGTATTTGCTAGGATTTGAACTAATTCATGACAAAAAACGGTGTCACATCACAAAAACAGTGTGCAGTTATTGAGATAAGCAGAGCCAAGCCTTCGTTACGTCAGAGGCGGAGAATGTGTTGACAACTACAAACGGCGATGTCAACAACTTAGACAAAGGAATGTGACGTCAATACACCCCACTTCCGCAGATTTCAACCAGAAATTGCCGTCATTTCATCTGCAGCTCTGATTTGAGCCGGCCGGCCGCCCATTCACTTACGAGTGAATTTTAACTTTTTAGACCACTGTAGGTGGTTAACAAACAGTATAATATCTACAATATAAATATATTAAAGACAGTGCACCAACTCCAAAATGTGACCGGGAAAAATCGCCGAACTCGCGGTGCGCGAAGTTCGTATAAACAAAGGAAGCCAACACGAAATGGGTGAGATCTTTCCTTAATTCCTGATAATTTCCCAATATCAGTTTATTGTAGAAATTCATTTTTATTTTAAAAATTTCAATCTAAATTTAAGGAGCTCCAAAATTTAAATAAGTTTGTACCATGATAATGAAAGGGTGAGTGGTTGTGTGCGTGCGTAATTATTCTAAGTGCTGGGTTGAGCACCACTATATAAATATAAATATATACAGGTTATTATTGTATAATCATTTAATCATATAACTTAATCAAATATATTATTACACATTATGTTTTTGGAAGGGTTACAGTTGGTTTTAAAAAATGTTATGTAACAAAGTAAAGAATAAAAAGGGGTATTTCATTGGTAACAATTAGAACAGCTGTTTTGTTATTTCAAGCAATTTCCGTTTCCTAATAACTTCGCGTAACGAAATTCTGGCCCTTGACTTAGTTAATTGCATAGATGGCGTCCTAGTTTTTGTATACATAACCACATTTGTGAGATATAATATATCGTATTTATAAATTCAAAAATAACGTAAGTGTACAGATGGCGCCCGAACAGGGACCTTATGTAATATTATGTATAGATATTATTACATGGGATACGCCTAGAAAGAACACGGGAAAAAATTGCTTGAGGTAACAGACAAAATTTTATAACTAGTAAACATAACCCCACAATTAGGTTAGACAATTGTATGCATGCGTGCATTACACAATTGACAAAATGAGTACTAATGACAATATTACGTTAGAAATAGGTACAACTAATGTAAATTTGACTGGCGAGATGGATGTACAAACACCTCAAACTAGTCAGATTGACGAGGCGCATACGCCTGTATCTGTAGAAATAACGAAAGTCAATACATCCATTTCAACTAGTTTAGATAGTAAGCAGGATGAAACTAATGCAATGATGCAACTTTTATTAAATAAATTTGCCAGTTTTGATAAAAAACTAGATGAACAGAAAATAGATTTTGAAATTAAATTCAATGAGATAAAAAATGAAATTCAATTAGGTCACAACAAACTTATTAAGAAATGTGACCAGCTGATTACAAAATTAGATAAGTTACATGTGGTAGAAAGTAAATTAGAAAGTCAGAAAGTACTAGATAGTAGTACCCAGCAAAATGCTGTACTGGATAACATATTTAAAACTGATAATTCCAAAAATGAATGTACTCTAGATAATTCAAATAATACCGGTAGTAAGATTGGGGTATTAGAAGAGGATAGACATGATAATGAAAATATAATGCATGACAATGAAATATTTGAATTTTTGAAGTCAGAAAGAAAGTGGAGAGAAAGTATTTTAGTACAAGGAGTGCAGGGGGTAGAATTTTCTTTTAATGTTGTATTAGGGGGTGAAGACAAGTCTTCATGTTATTGTCATAAGGATAAGAATGCCTTTAATTTATATTTGATAGACGATAGTTCTACAAATAAAGTTTCTTTTAGTTTTTGTGTACCTAGGAGGTGCAACAATTTTATGATAGGGACCCCTGCATATTTGGAGAGAGAAAGTGTATTTTGGTGTTATGGAGAGAAATGAATTAAGAGAGAAAGTATAGAGAGATATTGTGAGAGTAAAAGAGTAATAGAAGTATTTAAAGTAAACAGAAATTACAGACAACTGTTAGAAAGGTTAGGGTTAGATGTGGTATATGAAAATGATGAATACTTGCCTGATAATAACAATAAATTGAAAATAACAAGAAATGAGAATAAAGACATTAGGTACTTACCTGTGGTGGAATATTATGGGGATAATTATAATATAAACCGATTAATGACAAATGATACTAAGACAAACGGAACTCTACTTGATCGTGACTGGGAATATTTGTTTAATAACCGTTCAATAACATATGAATATAATGTATCTAATAAAATCTATGTATTAAATAAGAATTTATATAGACCTAAGATTCGTTTGTTGTTTAATGATGGTGGATAGACTGTTATATTGTGAAATGAACATTAAATAATAACGTGCAAAGTGGTTTTGAATTGGACTGTTATGGACTGATTTCGATTAATGACACAATAATGAAGTTGGAGTGTATATTTTTTATTGTATTAACTGTATTTATATATCCATGTATTTTGATGTGTATTATGTATTACAGGTACCCCAGTGTGTATTATTATATGTTTTATATATATAACATGTTTAATAATAATATTTTAATTAATT
This sequence comes from Magicicada septendecula, assembly GCA_034769895.1. Classification (NCBI taxonomy): domain Eukaryota; kingdom Metazoa; phylum Arthropoda; class Insecta; order Hemiptera; family Cicadidae; genus Magicicada; species Magicicada septendecula. The sequence goes on from CM068373.1 coordinate 387,764,079, forward strand.
ACTAATGAATAATAATGAATGTTTAAATAAATAACTATATTTGAATTTTGAAAAGAGGTATTGTTATAAGTAGGTAGGAGAGGAATTTTATAAGAGAATTGTCAATGATTATAGTAAGTGTTTAAACAGGAATAGAGCCTGGGTATAGATAAAATGCAGGTGAGTAATGCAATTGATGTAAAGGGAGTTAGAAAGATAAGAATTTTAAGAAAATACAAAGAGAATTATTAAATAGTTAGGGACACAGTAGTTAGGGATTATTTGTAAAGAAGGTGTTTGAGTAAAGGTACATACATATATTTGTTGTTGATGAATTCTGTAGTGGGGGTGAGGTGATAATGAGTAGCCAACCAATAGTGTTGTGGCAGGTATTAGCATAGTTTAAGGGAGTGTTTGCCGAATATTTGGAAGGGCAAAATATTAGAGATGTATATAGCCAGTTAGGGAACACCCAACCCAGTGCAAAGACGAGCGGTGCCATAAGATTTAAATGGAAGTAGTAATGGAGTATATAATTGAGATATTGGTGTCAATGATAGGTAAATTTGATGGTTAGTTAGAAGAAGGTGAGTAAAATTATATAATAAATAGAAGTATAGTGAATATAGGAGTTATCCAGACTAAATAGAGATAGAAATTTCAGAATAGAGAGGTAGTAGAAAATGAATAATGAAATAATAATGTAATATGAATAGTAACAATAAGTTCAAAATGTATTTTATTATTATAAATAAATAAATTTGATGTTTAATTAATAACTGCAATGGTAAATTTTAATTTAAATACAACTTTTAAGTAAATTATACAAATGTTAATGCATATCTTAGATATGATTGAATATGATTGAGTAGTTAAAATGTATTAACTGTATTATTAATATATCAGTGTTAATTATTAATGTATTATGTATTTATTTGAAAACTTTTTAACATGATTTTATAATATGTGTAGAAAAAAAAAAAAAAAAATTTTTAAATGGCGTTGTTAATAATATTTATCAGCCAAATAATTAACTGTTAATAATAATAATAATAATAATTTTTTTTGTTTTATCATGCACTAAGAGTATTCAATAAATAAATATATAGAGTTATTAATTCTTTTATAATTTGTTTTTCTCCAGATTTGGGAGATTATAATGTGTAATTTTCTTATTATATTTTCAATTATATCTTATTCAATTTTGGTATAATATTCTTTTTAATTCTTGAAGATTATAATATAATCTTATAATTTTATTAAGCATATTAAAATATATTAAGCCAACCCAGTGCTTATTGGCACAAACCAGCACTTAGCTAAGGGGAACCATATCAGTTAAGGAGGTAGTGATTCAATAAGCCACTATGTTCATATTTTTATAAATTGTTTCAGTGTTTGGGGGTGTGACAGCGGTCCTGAGCTGGCCAACGCGTCAGAGCAGGGGCGTTAAGAGCCTAAGTGGCCTTATGGTGTTGGGATCTCGCAGGAGAAGTCCAGTAAGGTCATGTAGGTACGGTCCTCATCACCAGACCAAGGGTGAGTTATTGTTATTATTTATAACTTATAAATTGTTATTATTTATTATTATGAGAATTGTTATTTTTTATATAAAATTGTAAGGGGGTTGTGGCGACTTGTCCTGACTGATCCCTTTAGGAAGTATGAAAGGGTCAATGAAAGTTTGTGTGCTTCGTCACACCATCTTTCATTGAGGGGGTTTTGTGATGGTACAATCATGGTACATTGTATAATTACATAAAATATGGTAACGAGATCATAAATATTGTATTTTCCTATTTTTTGACATACCCAACCCAATCTCAAACACCCGATATCGAATTTACAGTGAGTGGACTATATTACAGTATTTGCTAGGATTTGAACTAATTCATGACAAAAAACGGTGTCACATCACAAAAACAGTGTGCAGTTATTGAGATAAGCAGAGCCAAGCCTTCGTTACGTCAGAGGCGGAGAATGTGTTGACAACTACAAACGGCGATGTCAACAACTTAGACAAAGGAATGTGACGTCAATACACCCCACTTCCGCAGATTTCAACCAGAAATTGCCGTCATTTCATCTGCAGCTCTGATTTGAGCCGGCCGGCCGCCCATTCACTTACGAGTGAATTTTAACTTTTTAGACCACTGTAGGTGGTTAACAAACAGTATAATATCTACAATATAAATATATTAAAGACAGTGCGCCAACTCCAAAATGTGACCGGGAAAAATCGCCGAACTCGCGGTGCGCGAAGTTCGTATAAACAAAGGAAGCCAACACGAAATGGGTGAGATCTTTCCTTAATTCCTGATAATTTCCCAATATCAGTTTATTGTAGAAATTCATTTTTATTTTAAAAATTTCAATCTAAATTTAAGGAGCTCCAAAATTTAAATAAGTTTGTACCATGATAATGAAAGGGTGAGTGGTTGTGTGCGTGCGTAATTATTCTAAGTGCTGGGTTGAGCACCACTATATAAATATAAATATATACAGGTTATTATTGTATAATCATTTAATCATATAACTTAATCAAATATATTATTACACATTATGTTTTTGGAAGGGTTACAGTTGGTTTTAAAAAATGTTATGTAACAAAGTAAAGAATAAAAAGGGGTATTTCATTGGTAACAATTAGAACAGCTGTTTTGTTATTTCAAGCAATTTCCGTTTCCTAATAACTTCGCGTAACGAAATTCTGGCCCTTGACTTAGTTAATTGCATAGATGGCGTCCTAGTTTTTGTATACATAACCACATTTGTGAGATATAATATATCGTATTTATAAATTCAAAAATAACGTAAGTGTACAAGGTAAAGACTATGAAAATAAAATGGGCCATACAGAGAAGCATGGAATAACAAGGAGAGGGAGGAAACAATGAAGAGACAAACAATTAAATTAGAATGGATGATTTTACTTTCAAAATAAAGAAAATGAAATGGAACTGTACATGTCTTTTGGCTAAGCAAAAAAATGCTGTGAAGTTGTTACCAAGAGATAAGACTGGCTCTTTATTTTAGATTAGTGTCAATGAGAGGTAAAGAAGTCACAGTGATCGTGAAGTGAGAAGATGACATGGTTTAAGAGGACTTGCTGGAAAATGATTGGCAAGTCATTCATTCAGTGTGGGTATACAAGTACACTATTTTGATGATGATGATGAGGTTGTAGTTATGATGATGATGAAGGTGGTAGTTTTAACTGTTTTGTTCATGATATTAATTGATGAACACTGTTCACCAAGTGTTGGGCACTTGGTGAAACATATTAATACAAAGGTTTTTTAAAAAATATATAAACACTTGGTATGTTTCACAGTTTTTTTTATTTAAAAGAGCTGAGTGAACACTAAACAGAGGATGTAGGCTAAGGGTGGTTGACATCTGTTTAGGGCGTGTATCGGAACATGTGTGAGTGTGAAGATGGGGAGGGGGTTGCAGGAGCTAAGGGAAGGTCAAGTGTCTGTAAAAACTAAATATAATCTGAATGCAAAATATAAAATTAACTAAACTAAATAACAGTTTTTAATAAAGGGGATACTCAGAATTCAGTTTGTTCTGTGTATCAAACTAAACAAATGAACAAACTGAATTCTGTGTATCCCCTTTATTAAAAGCTGTTATTTAGTTTAGTTAATTTTATATTTTGCATTCAGATTATATTTAGTTTTTACTGACACTTGACCTTCCCTTAGCTCCTGCAACCCCCCTCCCCATCTTCACACTCACACATGTTCCTATACACGCCCTAAACAGATATCAACCACCCTTAGCCTACATCATCTGTTTAGTGTACACCGAGCTCTTTGACAATGGCTAAAGAAGTTGAAACAGCTGTCAGAGTTAAATAAAAAAAAAACTGTGAAAAGTACCAAGTGTTTATATATTTTTTTAAAAACCTTTGTGTTTTGTTCATGATAAACAAATTTATGAACGTGTAAATATATGAATTTTCACTTAATATGTGACCCTTGTTTGTTCTTATTTATTCAGAATTGTTATTCCTGATAACAGCTATTTCTGTAGAGTGAAATTGCTTTCTTTAGTACTTTTTTTTTTTATTTCTGAAGAACAAAATATTGGCAGTGAATTTTTTTCCCAGTATTCGTGTAATATAATTATAGATGTTCATAGTTCATACTTTCTGATCTGTCTTTTGACACGTTTGTAATATATATTTTTTATTTAAATTGTAGTATGCGTCAACAGACAAAAATGGGGAAAAGTTTATGTCTGCAAGAGACTTTATTCAGAGATTTTTGGGACTCTTACCTGATGACAAAAACGTTAACGAAGAGTCTTTACAGTTGTTGGCAGGTATTGTCGACACCAGCAAAGATGGGTAAGTATTGTAATGGCTTGAAAAATAAAAAATAGTTGACATTTATGAGGAATAACAAATTTATTATATAGAATCTTGTTAACATGAACTGTGTCATTTTTGTAAACAGAGTGATCTCTTGGTGGTCTCTTATAAATTTATTATAACAAATTGTAAGTAATATTTCTATTAATTTAATAAAATAATAATAGAATTTTTTAGCTTGTGTGCTGTGACAGAATGAAATTTGTTTTATCATGGAATAGTACTCAGTAATTAATAATTAAAGTATTTAAATTTATGTTACATTACCTTGTTCGAACGTCAACTGAAGCTTTGATGCAGATTTAAATCTTGACATTTCGTGTGAAAATTAACCAAGTTATCATCTAGTGTACTCGGCAGAGAATAATAGGTCAGTGTAAATAACAAGTACATATTTATAAATTCATATAAAACATTACTTTATTACATTTTAATCTAACATTCTCGTTAAGCTCCCATTCACATAAAATACTCCTCTCCCCTTCTCTACATATTCTGTATCTTTACTTTTCAGCCCGTTATTGGACATTATTTAAACAAATTTTGAATACATTTCTTATGGTTATTAACTTAAATATATTGTATAAGGCAACCCAGTTTGCTCACACACTCATTCATTCATTATACCCCCTTTTATGTTTAAAGCGCTTTTTTTATTTTTTAAATTTTCATAATGATATTTATTTAAAGTGTACTGTTACTGCTTTGGTGTTGTCCTGGTCGACCACGTGTTGCACTCCTTATTTTTTAGTCACTTGTTGTCCAAATTGAGTTCTCACTGTTTAATTTCGACATCACTGAAGATTAATTGATGTCTCACAGCTTTAGACCACTTTATTTTATAGTTTAAGTCACATTTGTGATACTTTTAATAAATTTTTGGCTCGCGAGCCTTTTACGTTTAAACCGGCCGGTTTGACTGATTGACGGTAAGTAATTTTCTCAAGATGGCCAGGCATCGCCCCTGCCCGTGGCAACTTGCATTTTCATAGGCTGAGCGGACGTCACGTGATATCTCCTTTGGGTGCGAGTCTTTTACCCTGAACTCACTCTCTCCGGCTCGCAAAAAGTTCGTGACAATTACTATGTTCGCGCGGGCAGACGCGCACTCTTTCACATTCCACAGCACCTGGAATTGTCGCATGTTGCGGGTCTCACTGGACAAACCGACAACTGGGTGTTCCACAAGTGAACGCTGATTGTTAAAATTGAGGCTCCGTGTGGGTAACTCCCTTTGTTACCATTGACAGTTTAATAAAAGAAACCCCTCAAATCTGTACCGTTACAATCAGCCTGGTATTTAGTGTGTTTTTATATGAAGCTACCAATTTCATTTGTACTTAATTTTATTATGGACAAAGTTGTAACCTTGCATTTTATTGACTCCCAATTTTAACCATACACTTCATTACTAATGCAATCCACACATCATTTGCAGTTAATATAAAATAATAGGTCATTTGAAAGGTTTGATTCTTAAGTACTTAGTGTCTCTTTTAATTATCAAGTTTCCATTATGCTTCCTTCAGTGCCTTCTTTCACATTGTTTTTCTTAAAGGATCACATTGAGTCTAGGACTGAGCAAGTTTGCAAGTTTTGTACAAACATCCTCCACATAACAAAAGGATATAGTGTGAATGTCAGAAATTATTATAAACCTGTTTCGAAACAATGAACAATTATGATTTTTAGATTGGGGTTGGTAATTTTCTTTTACATTTCACCTTGGTCTCATTCTTGGAGTGTTCTTTTTCTTTATAAGGCTCCTTCACAATGCCAAATAGTTAACATATAATTATATGTAAGATAATGTACCTATAGATAGTGGAATAGATAGTATCTTGACACCGAACAAATGGCGCCAATCGTACAACTCTTTGTTACTCTTTGTTTTTTTGGTGGCCCTAAAAGGGCCATGTGGCGAGAACACTGAGATGTGTATTCCACCTAAGCCGCGCTGAGATGTTCGGCAGCTGTGCCCGCTGTTAGTGGCGTACTCCAGTCCTCCTCTTCTTTTGGCATCGGTTTGTAGAGTCCACTGCCGGCCCAGCGATGTCCATCTGGCTCGTCATAGGGCGAAGAATGCGAAGAACGTCCATTCTACTCTTCTTCCTGTTCCTTCCAGCTGGCTCCGCATCGTTGTCGTCCGATAGGGGGAGGTGATGAAGTGTGCCAAAAAATTCTAGTGGTGCTCTTTTTATGCCCTGACAGGGATACCTGATTGGCTCGCTGTATACTCGTCAGGAGTCATGTCTTGGCTGCTGATCCCTGATTGGCTTGCTGCGTATTCTTCAGGTGTCATGCGCCGCCAGGTGATCGCGGCGACCTCTCGGCTGGTACTGGGAGCAGATGTTTGCCTCGCTGCCATCACAGTCGGAATATTAAAGCAGATTGTATTAATAGAATATGTTTATAAGATTTTACACTTTTCATATCCTTTGGGTTAATTTTATGTCTTCATGTAAAAATATTGCCCAGAACAAATTCTTATTGGAATGTCTTTGATACAAACTTCCAGTGATGGTAATGAGGTGCCTGGAATATCCCAATTTGTCCATGATACTTTACAGCGTAATGCTTGGCAACAATGTTTCCACTCACATAGCCTCAGTTACTTCCAAGTGAAAATATTATGAATTAAGAACCTTCCTTGCTAAAGTCCAGATTGTTCCTATTAATAAAAGTGTATCAGTAATACATTTAATAATGAAGTCTGCCATTAAAAGTTTTAGTGTATATTTTTTGTTAATTAAATGCCCCTGTAATTTACTTTACTACCTCTGTTTCTTTGCTATATTTCCTTGTTTTGAAACCGTAGTGTTTTAGTAAAGGTCAAGGAATTAAAAAAATCAACACTAATGCCAATGCATTATGTGTTAAAAGTTCTGCATTTCACTTATTTGTCAGTTTTATAGTGAAAAACTTCATCCATCATCTGTACACGTGATGGTCATTTGCAATGTTACTCTAAAAGTTTTGATCCACCACTTGTAACTGATCGTATAAATAGCTTTAGTCTTTCTGCACATTCTTCGTATGTTTTGTTACTTAATAAGCAGTGTGCATCTCTGATGATATCTCAGATTCTGGAGAAAATGTCTATTCCAAAGCTTGGACTGACATTGTCTGATAGTATTCTAGAAGGATTTTATTTTAGTTAACAGAAAGTTTATTTTTATTATATTTCAAATGTTACAAAAAATTCAGTTAGTTATGTAATACAGTATTCCCTCGCCAACCGCGGGGGTTAGGTTCCTACAAAACATCGCGGTTAGTGAATCCGCGGTTGGTGAAGTTAACTTTATATGGGAAAAGTAAGGTTAGGGGAATCTGAAGCAAAGCCAGAAATATAAAATACTGTACGACTCTTTATTATACAGTATACACTACATTGTTCGAATGTATAAAACCAGTCCAATGATTTCAAATAGCTGACAGTTACTTAAATTATAAAAATTTTCAAAATGTTTAAAATACATACTGTATTACATTACGTATAACGAAAAAGCCGCTAAGACAAGGAAAAAATAGCGGCCAGTTTTTAGTGCTAAGTAAGTCCAGTTTTATAGCTTACTACAATTTTCAACTTATAATTTTAAAATAAAACCAATTTTTAACACACAAACAATTTAAACGCAAAATTTTGTTCAAATGCCCTAACCTGTTCAAAACATCGAGCTTTTTCTCCAGCGGTAGTACATTCCTAGCCCTTTTGGCTAGCTTATCACCGCCAATTATGTTTTCCGAACGTTTGGAACACATTATGACAAAAGGATAGTTTATAAAAGAGTAAATTAACACTATATAATAAGAACAATGAACACTAAAAACTAAAGAACACGCAATACGTCACGGCAGAAGAGCAATGCGCGACTGACTGACTTCAATCCGATTTGAAGGGATATGTGTGCACGAAGCGCTGCCTAGCGGATGCTACTACAAACCGCGTATAAGCGAATTCCAGCCCCGCGGTTGGAAACTACTGCGCATTTATAAAACCGCGTATAAATGAATTCCGCGGTTGGAGAACCCGCGGTTGACGAGGGATTACTGTACTATAATTTTAAGATGTCAGTATTACTGTAAATACTACCTTCTTGAAAGTTAGTGTGGGTAATTGGATTTCAAAAATCTTAATTGTTTATAGACTATTGTTGTTTCAGAGACAAGACATTTTTACAGACTTCATATCTTGACTTCAGGCTATGATATGAGGCTTGTAAGCCCACATTTATCTTGGTAATTACTGATAGAGACCAGTAATAAATAGTGCATAAGGAATTTGTAATTATTATCATGAGCTATAGATGCTGCAGATAATAGACTTTGTAAAAGATAATGTATAACCCTCCCCCTACACACTCACAAATGTATATAAACTTTGTGAAATGTTGTAAATTGCTGAAGGTTAGTAATTGTAATATATAAAAAAAAAATGCTCTGAGGTTACTCAGAAAAGTGTATAAAATATGCAGGAAAGTTGATGACTGATAAGACTGTGAATGACATAAGTGGAATGCTGTTTGACTAGTGGAGTGGTAACATACTGTTACTAAGTGGTACTACACCTCTTATAGAACATCGACTTCTCACAAGATGGATCCTTTCTTTACCATCCCACAACTGTCATTTGCCAAGTCATTCTGCACATCCTCTAGTCAGGGCTTTCTTAGTCTGCCCACTGATCTGTCTCCACCTGGTTGTTCTTTAAAAACTGTCCCAACCTTCTGTTGTTTGCCATTCTTCCCATATTTCATAGCAGTCACAGCTTGTCCTTCTTTATTTCATTCACTACATTCAGGTCTCTGTACCACATTGTATAGGTCATATCACATTCTGTAACACTCTTACTTATTTCTTATTTATTACTACACATACACTGATAAAATATGTATAACAAATACCATAATCTGGTACCTCTACGTACTTACCAATTTCATTGGTTGCCGGGCTCATATTCTTCTTTTATAAACGTGTTTTTACCTAAGGGGTTCCAGGGTTCATTTACAGCGAGATTTTGAGACACAGATGATGACACAAATGATAACACTGTATTGTTGAAAACAACCATCAAAATTTAATTCTCCAGAATGTATTACAGACACGACCATGCGGTCAAAACAATGACGTCATATAAGATGACCCAAAAACAAAATGGCGGTTATTTTAATATCTCATATTACTCTCTATACTTCTTTTGTTTGCTAAATTAAGATCAGTGTAAATTTTATTGCTGCAGCTTAAATCATTTATTAGTTGTTAATTCGTTAATACACAAACCAATGCCCTCGGCATCTATGGTTATGGCCATGAGTTCACTCGCTCGCTCTCACACACATTCACCCTTAGACCAGTACATTCTTTTAATTAGTGATTCTGTATTAATGAGCTCATTAAACTATAAGAAAATGATAAAATGGGACTTCTCTGATTATCGTTTGGTGTTGTCCATCCGTTGCTGGTGGGTGACGCCCATGGTGATGGCCGGTGTTCGCCTCTCGTTCTGCTGAGTTTAATTGAAGAAATATGTGCACTGATTGTACATATTAATATTCATACTGTTAAACAAGGTGAGCCTTTATTGCTCCACTATTACTGATAATTTTTGATCTAGTTATTGTAAACTATTGTTAGAAAATTGCTCACACAGCGATACATCGCTGTGTCTCCTCTGAAGAACGGCGTTGAAATGAGAACGAGGCAAATGTAAATTTGCGCTTGTGTGTGTGGTTCTTACGTCATCCAGCTTTGTCTTACTGGACAATGCCTCGTTGCACGTATTGTAGTTAGTGCGTCATTGTTTTCGGTTATGACGGAACAGTGCTATGATCCAATCACAATGCATATTTAAGTCCTTCGTCACAAACACCGCCATGGCCTTTTCCGATTCCAGCACGTCCTACGGTGACCTTGGTGTCTTACTCTTGCTGAATTTGCGTTGTTCCACCGTATATAGGGACAATGGACCTAACCATTCTGTGTTTTACTGATTAAACAATACAAAACATTGAAAAATACCTTTATACCCATAATTATGGTATTGGGTCATTATGTACTGTTACACTTCCTATTGTGTTTTGTTCCTCTTTCAGTATTCTCAACAACCTCATATCCCTTTCAGTCAGACACCATACTGGAAATCCATTCATACGACTGATATCATTATCATTTGTTTACATTTATACTTTGATATTCCTTGATATGGCTCTTGGTTTGGGTGGCCTGATTGAATAATAACTCCTAAACCAGCTGTCACCTCAGTCCTAGTTTTTATTATTGATGGGTCTTTGATGTATAAGCCGATTCTTGTGACATGGTTCTTTAGATTGAATGAATGGCATGGTTCCGAGATCTTGTAAGAACTGGCTCTTGTTAATAAAACTTTAGCATAGTATATATCGTTCACTCTTGTTTGGGTCATAGGCTGACTCATACCAACGTTTCTACAACAGTGAAGTAAATAGTTTGTTTAAACAACCAGTAAAGTAGGAGATTTTTAACGTGTTGCACTTGCGTATATATCACAATTAAATTTTATTTTAAATAACGATTTGTTTTCTTGTTTGTCAACCACAGTTCTATTAAGTGGTTTAATAGATATGGAGTTATCATTTGTTAGATTTATACTTTGGTATTCCTTGATATAGCTCTTGGTTTGAGTGCCCTGATTGAATAATAACTCCTAAACCAGCTGTCACCTCAGTCCTAGTTTTTATTAACTCCAGTGAATTATTCTAAATTTAAATAGACATATTCCAGATGTCCTTTGAATGATCAGAAATTGTTAGAAATACATATAGTTAATGAGAAAATCATCTTTATCATCTTCAGCAAGAACAAACCAGAAAAAATGTTTGTTCTGGTCCCAGACAGATAAACTAGTGCTAGTCACTCCAATGCTTCTTCAGACACTCCATAGTCCTTTTGGATTATAATTCCATAGTTGTTCAGGGATGCAGCAGTCATCCATTCAGTTAAGATGTTCCAACCATTTTGGCTGATATTGGGCAATCCCATCAAGTATACTCATAATATTTAGCTCATGCTGTACATTGACACATTTTTGCAATCTTGAAGGCTATATCCGGCCATGTACTTGAGAAATCTCATTTTGGCCGCTTGAATACAACTGGTCTGGAATTTCATTCTCAGACTCAGTGTTCTGGTCTGGTAAAGTTCAATTCTCAGATTCATAGAGAAGCGTGGGGAGGGCCTTGTGGAACTTTACATGTGTTTCTTTACTCATTGATTTTAGAGGTATCTTGATGTTTCCATGGATGTGGTTGAACTTATGCAGCTTCTTCACCACATCATTGTTTGTAATGTAAGACATATTACAGCCCAGATATTCAAATTACTACCTGGTTCCAGAACAGTACTGTCTACAACACATGTAGGGTCAGCTGTATGAAAAGGCATCACTTTGATCTTCAGTGTGGAGATCTGTAATCTGAAATCCTTGTAGATTCGACTCAATTAGTGTACAGCCATCTGCAAGCTGCTTTTTGAGTTTGACAGGATATCCTGGTCATCATCAAATAACAGCATGTCAGGTGCAGAGTTACCAGTCATAAAATGTTGTAGAAGGTTCATCTGATCTGCCAATTGTGTATGATATTGTCTATATATAAATTAAATGAGAAAGTGACAGTGGGTACCCTTGTTGTACTTCACAATTGATTAGCCCCACACTAGGAGTTTTGTCCATCTTCCTGTCTCAATTCATATTTTGTTTTCAACATAACGACTTTGTATGGCTCTTATAATGTGTCACAGATCACTTTCTTTGCCATTATTACCCACAGCCTGCCCCAATTCACTAATGCCTTTGCAAAGTCTATGAAAGCTATGTATGTGTCCAACTGATATTCTCTGTGCTTTTCGATAACCTGGGCTATTGTGAAGATACAATCTAAACATGATGTGATTAGATTTTCTTTTCTGAAACCATGCTCTCTGACAGAATAGTTTCCATTATTGCTTTCAGGTATTGTCTTGCAAGAATAGATGCATACAATTTATAAGATGTGTTAAGCAGGCTGACCCCTATATAGTCATCACACTATAATGAGAAAGTGATATTATAATTATAATAGATTATTTTTTCAGTGTATTTATTTTTATATGCATAACAAAGTATGACATTATAAAAAGAATTCACAATTTCCTTGTCTACTTGTATGACAAAGAAAAACCTTAACTTTGTACTTAGGGATTTCCATAATTTTTGTAAATTTGAGAGTAATATGTCTAATATGCCTAAATGACTAGTGGTGTAGTATAGAAAAAGATGAAGAAAATTAGGTTAGACCTTTTAAAAGAACATATTTGGTGTCCAGTTCATTTTTCGTGAATAGGCATGTTTTTTATTGCATATAAACAAACAAAAGTAGTCGTGTTGTGTGAAATTGTGAAATGCAAGGAGTTGAATACAATGACAACAAACTGTAAAATGGCTTGCTCTTCTCCACTAACCAGTGCAGACTTGTAGTGGGAATGGATAAACGAACGAATAAGATCCAGTCGGTCTCTGTTCTCTGGTTGCAAGTGCAAACCTGCAGTAAGAATGAATGATTGAATGAATAAGAACCAGGTATTATGAAATCCAGTTGGTCATTTCGCAGAACTGGCTCATGGTTAGATCTATATCCATAATCACTGGTAGATTTTGAATGGCATATCAAAATGAATGATTACTCCCATCACGAGTTCTCATTGTCCTCTGTCATTATCACTAGTGAACCAACTTAGGAGGGTAAAACTTATGAAGTTTGTAGTCATATGTAAAGTATGCCGTCATGAAGTCTGACTTTCCTTTGTATTTTTATCATATATTTTATGGTTTCTTCATTTGTGTTCAGTCATGGTGCCTTTTCCTTATTTTACAGTTATCAATAGGCTGCCACCAACTCTTGTTTATGTCTGTTGATATGATGTTGTTTCCTTTACCATAAGTGTTCCTTGTTAACTTTTCCAAAATTAAATTGAAAAGTTGATTGGACAACATAGTGGTACAGAAGAAAATAGCAAGAATAGCAAGTAGGTAACAACATTCAGTTTGTTTGTACATTTCTAATGTAAGTGTAGTAAGGACATGTAAATTTCATTAAAAATATTTGACTATTAAATAAGAAAAAAAAATGAATTTTTGTTTGTAGGCTTATCTCGTTTTCCGAATTCCAGGCATTTGAAGGCCTCTTGTGTGTCCCAGATGCACTGTATAAGACTGCTTTTCAGCTCTTCGATGTCAATGGCAACGGGTTGATATCTTACAGTAAGTCATATTATAATTATAATTATTTTGTATTTGCTGTACAGGAAGTTTTTTATCACACTCCTGCTAACTGTTGTGTGTTGATTATGCAGCCCAACAGGAAAAAATGTGACATAAGAAAATAATTTAGGTTATATTGTTAGTGGAGTACAATTTAATTTGTTTTGACATTAGTATAAAATGTTTTGGCAAAATCTGATATTTTACAACAGTTAATTATAGGAAAATTATATATATTTTAGACAAGTTAAGTGTATTTCTGTAATAACCAGATTTTAAGGTTATATTATTCAGAGGCGACTCCTCAGGGCAAGCAACGCAAGCCCCCCCCCCAAAAAAAACAGGTAAAAGTAAATAGTTAACCAACATTATTGTTGTCAGCAAAAACTGTTTCACATGCCTTCTTGTCTCTCGTCTTTTAAAAATCGGCAGTGCATTTGTCACTTATCTTCCAGTCCAAATGATACTGATGACTTAATTTGAGTAAAGTCATTAATATCACTTCACTCACAGTTCTGTGCGCTGTTTTAACACCTGAGTGACCGCTCCGCACCCAAGGCAATCACTTCAAAAAATACTTCGGTTTATTAACTATGTTGGGCATAATTCCAGAAATCTTAACATTTATTTATGATTTCATAACTGTGCTTTCATTATCCAGTCTTCTACTTATATTAGGCTAAAGTTAGAAATACTTAAACGTATAACAATCTAACCTACAAGTACGATGGTTTGCTGGTATCTAAGGAGAATGCAAAATCTGCTAAAGTGACGCAGAAAGCAAGCATTCTCTAGTAGTGCTTTAAGCCTCTAGGAGCACTAGCAGTGTCAGGGCTCAGTGTAAATGCGGCAATTTTTGTCTCTTGTTTATTGTTTTGGTTGTCGCTGTTTGAGGTTATCTCCCCACGGTGTGTACTGGGTACTGGTTGTTGAAATCATAATTTTTTTTAACTAGGAAGTAGAATCACCTAGTGCTTGCTAAACACCACTTTTTTAGTCCTCACACTCTCACACTAAGTACACTTGATGAATGTTTTTCTCACAGCGACACAAACAGGTGCGTATGGTACCTGAATATTTTTTTATGATTTTCTACCATTGGATTTTTATGTACATGTGCTTATATTGTGCTTAGAGTTGATGGTTGCCGTACCCATCGGGTCAGGAATCGCCACTAATATTATTGTGTATATTGTAGTAACAAAATTAAAATAAATGGTTTAAATAGAAGTCAAAAGTCCTTTTGACTTCTTAAAGTACTTTCATGTATGTTAAGAAATTGTAGCTTTCAAGTTATATTGGAGAAATATAATAATTATAAAATTATTATAATACTGTACTTATAAAAATAAGAATTTTCATACATGAGTGTCGACATTGTAGTAGCTGATGTTTGTTTCACAGACGCAGTGTTGTGCATCATCACAGAACAGTCTAGTCCTTGAGATTGTAGAATATGAGTATGGACTTTGGGCACTTTAATTTTAGTATTTGGAAATGCAACTGTGCCGTGAATATTTTGAAGCAGCAGATAATTAATTGACACTTTTTCAGCAGAGGATATTGTGGTTGAATTGACCTGTTTTGTTTTTTTGCAGAGGAATTCTGTGATGTGATCTCAAAAACCGACCTATACCAGCGTATGCCTTTCCCGATGGATAACGCATTCATTCGCCTTTACTTTGGTAAAGACAAGAACAGAGTCATCAGTTACTCAGAGTTCAGTCAGTTCCTACATGTGAGTAGTAAAACTTTAAGAGATATTAGATTTTTAAGTTTAATTTCTGTACGGCAAAATGTTAAAATATAGGAAAACGGTGTGAAGCTGTTTCCATTGAACTTTAAAGTATTGTATGTTATGGTCATGTTTGACAATCTCTTATTAATAATGCACAGTGTTTGTAAGGATAGTATGACTTCTTTGAGGGGAACTTCCTGACGTTGAGACTCCTCATTTCTTACACAAATGAATGAGAAAAATAATCTGTGTATATTGTAATACTGTATTTTTGTGTGTATAATGTGACCTTGTGTATAATACCCTTTTTATCATAATGTTTTGCAGAAAAAATGTAATTCGAGTATAAGGCGCATCCATATTTGTGATGAGATATAGTTGAACAAATTTATTAGGACCCAGAAAAATATATATTATTTGAATATTAGACTGTGCAGAAAAAATGTTTCATACAAAACAACATAAAAAATGTACTTACCATGCCTATTTATTTGTAAACACAAAACAAAAATATTAAAATCGTATAAAATTTTAAACAACTGAAAACTTATACAAGTTATAGTTTGTGTTTAATTTGTTATATTTTTAGTTTTTCACTAGCACATAGCATTTGAATTTATTAACATCTTCATCTGTTTCTGAAGAAAGCAATATTGAATTACTCTCCTCTTTTGATTCTTCTAATGCACCTTTGTTTGCCGTGTCCTGTTCATCTGACGGGGAAGATTTGACACATTTTTCATCAGTACTCTTGGCCACTGGCATATCGCAAAAGACAAAACACTGGTCTACATTCCCAATTTGAGGCAAATTGAAATTGTTGTATGCTTCACTTATACAATAAATTGATGAAACTTGGTACCAAATTACCTGTAAATTTTATTTTACTATTACTATACTCAAGTGTGCCAGTTTCAAGCTATGTTGCCAACTCTGCCATGCACAAACTGACCATACACGTGCAGATCTACAAGTTAGCATGTAAGTTATGTTATTCGTATATAATACACACCCCCATTTTTGGGAAGAAAATCTGGGAAAAATTGCACATTATACATGAGAAAGTATAATTAAACAATGTTTGAAATGTAAAAGTTCTTACTCCTGATTTGCTTGATAAATTACTCTGTTGACTAACATAAATTTAACTAAAATTAACAGTCCTAAGAGTTCATTTTTAGCATATTTATATTTATGACCATATTTAGCGTACGACATGCTTATTTATTATAATTATATTGTGGAAGTGTGTTTAGGCTACTTTACATAACGGATTATGTTGGAAGTTGACCATTGATAATACAAATTTTGTCACAAAGACTATATCACTGACTATCTGTGATCATCTTCAGAACATAATAACAATACAAAAAACATAATTTGAATGTAAAAAATGTGTATTTGAGTGTTGTGTATGGCACTAGTTTGTTCTGCTTAGTAGACTGATGGGGGTTATTAAATTGTCCTTTAATTTTTGGTTTGTTTCATTTTATTATAATTTTTTGATATTCTTGTTAATACATTTTATTTTATGTCCACATGGGTTGTCTAGGTAGCTTCGAGCGGTTTGGTTGCACATACCAAATCGGAATCTGGATCAGTTTTTGCAACCTCCCGGACAGTTTATGGAGTGTAAAGATTACGATAACAGAAGCTTAATGAGAAAATATTAGTCTTTATATCTTTTTAAACAATTTTTTTTTTTTTCAGAGGAAAGTGTGTACTTTACTTTAGTATTTGAGTTGTTTGAATCGGATCCCTAGAAAATAACTGTTTCTCTTTTTAATCCTAAAAATGCCCAGGATTCTTGTGCATTACATGTGACAGAGGGCTGTGATATAATTTATTTTGATAACACAGTTTTGTCAATTTTGTGTGTATTAGTTTATGTTGTGTATTAAATAATTTTTTGGGGTAGTAGACAGTGCCCAAAACATGACATAAAATTGATATTAATGATGATGTGTTATGGTGCTTGAAACCTTTGGTCCCCAGGAAAGCTAATTAGACTTGTAAGACTGACACTAATATATACCAGCAGTGCAGTTGTAGTGGGAGGGAAAAGAAGTGTTGTAAGAGGTATAAGACAAGGTGATGCATTATCAGCTTTGCTTTTTAACATAGCCTTTCATAAAGTAATGAGCAGATTAGACTTAAGAGACAATTTAAAGTATAGGCTAACTCAAAAACCTGCCTATGCAGATGATGTAGCCTTGGTGGCTAGATGTCACACAGCTCTCAGAGAAATGTTTGAGGTCCTGAATGAAGAAGCCCATCAAGATTAAGTTAATTGTTGTTAATGAAAAGAAAATGAACTATAGAAAATGACAGCAGCACAGGCAAGAAGGGAGCCCCATAATTCAGAGCTAGATAATTACACTTTTAGTGTTGTAGATAACTCATGGCTGTATCAGTAAACTCGTTGACACTATTTGAAAGGAAAATAGTGAGAAAGATATACGGCCCAATACTGGAATCAGGAGAGTGGAGATGCCTTTGAAATGGTGAAATTTATGAAATATTGCAGCGGGAAGATATAGTGCGCTTCATAAAGGCAAAGCAGATAAGCTGGCTGAGACATGTTGAGAGAATGTCATAGGAGAGACTGTCCAAGCAAGTGCTAAATGGAAGCATGGAAGGAACAAGAAGAAGGGGCAGACCTAACCTTCATGGAGTGAGGGAGAGGGGGAGGGAGAGAAGCTGGAGGTGAGTGGTGGCGGAAGCCAAGGGTCATCCTTGCCTGTAGAGCTCTAGAAGAAGAAGATGAAGATGGTGTGTTATGTAAAGAGTGACCTGTCAGCTTAAGAAATGTGTTTTGCTTAGTATGATGTAGATTAAATTAAAACTGATGGAACATAATACAGTTTTAAGAGGATGAAGTATATATATTGATTATAGTAGTAGAAGAAAAACAAACATGTGCGTTAGTGTAAATCCAATAGTGGTAATTTCATTTATTGTAGTGATTTGTCCCAAGTCAATGGCCACCATCTCTAATGCGTGTAGTACTTCGTTTTCAATAATCGGATGATACAGCGGCTCTGATATCTGTTCATACACTCCTTCCAACATGTTCAGAACTAAGTGGGAAGCAAGCACTGAAAATGCAACTCTCGTCTCCTGCTGTGGTAAAACTTCTATGAAAGTGTTAATGTTCTCAGTAATTTGAGTTGCTATTTCCGGAGCCGGTGTGAACTGCATAGTTGTTAAAGCTTCTAGGCTGTTTATTATTTGTATGCGAAGCATTTGTCTCCTCTTAATACTTTCATATAAAAAGTTGTTTATTTTTCTTCTGATTCCATAAAAAGCGTATCGATAATACAGCCAGAACATTAGGTTCCATGATTCAATTATTACAATTTGCATATGAAGTATTGGGTAGACACCTGTAAAATGTACATATTACAGTTATAGTGAATATCAAAGTACTAACTCTCATGTGTAGTAACACATATACTCATCTGTTTTTGTGTTAAATCTGGTAAGAGAAATGTGTAGAATATGAGTGTTCGATCTTTAAAAGAAAAGACCAAAATTAACTATACATAAGAAAAGTTTCTTAAGTTTAGGTATAAAATTGAGTTCTGTTGAGAATGACTTAACAAATGTCTTTCATGTTTTTTATACAAATTTCAAGTAAAATTTAATATTTCAAAATATTAGGTATTATCCTATAAACGTAGATATATGGTACTGTATTAAATATTATATAGGGGACATAAGGCTATTAGGCTGTGTTCGATTGCTTAATTGTGTTGTCATTATCTTTCTCACTAAACATTTCGGTCATCCACCACCCACCAGAGGCCTTCTTCAGTAGTAAAATAATTCAACATGGGATGGTAGGCCGAACGTACTCCAAGCTGAGGTGAAAGCAACAAGTTTCCAAGGAAACAGGATTTCCTATATAACTTATGATGAACAACAATAGCCGATCACAAGCAGCACTATGCCTTGGTGCCAGCAGCGAGCCATAAACAACACATCTTTATTCTGATAGGCTTGGTAATTGCAGCATGCCAGATCCTATTTAAAGGCAGACTTTTGCCTTGCCGATTCATTGCATTTGGGGCATGCTTCTGGATCTGTTCTGATTCCATATGAAGGCGAGTGAAGTAACTCCTCACTGAGGACAGGATCTTGGCCACCTTTAGGAAATCGCAAATGTCTGCATTGGGAAGAGCATGCTGTATGACTGCGGACTTCTCCAGCTGGCAAGCAACAGCAACCACTTTTTTCACCGATGCAGGTGTGGACACTATACTTCATGGTGGCAGTGTATACCTGGCCACATAAGCAAGATACTCAGTACATCCCGCAGGACGACAGCGGATCTTGGCGTCTTTCACCGGTCTCAGGAACTGGTAGATTTTTGTGGTCGGCTTGAAGATAGTCGTAATGTCTTGTCTCAATAATAGCCTCCCAACGTGGTCTATCAAACCACCTAATATAGGGCAAGATGGCCGAGCCTACAAATCCCTGCAGCACCGACATATCTGACCAGCTGAGGGCTGCTCTTCTTACTTCTGCAGCAGAGTAGCCGTTGGACTGGAGCACTTCCTCCAAATGCTGCAAGTCAGAATCAAGATCCTTGCATATCCTTTCCTCCCGGTCTACCAGAGTCTTCAGCACTGCCTGTGTTTACCTCGGATGTTGATTCGACAGCTTACGCAGTTATGCAGGTATCTGTTGGTGTATGTTGGCTTTCTGTGTACACCCTGTTTTTCAGGTTGCCATCAGGCCTGCGAATGACCAAGACGTCGAGAAACACCAGCTACCAGCTGATTGTCCATCTTCTTCTCCATTGTGAACTATATACATGGGTGAACACCGTTGAGATGGACCAGGAAACATCCTGAGTTCCTCTTCTCTATAGCTCCACACAATGAATGTGTCATCCACATAGTGGAACCAACACTTCAACCAAGTCTTCGAACTTCTTCACTAAAAGTTCTTGACAGGGCTGAGTGGATTGCCCATCACAACTCTGTCAGTCTGTTTGTAAAAGCTGCTGTTCCACTGGAAGTAGGTAGTGGTGAGCATATTCTAGACAGAGGTGTAATATCTGACAGGAACAGGTCACCCATAAAACCCAGCACCACCAGCGTAGGAACCATAGTGAAGAGCAAGACGACATCACAGTTGACCATCTCATCGCCAGGGGGCAACTGCAGACTCCCCAAACTTCTGAAGGAAATGCGCAGAATCTCACACAAATGAATCAGTCTGGCCAATGTATGGTTTGAGGAGCCCAGAAGGTGTTTCACCAAGGTGTACATGGGTGAACCAGTGGTACTGGCAATGGGTCTTAGCAGGATATTGGGCTTGTGTATTTTTGGCAACCTGTAAACTTAAGGCGGAAGAGCCTTGGAACACTGGACAGCAGCCTTCCCTTCAGGCACCGTGGAAGATTGCTTCCCCAGTGCACCGATCCTTCTAAGACTTATTTTTGTGATCCAGCGTATTTCATGAAGGCAAGCAGTACTGCTCAGTTTCATTACTAACTTTTTTGTGTGTTCTTGGTGAGACTGTTGTGAGTAGGCAAAACATTGTAAAATGGTATCGTGAATTTGAAACAGGAAGAAATAGTGTTCATAAGGAAAACTAGATCTTTTGTTGCCACTGATGAAAGCATTAAAAAAAAAAAAAACTGAAGAAATTGAATCACAAAAATCTATGAAACAGTCAATTGGGTAACTGTTCATAATAATCAAGTTAGAGGAAAGGTTGATAATAGATTGTAATTAGGAAGTGGTTAGTAATGTATGGAAAGTGTGACGGAAGAATCCTAGGGGAATGCCAAGAAAGAAATCCCTGAATAGAGCAACTGCAGAAATGGGTTTGTAAGGATACAAGAATTTAATGATATTTAATACAACCTGATAAATATGGTCACTCATCGCTCTTCTATTTGAGGGCAGGAAGTGAAACCATTATTGTCAAGATTAATTTTTTTCAAGAATGCTAATTAAATCACACTGTCTATACAGTCCATATTGTCTGACCTTATGAGTGTAGAGATCCCTGACTGTTAAGCAATCACATGTATACATCAGTGTGCAGGTGTTATATTGTATGTGTGTATGTATATAGTATTTTTGACATAAAATAAATTGTACATTGTTATACTGTTGCTGGGAAAATATCATCTTTTGAATTTTAAAATCCAAATTACAGCTTCCATAAAGGCACACAAAACATGGTGACCACCAAAGGCAGATTATTTCACCAAAGTGGAATTATATATTGCTTAAATAAAAAGTTATAAAAACTTTCTTCCATTTTTGTCCTAGCCATTTTATCATCACCACCCTCATCATCAAATTGAAGCTTCAGCTAAATATTGTTTTAGTAACATAACTGAAACTGATAACAGTAATAATCAATAACAAAATATTTATTTGAAAAAATACTAAAGCAATATTATTTAATAGTAAATCAAATATTTAATGTGTAATATGTTTTTAAACAGTAAGTTTTAAGTTTTGCTGTATTGAATCTGTCACATTATTAACTAGTATTTAATTTATGCAAATAATGTATGTGTACTTACCTTCAAGCGTTTCAACTAAAAGCTCCCCTGGTTCAAAATACGAATAGAATCGAACTGGAAAATAAAATATGGGCATATAAAATAATTTTCCTTTTGTGCTAGCCATAATTTGTCTGGCTGTGCATGCTGTAATTTGGACTTTAAAGTTCAAAAAGTGTGATTTTCCTAGCAACAGTATAATAATATACAATTTGTTTTAATGCAAATGTAAATATGAGATTTGTTCAAAATATTCGTGGAGTTTTTAAAAATATGCCTTTTATTCGTTATATTTGTATTGCCCCTTTCAAAGTAATCCCCATAAGATAAAACACATGTATGTGGATGTTTTGTCCAGTCTTCCAAATATTTCTGGAACGTACTTGGTGGTGTAGCCTTGACTTTCCTAGTGATTTTTTTTTATTTCTTCAGTGGTTGTGAAGCGTTTTATGATTGTTTTTAGTCTTAGGAAAAGGAAAAGTTGCAAGGGGGCATATCTGGTGAATACAGTGGTTGCAGTGTTATATTCGGGTAAAATGTCTTAACAAAGAATGTTGTATGTGTGGGTGAAGGTGCATTATTGGTACTAAATTTTCATAAATTATTCTTTTATAAATATGGGTGTTTTCTACAAAAAGCTTTGCAAAAACCAAAATAGTGTTCTTTATTCACCGTTGCACCTAGTGATAGAAGTTTATTGAAGACAGTACCATAAGCTTATCCTTATTGTCATGATCTTCAACTCATTCCTGACTACTTTTGTACTAGTTGTAGAACTGTCATTCATGCATACTATACACACCAAAGACTTTTTGCAATACTCTCAACATGTCGCAGCACTTTTTTTTTGCGTCAACATCTCATTTTTTGCACAAAACTTAATGCAAGTTCTATGATCTTGCATTGTAAAGTCTTAAAAAAAAAAATTACCAACAAATCTAAATACAACTCACTCGATTGGATATCATATCCAAACTACGCATCCAGTGTAGCTAAAAATATTTGTCAATTGTTACAAACAGATGTACAAACATTTCAAATTTGTTTTTTTTTTTTAATTGGACAATTCTAATGTGGGAAATTTAAAAAAAGGCACAAACGTATTGATCATACCACTGTAGATACATGTACAGTATGTGTCAACATTGTTGTTCTTATTTACTGAACTGGTACTTGGCATGCTCTGGACGACGTCTTTCAGTGTCTCCACCATTATCAAGTCCTAAACCACTACATCCAAAAACCTCAAGTAGTCATGGTTTAGGACTTGATAGTGGTGGAGACAGTGAAATGTCTCGTACTGAGCATGACAGGTAGTAGTTCAACGAGTAAGCATGACAACGTTCGAATTACAGAGACTGCTAATTCAAATAACAAGATGAACATGTACAGTATATGCTACAAAGGGAATATTGTTACGACGGTCTACTGGTTGTCATCTGGTACAGTGGAAAACAAAATACAAGACACCAATTAAGTCACTAATCACAAGCTTTAATTATCACAATAAAACAATCTTGTTTGTAATCAACAAGATAGTCTCATACAATAAATCAAATAAAAATTGTTCACACACAATAAAATGTCAACTAATACAAAACACAATTGTCCCACACGATTATAAAACACATAACACTTCGCCACAAATAATTACTTTTCAACTGAACATCGCTGAGTACTTGTATTTATACCTTGCCAAAAATCCAGAAACCTCCATACACTACGCATAAGCTCTACACTAGGACGCAATTGATTGTGGCCTTGACACAGTGCGCGCGGCTTCTGGCACAGTCTAGCAAAGTCTCGCGAGCGCATGTTGAAATCACGTACGGAGACAACATTACAGCCGGATTCCTCTGGAACATTCGATAAACACGTAGGTTGTTCTGTAATGTAACAATATGATTAAATCTGAGATTTTATGTAAGAACATAAGCAACTGAAATTTAGAAGGGTTTCAACAAAGGGTAGAGAAGTTGATTAGAAAAATTTCCTAACTTTTTTGTTATTAAAAAAACACAAATAAAATGATTTATTTATACAAAACTCAACTTTTTAAACAATTACTTTTAAAGTTGTTTTGAAATTGTTGCTCCATTTTACAGTTCCAGAGATAAGATTTTGTGCAGTTTTTCAAGAAACAGGGTAAAGCTCCAGATCAGTGTGCAAACACTGTTAACTTTCAGTAACTAGTCAGTGACGTGGTTATTGTATTGGTTAGGGAAGTGATTTTTAGCACTAACTATAAAGATCACCAGACTTTGACTGTTTGCCATTTTTTCTTATGGGTTTATTTAAAGGAATGTGTATACGTATATAATATTATTGTTAAAGACTTAACTGACTGCATAAGAAATTCTTTAAATCTCAATACCTTCCTTCAGGAATGTGTACCATTTGTCAAGTGATGCTGTCAGCGTGTATCTATGGATGGATTTTATTTTGAGTGAAGGTCTTTTTTTTAATTTATTTGCTCCTTTTATCTCGTAGCTGTTTTTAACATTAATACTCTTTAATAAAAAATCGTAATTTTTATGTAGTAATACCAGTTGCTTTGCAGTAAATAAATCGAAAAGTTTTGCAGTAATAAAATATAGAGACACTGTTTTGCAGTAATGCATGAAACGTTAAATTTTATAAAATGCTGCCATTTTGTTTCTATTGAACAAAAATATGTATGTATTTCTATAGAGAAATTTTCAAATGTTTATTAATCTGTATGGAAAATATCAAGTAAATTAGTTGAAATATGAAAATAAAATACCTTCTTACAATTTGAAGCATTGTACTTCATGTGACACTGTATATATTGATGCATAAAGTACAACACACATGTAAATATAATATGCCTGTGAATGCAGTATATATATGCACAGTTATATTAACATATATAATGCTTGATTTTTCTTGCAAATATAAAAATACTGTTATAATTTTGTTTCTGTACAAGTATTATTATTATTTTTTTCAATAGCCTTATATATATTTTATGGAACTTTGTTGGTCAACATGGTCAGAATAAAGTAAAAGTTCATTTATAATGAAAATTTATATTTATAGATATACCGTATTAATATTCCATATTTTTTTCCTTTTACCTAAATTGCGGTATAGAACCACCATGAAGCAATCTTTCCTCTTTGACCAGTTTGGTTACTTCTTTTAATGCTATCCCATCTTTCCTCAATGCATATTATCATTCTCTACATTTCCGGTATGCATTATTTCAATGCCCATGGGTTCCTACATATTCAGTGCATCTCTTGTAATATCTTCCTTCGACTTTCTTTAACGTGTGGCTAATCCACCCAATCATATATCCTTCATATTGTCAATATCTTTGTTTCATAATATCTCTTTCCCGAGCTCAGCATTTCTTATTATGTTTGGTTAGAAGGTAATGTACTAAATATAGTGTTCACTGAAAGTGTGATTTATCATTGCCGAAAACCACTGACAAAACATAATCACAAAGACAGTATTCATATGCATACAGCCTCAACTTGTACAATAGACTTAAACACACACACTCTGTATGTACACTTTGTGTATTCATACTTGCTGGAAATATATTATCAACTGCGTAAACATTATCAGGAAAGTGTTGATTTTACCTCTGATCACTTCCGCACCTACTGGATAGGGTAACAGCTCATCAGCTCATAACTGAAGTTATGTGGAGTACCAGATAATATAGGACAGTAAGTGGAGGTTACAAATGTACATTTTAGGTAGATTTATGTAACAAGTATTATTTTTATGATAATAGAAGTATAAATTGAATCCCAGTAAATCAGGTAGACTTGCATTTGTATACATTGTAGATTATATTATATTTGGATTCTATGCAATTTTCTAGTTCTCATTCTTCTATCTCAATGTGGTAAGCTTCCCAGTTCGTTGTTATCCTTATAACCTCATTCAGCTCCACTGAGTTGACATGTGGTCTGCTGGTGTGTCCGTAGGGTGATACAACAAAATCCTGATATTTTTAGTTATAATAAACCAAATACACATACACAAATTTTCTTTGTTCTCTCAATTTCTTAAATTGGGGGCATATGGTGAAAGAAACAAGAAAACAGTAGGGGGAGGTTAAGTGGAGGAACACACACACACACACACACACACACACACACGGTTGTGTTTACTGACATGTTGGCAAATTTTGATTATAAGAAAAATGTAATAGTATTTTTTTAGCTTAATTATTTGTGTATGTGGGTTCATTATGTATTTAAAAATAAAAAGAAATTATGAATACAGCTGTTTGTTTCTTGTTTTTAATTTTTTCTTGTGCCATAGGTAATGTGAAGTTATTTGATTACAAATTCTTTACGTACAGGATTTTCATGAAGAAATGGCGACAGAGGCATTTAGGCGGTTCGATAAAGATGGCAGTGGTTTTATTTCAGCCTTGGACTTTCAAGACATTATGGTATCTATAAAAAGTCATCTTCTTACAAAGGAAGTCAAAGAAAATCTTGTTGCTGTAAGTGTCAAACAGAATAATTTAGGTTTTAAAAAATTAAGTATGATTATAGGTGTATAATCCTGTGTATCTGTGGTTAGCAAAGTTAAACATATTGACTGTGTGAATGCGCAGAATGTGAGAGGTCATTGTAAGGAACCATGTTATAGAAACTACGTTCGTTAAATTCTGATCAAAAGAAATTTTTGATTTTCACAATAATTGCTTTATGTTTAAATAAAAATAAAATTAATTAAAATGAAAAGTTGCATAATACTTTAATAAAATTATTAAATGGTATTGTATATATCATATTTAATATTGCATTATATATTGCATTTAACACCTAAAATCTACAAATATTTAGAATTCTAAAATCTTCAAAACATAAAACTTTGCACCAACTACTCACACTCTGTAACTTTTTTTCTTTTTGGTAATATTGATATTTATAGTTTACTTACATTCAACTTCATACTTACCGTTTAGCAATGATCTGGCCGGATCTCGTAGTGGAGGTAAACCCATTTCGTTCGACGAACTATGACAGCACATAAAACGAACTAAGGTTTTGAAAGAATTTTAACTCGCAATTTTGTGGAAGAGAAATTAGATTTTTCTTTAATTCGTCTGAATTATAGACATTACAAATCTTTGTGCGACATGTTACGCAATTATTATACCTTACTGACTATAGCTTACCTTATCGTTTCACAAAACACAAAAGCAAATATAACATACAAAAGAAACAGCCCAGCTTTGCTTGTACACACTCTCATTCACAATTTAAAATACCCTTAACATTTTATTATTAATAAAATTTCCCCCACGGCAGCCACGCGGTCTTCACGCACAGTCATCTTTCTATGAAATGTTATAATGTTGAGGTCCGAAATAACACTCGGTTAGTTTCTACCGCACGGATGTATTATCGTCACATTCTTTTCTTCACTGATATTTGAATTTAAAGTGAAAATAATAGAAAAACTTTTGCGTGTAGCCTAATTCGTTCCTAGCCGGCAGGCTTCAGTAGTGGAACTGCTTTACTTTCATTGCTGAAAATTAACAAGATTATACGAGCGTATTGAGCTCGCGTGTCGGCGCCGACACCGTCAGAGACGAACTGGGGCATGTGCTTTCTTTGAGTCGCGGGAAATGAGCAGTCACGGCCATCCGGTTTTAGTCGCCGTTGGTGATTAATTGCGGTGGCATAACCATTTTATGCATGGATTATAACTGGCATGTGTGTGTGTGTCCAGAGGCCGATATTGGCATCTGCTCTGCTGATGTCGCTCACAGTAGGCGGAGTTTGACGCTGTTTTCCGGTAGCCGGTCACTTGGAACTAATAACTTTTCGTCCCAGCGCCATGTTGGTCTCAACTGCGGTGTCTCTCACGGCGTCATTGCCAATCCCCGCCCGGCTGAGTTGCATACGGGCGTCAAAACACATGCACAGAGTTCTTAGAATTTTGGTGGAGGTAAATTCTTCTGCCGTGTTACACCACTGAAATTGCGCGTCGCCTTTGTTCCAAACGCTGTTTCTCAACCTCGTGCTGTTGCTTGGAAAATAACGTTGCACAATACAATTACAGTTTTTACAAATTTATTATACCAGTCCGCCCGAAAACGAAATAAGTAAAAATATAATAATGCCCCAAACGGTTAAAAATAAAAACACCCAAAAATGACCCGCTACAATACCCCCTCGATGAGAATTCTGCTGTCAAGGACAGAAGAAATCTCATCGATAAACCCCGAAGAGGACCGGCGAGGAACTAGTGCCAACAACCCCCTTGTTCTTAATCTCATGGGTACACGACCCCCCTGGCTCAGCGACCATGGACTCATCTGAACGAGATCACTGGACTTCTCCGTAAGAGATCCCAACACCGAGAAATCGATCAGACTCGCACCACAGCGCGCCTCGCCTTCTAACATACTACCCCCAAAAATCCTCCATCCCTGGCTAAAATTATTCCAGCTCCTCCACCGATATAGATCCCCTTTTTGCAAGCTGGGCTGCCTTTAGCAAATACTGGGCTCACACACACTAACATTACATATTACCATAACACATTAAAAGTGGAAAATTTGCTTTTTAAAATTTATCAAAAATTTAGAAAAATCAAAATTCAAAAAAAATAATTGTTTATCAAAAAATTCTCTTCCTCTTTTTCTAATTTTTTGTTTCAACTGACTTAACCTAGACATTTCTAATAATATAAACACATCCTTACTCTAACATGAGAACCACTTATATTCTACCAATACAATGCAATACAATAAAATAAACATGGTTAATGCACACATAATAAAAGAATAATTATCTCACATATTCAGGCAGGCGAAAAATTTTTTTTTTTTTCAAAAAAATTAAAATTTTCAAAATGTTAAAATTCAAAAAAATTGAAATTTATTCATTAAAAAAATTTTATTAAATTTATTTATTAAACAACATTTATTAAAATTATTCAAATATTGGTTTGAATTAATCAAACAAACAAATTAAAATTGGATTCCTACTATACAAGCTTAGTAGGTGTATGACCTCATCAGCTGATCGTAACTAGGTCAAGTCCAAAACCCTTGACCTACATATGTTACGTATAAGTTCTGAAAACACATTGAACATCTGTAATATCCTAACTTTGACATACAAAACCTAATAACATACAACATTTAAAATAAACAAAATATTAATATAATAATCAAGTTGACATTTAAATTATTTAAAATAAACAATTCTTGATTTTACATTATTTTCAAATTTTATCAAACTTCTGTCACTGGTTGAAAAAAAAAAACAATTGTATATTCTTTATCATGAATCTCTCTTTCTTTTCAACAATTTAACTTTAATACATTGTGGGTGATGTAAATTATTTATTCTCATTTTTCTGTATCAGATCTGTATGCATATATAAACTTTCTCCCTCTGACTCTAATATTAATCAACTCAATTATCATGACACCCATCTCTATCAAAATATCTACTAATCAGGACACTCTAAACCCCAACTTACCATTTAACACAATTCGCCGCCTTCTCCCATTATAAAATACTCTCTAACCTTTTGTATATAGGATACGTGTTTCCCCTACTCAAAAACTCAATTCCCTTATTTGGCGGCCCGGATTCTACCTAAGGCGGCCCCTTCCCCACTAAAATCTATCCCTATCCCGTCCCAACCCTTGTTGCGGACTCCTACATTACACTACCCTCTAATACAAAATTGCCATCCCCAAAAAATCTCAATCTCATTACATTACTACAAATACACAAAATAACCTCATTAACTATAAAAACAACAATATATCATTCAAAATCTACATAAAGTCTCCATTACCACTGTGTCAACATTAATACTTCACCAACTCTGTTATATCACATCAACTCAAAACAACATTACATTATATTCATCTCCATCATTTCACATTCAGCTTTTAATTCAACTTGGACAGGTCTGCATGTCCCATAAAACATTTATCACCCATGAATTATCTTTTATTAATTTGCATATTCTTTTTATCTTTACTTCAAAATATCTGTAGTACACTAAACATTAATTACTTGTAACATTTACAAACCAATATACCAGTGACATGGTATTGTTGATCAGCCGATATCCTAACATAATAAAAACACAATGAAACTACATCTTAAAATTGAACAAATTACATGGAAGATACATATTTATTTTTATTTATTCTCCCTTCTCACCTCATTGTTTCCCATTTTTCTGATTCTGATGCTTATGTTAACCTGCCAGACGATTTACTTATTGGCTTAAACAAATACACACATAATAAAATTACATATTCTTATCAATGCTTATCTAATAGACAACAATAATATAATACACTTAAAATTATAGCATGAACACCTTAATTTACGAGTCTGAGCATATAATTATGTGGACAGAGCACAAGCATTTTTGATTGGATTAAACTTTGAATAAGCAAAACTTTTGTCATAAAATTTTAAATTCGTGACTCCTTTACGTCACCTCCCTGCCACACACACTATTTCAGATTATGGAGGACTGTCTCGCCCTTTCGCTTCCACAGAGACTGTATATTTTGGAGCAGGGTTTACCTCTCCGTGTCTCTGCTTTCGCTGTTAAGTTTAAAGGTTAATGAACATCATAATGTTCTGGTTATAAAATCATGCACCCTTAAAAACGGATCTGCCACCGGTTTTGCTGTTCCTCCTCGAACAGAGTGGCAGCCGCTGTTCCATAGTACCGGAGATTTCCTCTAATTGTCCCCCCATTAAATTTCAAATATATACCAATTTCAAGTCAGCTATGGTCAAGGGACTTGATATGACCATAGCTGGCCGCTAGCCAAAACCACGGTTAGTGCTGGTAAGACAGTAACCGCCCGAAAAGTCGAGGAAATCTGAACTTTCATTTCACTGCCTGTTCCACATCAATATTATTATGTGCGACACGGTCATTTAATATGGTGTGTAAACAATTTTTTATTTACACGTATAAGGTGTGCCGCACATTTATCGCCAGTTTGGCCTCCGATGGAGGTAACACTCACTGCTACCCCCAACCCTTTTCGCTACTTGTGAGAGCACAGGCCACCCCCTTAATAGCCACTTAATAATTAATTACAATTGAAAACTAATTAAAAATTTCTTTTGTATACATTATCATATAATATTTGCATCAACAACCATTTAACCCATTCATAACCTTTTACCAATTGACTTTCTTAAAATTTTCAAAATTTATTATTAATAATCATTATATATCATTTTTCATTTATTATAAAAAATTTTTAATTATCATATTTATTCAACACAAGGATTGCATTAAAATTTCACTATTGCATTAACACCTCAATCACACCTGTAAACATTTTTTATTATACATGATTATAAAGTTTTCATACTTACACTCCATTTAACACGATATACCCACAAAACATAATCACTACCATCTCTGAAACATTTCACAAAATTTATTAATTTAAATTAAACAATTAATCATTCATTGCCAACTTTCCATCTCGTAAACTAAATTAAATTCATAAAATTTAATTATACAACATTTACATAATCAATTAAAATATTTAAAATATATCAAATTATTTTAATTAAATTAATTATTAACAATATAGAATTCATTACCATCCAAACAAATATAATTCTCTGATTACTTGTTTTCAAAATTAATTTGGTTTATTTATTTAAATTGCAAGTATTTCAATATTATTATCACAACAATCATCTTACATACACACATATGAATTCACTATATTTTATTTACAAACTCTTATTTATTGTTCAGTTTTTCCGCACTTCATTTGTCCCATTCTGCCATGTCAAAAAACCATTAAAACAAAATATTTATACTGTCTTTTATTGTTTTAATAGTTTAACCTCCATCGTTCCAAATCAACCTTGGTTCTACATAACATCGTTCAATATTATCAGCACACAAATGACTGTTTTGTGTGTTGTAACCAGAAAAACTAACTTCAATCAACTTATTCAAATATTCGTTAAACCAGTCTACATTAGGTATTTTTGTTAAGTCTCCATCATTAAATTCATTAACTATTGGGTTAATCATTTTTATTAAATCGTTGTAATCGTTATCATTCACATATACTTCTAAACTTTCCTTCCATTCATCATACTTTCTATTTAAGTTATATAATTCTGTTCCTTCATTAACACACAATTCTCTGTTTACATCTCTTTCTTCATAACCCCAAATCACACTCTCAAAAGTATTACAGACAGAGGGTATAAATTCAATTAAATCTTTCCTGACTTCTACAGGAAAAACAAAAAACTTCAAAAAACAATTATTTGTAGCCCACTTGTCTACACAATATATACGTGAATGTCTTCCTTCACCCCCCATTCTACCTCGTAAACAATTTACCCCCTGTTTCATACCTGTAATATAGCTCTCTCTCCACTCTCTCTCTAACTCATTAACACACATTAACATCTCATAATCACATTCTACAACTTCATTAGTACTCTCAGATACCAATTTTTTGACTACATTATTATTCTCGTTATTATCAACATCATTATTATCTATTAATTCATTACCTAACACAACATTGTCATTACAACTTTCGTTTGTATTATTCTTACTCTGTTCTACTTTATTCAGACTATTTCTTGTCATTTCATTGACATTTTCAAGACATACATTCTTGTCTTGTATGTTATTTATCAACTCGTCAAATTTTATATTTATATTTTGCTGAAACTGAGTATTCTGTTCTTTAATTTCATTAAAAATAATATCGTTTTTAATATTCTGCTGCTCGCATTTTATTTTCTGCTCTTTGAATTCGTTACTTAAAATTTCAAATTTCTCATCATTAGTATCAAAACGTTTATTTATTACATTGAATTTGGTCTCAAAATTATTATTCATTCTTTCGAATTGACTGAGCATAATACTCATCATATTTGTTTCCTCTGATTGTTTACTTTTATTAATTGAAACGGGGGTCAACTGGATCCCCGAATCAGCATCTGTTTCGCTTGCTTGTGGTTGAGACGCAATCGGAGTGGAATGAACTATTACATTACTGCCGATAACTGTTTCTGCAACAGTACCCGTCTCCCCCCTCGACATACCACTTTCATCAAGCGGTTGCGACTCAAGGCCACTTTCACTCATAATTGAATTTACTATACTACTTTTTTCTGTATTCTCGGACATTTTTACTTTATCTATTTTGTCTTACGCAACAACTACCAATGATTAGTCTTTTTTTTTCAAAACTGATATTACAACATCAATTTACTTTCACAACCGTATTCCGTTCAATGTACTGTCACATGTAGGCCGTTGTAATAACTTTTTTGTTATATTAAATCCTGGTCACGGCACCAATTGTAACTTTTTTTCTTTTTGGTAATATTGATATTTATAGTTTACTTACATTCAACTTCATACTTACCGTTTAGCAATGATCTGGCCGGATCTCGTAGTGGAGGTAAACCCATTTCGTTCGACGAACTATGACAGCACATAAAACGAACTAAGGTTTTGAAAGAATTTTAACTCGCAATTTTGTGGAAGAGAAATTAGATTTTTCTTTAATTCGTCTGAATTATAGACATTACAAATCTTCGTGCGACATGTTACGCAATTATTATACCTTACTGACTATAGCTTACCTTATCGTTTCACAAAACACAAAAGCAAATATAACATACAAAAGAAACAGCCCAGCTTTGCTTGTACACACTCTCATTCACAATTTAAAATACCCTTAACATTTTATTATTAATAAAATTTCCCCCACGGCAGCCACGCGGTCTTCACGCACAGTCATCTTTCTATGAAATGTTATAATGTTGAGGTCCGAAATAACACTCGGTTAGTTTCTACCGCACGGATGTATTATCGTCACATTCTTTTCTTCACTGATATTTGAATTTAAAGTGAAAATAATAGAAAAACTTTTGCGTGTAGCCTAATTCGTTCCTAGCCGGCAGGCTTCAGTAGTGGAACTGCTTTACTTTCATTGCTGAAAATTAACAAGATTATACGAGCGTATTGAGCTCGCGTGTCGGCGCCGACACCGTCAGAGACGAACTGGGGCATGTGCTTTCTTTGAGTCGCGGGAAATGAGCAGTCACGGCCATCCGGTTTTAGTCGCCGTTGGTGATTAATTGCGGTGGCATAACCATTTTATGCATGGATTATAACTGGCATGTGTGTGTGTGTCCAGAGGCCGATATTGGCATCTGCTCTGCTGATGTCGCTCACAGTAGGCGGAGTTTGACGCTGTTTTCCGGTAGCCGGTCACTTGGAACTAATAACTTTTCGTCCCAGCGCCATGTTGGTCTCAACTGCGGTGTCTCTCACGGCGTCATTGCCAATCCCCGCCCGGCTGAGTTGCATACGGGCGTCAAAACACATGCACAGAGTTCTTAGAATTTTGGTGGAGGTAAATTCTTCTGCCGTGTTACACCACTGAAATTGCGCGTCGCCTTTGTTCCAAACGCTGTTTCTCAACCTCGTGCTGTTGCTTGGAAAATAACGTTGCACAATACAATTACAGTTTTTACAAATTTATTATACCAGTCCGCCCGAAAACGAAATAAGTAAAAATATAATAATGCCCCAAACGGTTAAAAATAAAAACACCCAAAAATGACCCGCTACAACTCTTATTAATTTAAGGACCTCTGCTCTTGTGAAAATCGTTTTAGCATTCTCACTTTCCAAACAAATTCACTTTTGTGTAGAATTCAAAAAACATATTTTACAAAATAGCCTGTTAGCTTATCCGTGTAAACTTAGTGTACTATCAGAATTATGTATGTAATTGAGTATTTTACTTAAAACAGAAAGAATAAATAATATGAAAATAAAATAATGAATGATCTGACATTATAACTGAGCGTTAATACAATTTTGTAAATAAGTAGTCAAAAAGCAGACAAAGATATCTTTTTATTACTTGCTAATTAACAGAGTTACCAAACAAACCAATTCACAGTGCAGTAAACATATTTGTCATTCAGCCCATGAAAAAGTTATCCATAGCATTCAGTCTTCGTCTTTCTCTTTTGTCTTAAGCAAAATATATAGATGTCATATAACTCCGGATAAGTTACAGTGTAACAAGAAGTAATACACAAGGTGGCTAATAAATAACTGGAGTGTGTTTGTGTGCTTTGTATAGAGCACATATCAGCAGAGATGATAGGTCATTAACCGTGAGCCATTCCGAATTGGATGTATATATTTGTAACTGTCAGGGGGGAGGGGCAATAGTGTCATGAGTGCTATTAGAAAAACCTCACCTATTTGTAACTTCTGGGGGGGGGGGATAGTGTTGCAAGTGCTATTAGAAAAACATCGCCTATTTTTAACCATGGGGGGGGGAAGTAGTGTCACGAGTGCTATTGGAAAAACATCGTTTATAACTGTGCTACCAGAATAGTGGTTTGCCTGAAATTGAACAGCATGTTCACCTCAAGGTTCAAGTGAAATTAAAAAAAGACTGCAACAGAGTGTTTTAGTTTGTTGAAAGAAATGTTTAAGGGTGGAATGTGTGTCACGCACCCACGTTTTTGAATAATATAAAAGAGTTAGTGAAGGTCGGGAAGATATGGAAGACGATGAGCATCCAGGTCGGCCAACCAAGTAAGAAGTAATGAAAACCTACAAAAATAAGTGAAATTGTATGAAATGACTCGCCTGAGTATTTAGGGTGATCGCTGAATTGGTGAATATCGAGAAGGAAATGATGAAGGAAGTACTTCATGAAAATTTAAACATGAGTAAAGCCTGTGCTAAAGTTGTGTGCTTTTACACACTTTTTCCTTTTTCAACATATCTATAAATTGATAATGATAATTAATACTTAATGCGATTCACCGCACTTCCGGCCTGAGCACATGATACGAACAACATTATTTATTTTCCTAGGGTCCAGGTTCTTGTCTCAGCGAGGTTTCAGAAACAGTGTTAGTGTGAAATAAAAACTCTGACAACGGTTTTAGTGGCATGAATATTCTGTTTAATAAACTTGAATTTGCATAATTTTAAAATTACAAGATCAAAATGGCGTCTTATATAAAACCTAAACAAAATGGCGTCTACAGCTACTTCCGCCAATGATATTTATTCGTTATTTTCGTTCCTTCTTTCTAATACTTAGTTTGTGGCATTAACATTTTTGCTAATCTACAGTTTTCTTGAAATTCACTTATTTTACTTAGATGATACTACTCATTGTAACGGGACATTTTGGGCCTATTTTGGAGTAATAAAGAAGTTTGTATTTTTTTTAATAAAACAAATAACATTTTTTTACTATGATAGGGACAAACGTAAACAAAGGTAAATTCAGTGGTAGCGGCGGTAGCGACAGTGGCAGCACTGCTGGTGACATTATAAAGTGAAAATTATTCAGTAATATTTTATAAAACGAGTAAACAATTGACGAAACTGTGCCAAGGTCAACCAATGACACACAAAACTGTAAACAAATTATGTAATTGAACATCAGGCGATGTTACGTCAGCGCCTTACATAACGAAGAATGTAGGTGTGTCGACGCCAGCAGCTTTGTCACACTCACAGAACAAAGCCAGTCGGCCAATAACAACTACAAGTGTCGGACGTGAGTCGTTTTGTGTGTCCGCCGGCTGGGCGGTTTGGGCGAAGTTTTAGTCGCCCGTACCTAAAATGTGAATACTGCAAAACAACAAAATGTGAAGTTATAAATATATTTTAAATATATTTCGAAAAATATATATATATAAATAACAGAAATGAACAGTTTTTCGGAGAGTTAACAGTTTAAAACAAAGAATGTGTGCGGGTATGGCCAAGTGACGTCTTCTGGACTAAAAATTAACAGATAAGTAATCTACAGGAATAAAATAAAACGAAACTTTCAAAATTTTGGTTTAAATATTAAAAAATCTAACATTTTCAAAAACTATGAGCTCTTAAAATCTGGGGATAGATATATATGTGTGTGTGTGAAAGCGCTGGTTTTCGTTATGTTGTAGAGAATAATTTGTATTTGTGTTATATCTTAAGGGGAAGTCTACTTAACAATAATCTATTTTATGAATACTTATTCTTGAATATTACAGAAGTTAATGTATGAGGGAGAAAGGAGATTTCGTATTTTGACGTAAAAATTATAACTTGATGGTGTTTTTTCTTTTAGAATTTAATAAAACAATATTGATTTGAATACGTAACATGTGAATTAGTGGTCATTTCAAATAACCATATTGTTTTTTCAACACGTCTAACGAGATCCTGGAAAATGGTGAGTATAAAGTTTGAGTTGGTACTAGACAATATGGCTGCTGCACCAGCCGAAAGAGTAAAAGTAAACAAGGGATAATATGGTATTGAATTTAATTATTAATAGAGTTAATCAGTTAACAATGGCGCCCGAACAGCTGGACCGTTTGCATTAATTTAATTATGCAAATGTGGACCTGTTGCAGAAATGATATGGTTGTTTGAGGTAACTAAAAAATGTGTAAACATAAGTAGTAAGGTTATGTCATGATTATGTGTAGTATGGGTGAGTAGAATATTTTTTTTTTAATAAGTATGGGTTACATATAAAAATATTTTGCAGAGAAATATATCTAAAAGATTTAAAAAAAAAAAAAAATGGCAGATAATAATGATGTCAGCTTATCTGACAGTCAGATAGATATGTTAACAAGATTGTATGATATGATGTACAATAGTTTAGAAAAACAAGACAGCATGTATAACGCTTTAGAAAAACAAGATAGTAATTTTAGAGAATTGAATGACAAATTTGACAAACAAAGTAGGGAGTTCAATGAGAAATTAGATATACAGAGCAATTTTAATAAAAAAGTAGAAGAACAGAATATTCAGTTTCAACAGAGTATTAGCATGACATTTGATGAACTTAAAACAGAAATTAATAAAGTACAAATCAATTGTGAGAGTAACTATAACAAATTGAAATATGCATTAAATGAGACGTTGAGTCATTCATTAAATAGTATGACAAATGTTAAAAATGATGAAATAGTGAAAGATGTAGTGTTAAATAGTGAAGATAATGATATTAATTACAATTCTGAGAGTATAGTGGGGGTAAAGAATAATGGAGAGACAAATGATGAGAATATAATCAAAAATAGTACTGATGAAGTTCTAGAATGTAATAATGGAATGTTAATGTGTGTTTATGAGTCAGAGAGAAAGTGGAAAGAGAGAGTAGATGAGTATGTGGGGCAGAGGGTAAATTTTCCCATTAATTTTTCTGAACCAGAGTGTTCACAAATGTTGTTTTTGAAGGGCAAGAGACCCGTATTGGTAGATGAATTGAAGTGTATATTGATGTTGTATAATGTTGTACCCTCTGTCTGTAATAATTGTGAGAGTGTGATGTGGGGTTATGAAGAGAGAGAGTTGTGTATTGAGAGAGAGATAGAATTATATAAGTTAAAAAGAAATTATGATGAATTGAGAAAAAGATTAGAAGGGGTGAAGATAAACAATATAAAATACTTACCTGTTGAAAGAGAGATAGAGAATTATTTTGATAATACCTTTATAAACAATAAACACTTACCTGATGTAATAGTAGAGGAATATAAGAATGATAAAATAGCTTACCTGACGTTGACCAATAATACTGATGGAGACTGGACAATAATAACTAATGTTGACAAGGTTTATGAAATATTAATAGGGAATAACCCTATAAATTATAATGGCATAATGAATGAAATAAAGTTAATGGATTATTATAATAATAAATGGTATGTGGATAACAATGATGCATGTTATAAATATATTCGATATATATACGATGATGGAGGTTGAAATAAAAATCAGTGAATGGACAATTTAAATATTGTAAATTTTGGTAATGACCTTGCAGACTTGGACATATGAAGTGTGAAACAATTGAACAGTTATTGACGAATAATTTGTAAATAAGGTAGTGAATTCAATTGTGTGTATTATGAAATGTTAGGTAAATAATGTGTATATGTAGTAGAAAAATGTTGTGATAATAATAATAATATTATTAATAGTTTGCAGTCTAAATAAATAATAAAATAATTATGAAGACAATAATTGATGACTTGTAAAATTTTGATAATAATTGAAATATGTTGTGTTTTAATACTAAATTGAAGTAAATAATTTGAGATGTTTAAATATTGTGATTGAAGGATATATGTTTGAATTCTTATAATGAATTTAAATTATTTGATGAGAGTTCAATTTGATAACAATTAATGAATAAATAAATGTTAAATGGTTTAGTTTGTGGAATAACATAATGGTTAAAAATATAGATTAATAATAAATTTGAAAATTTTGAGGAACATAATTACAGCAAAGGATAAATAATGAAATGATGATATATAAAAGAGTTAATAAAAATTTTAAGTAATAATGTTGATAAGTTTTATATAAATTATTTAAAAGAGAATTGTTTGTTTAATGTATGCTAATAATCAAGGTAAATATCTATTTGTTTATTATGTTATGTAATGTATTATACAAGATGTGTGTGTGTGTGTGGCAGGGAGGTTATCCAGGGGGGTAACGAATTAAAAAATTTTTGTTGTATTTTAATAATGATGACTCGCTACTAAATAATTTTGTTTTGATTTGCAAAATAGATGCACTAGATACTTCCTATATTGTGTTTATTATGTCTTACTGTGTTAATTGCATGTAGTATGTTAGGAATAAGGATTACAAAAATATAATAATATTTTATAGAATAAGTTTTCAGTGTGTTTAAAGATTTAAATAAAAATGAAATAAATTTGTGAGAGTTAAAATTTTCAATGGGTTGCAGAAGATAGAAGTTGGGTGATAGTAATTGTTTGAGTAAAACGTTCGAGTCAGTCCAAGTTGAGAATATTGGGGTATTAAAGAGAATGAGAGATGAAATACATGTAATAGAGAATTTGAGTATAAGTAGAGAGACAGTAGTAATGGAGAATATATGTAGAGTTTTGAGTGATATATTGATGTTTATAATTGATGATGTTATTTTGTTGTAGTTGTAGTAAGGTAATGAGATTGAGATTTTGGGGATGGCAATTTTGTAGTAGGGGGTAGTGTAATGTGGGAGTCCGCAACATAATGATAAGTTGGGACGGGATTGGGATCGATTTAGTGGGGAAGGGGTTGCCTTAGGTAGAATCCAGGAACCAGATAAGGGAAGTGAGCTTTTGGGGGGGGGAAACACGTATCCTAAGTACAAAGGGTTAGAGAGTATTTTTTTTATATATCAAGAGAAGGTGGCGAATTGAGTTAAAGTAGTAAGTAGTTAGAGTTAGAGAAGGGTTAGTAGATTTTTTGGTAGAGAGGGGTGTCATACTAGTTAAAGATTTTGTAAGGGAGCGTTAGAGTCATAAAAGGGGAAGATTATGGGTAAATGCCAAGTCGATAAAGTGATATATAATGAATAACGGAGAATCACCCAAATGAATGAAATGGAATAATAATTGCAATGTTATGAAAAAAAAATATATAAAAATTTTTGAGAAGCGAATTAATAAAAGTTAAATTGAGATTAAAAGATAATTTTATGATTTTATATGCAAATTTAATGATGTAAAGTGTGTAAATTTTTAAGATAAAATTGATAATAATAACAATGTGAATTATGAATGTACTATGTTTTCTTATGTTATGTTATGTTGTTAGGTATTCTGATATATGTTAGAAATAAGTAAAAAACAAAACCAGTGCTTCTTAGCGCAAACCAGCACCGTTAAGGGGAAACAGATCAGTTGGGGATATGGTGTTGTATAAGGCCACTATTTGATATTTGACTTGTTGTTTCAGTGTTTGGTGATGCTGTGGCGGCGGTCCTGAGCTGGCCTGCGCGTCAGAGCAGGGGCGTTAAGTATCTGTCTGACTCTACGGTGTTGGGATCTCGAGAGAGAAGTCCAGTATTGTCATTCAGGTGCGGTCACAGTCACCGGACCAAGGGTGAGTTGATTATAATTTTTTTTGTAAACCATACAGGGGGTTGTGGCTACATATCCTGGCTGATCCCTTTAGCAAGTATGAATGTGTCAATGAGATTTTTTATGCTTCGGCATAAAATATCTCATTGAGGGGGTTTTGTAACGGGACATTTTGGGCCTATTTTGGAGTAATAAAGAAGTTTGTATTTTTTTTAATAAAACAAATAACATTTTTTTACTATGATAGGGACAAACGTAAACAAAGGTAAATTCAGTGGTAGCGACAGTGGCAGCACTGCTTGTGACATTATAAAGTGAAAATTATTCAGTAATATTTTATAAAACGAGTAAACAACCGACGAAACTATGCCAAGGTCAACCAATGACACACAAAACTGTAAACAAATTATGTAATTGAACATCAGGCAATGTTACGTCAGCGCCTTACATAACGAAGAATGTAGGTGTGTCGACGCCAGCAGCTTTGTCACACTCACAGAACAAAGCCAGTCGGCCAATAACAACTACAAGTGTCGGACGCGAGTCGTTTTGTGCGTCCGCCGGCTGGGCGGTTTGGGTGAAGTTTTAGTCGCCCGTACCTAAAATGTGAATACCGCAAAACAACAAAATGTGAAGTTATAAATATATTTCGAAAAATATATATATAAATAACAGAAATGAACAGTTTTTCGGAGAGTTAACAGTTTAAAACAAAGAATGTGTGCGGGTATGGCCAAGTGACGTCTTCTGGACTAAAAATGAACAGATAAGTAATCTACAGGAATAAAAAAAACGAAACTTTCAAAATTTTGGTTTAAATATTAAAAAATCTAACATTTTCAAAAACTATGACCTCTTAAAATCTGGGGATAGATATATATGTGTGTGTGTGAAAGCGCTGGTTTTCGTTATGTTGTAGAGAATAATTTGTATTTGTGTTATATCTTAAGGGGAAGTCTACTTAACAATAATCTATTTTATGAATACTTATTCTTGAATATTACAGAAGTTAATGTATGAGGGAGAAAGGAGATTTCGTATTTTGACGTAAAAATTATAACTTGATGGTGTTTTTTCTTTTAGAATTTAATAAAACAATATTGATTTGAATACGTAACATGTGAATTAGTGGTCATTTCAAATAACCATATTGTTTTTTCAACACGTCTAACGAGATCCTGGAAAATGGTGAGTATAAAGTTTGAGTTGGTACTAGACAATATGGCTGCTGCACCAGCCGAAAGAGTAAAAGTAAACAAGGGATAATAAGGTATTGAATTTAATTATTAATAGAGTTAATCAGTTAACATCATAAACCAACGCCTCACATTTCTTTAAATATGCCGGCACATCCATGCTACCATGCGTTCACACACACACACACACACACACACACACACACACACACACACACACACACACACACACACACACACACACACACACACACACACACACACACACACACACACACACACACACACACACACACACACACACACACACACACACACACACACACACACACACACACACACACATTTACAAAGTTACATTTTATTTCATTTCAATTTTGAGCTCATATTAATAAAAGTTGGATTAATTTAAATTTGGACTTCCCTGAGGTGTAGACTTGAAGTTCTGGTCGTGAGTTTCACATTTGTTGATAGACGTTCGGCCGAGATTTCCTGGTTACTTTAGTTTTCTCTTCCTTTAGCTCTGACTCTAAATTTGCATTTTTAAACTGGTGTTCACTGATTGAAAGTCTTATCTGTATTGACTGCTGCGTTATAATTTACATTTTACTGGTTTAAATCACTTTTGCTGGCATTAGTTGCCGGCGAATTTTTTACAGTGTGTTGACGCCTTGGCTGTAGTATGAAAACTGGGGCGAGCAATTGGTACAATGTATGCAAATAGAAGTGTTATGACGTCATTATTCCATTGTTTTATTCGGCTTGCGTCATTGTGATTATGTTTCGGACATTATTATTGCCGTTTCAGTCTGATTTTTAAATTGCTTTGCTCACATCGCTGCCAATACGCACGTAGGCCTTGATCTTGAGCCGAACTGTACAGATGAAATTGCATCGTGTTTTATATCTCTCAGGAAGCCAACCTAACCATCTTTAATATATGAAAATTGCAATAAAATATCTCTTTAGGGCAAATAAATCTGAAGACGGACTTTTGTACCGTCACAGTTGTTCCAGAAATGCTGACATTTTAGCAGAAGATTTCATTCTTTGAAAAAACGTGTGTACTGACATTTTAAAAAGACTTCAAAAGCAACTGAACTTTCTTAACACATTATCTTAGAGACCCGCCCGCTTATGGTCTCTACATGCTGTTGCGTCCTGAACATTTTTGTAAAAGTTTGAGGGCTAATAAAAAATTTGTCCCTTCACTTACATCCATTCTGTAAACAGTACATTAAAGTAAACGTCTTCTGCTTAAAAATGATATATATTTTATTATAGTGTTTTGTAGTTTACTTTCTTTTATTAAGTTGAGAAAAGTACACTTCTTCACTTAAAAAAGAATTCAGCTTGACTCAATTTGTGCGCAGTATTTTAATTTTAAGATTACAACTGTACACAAAATTATAGTGTTTACACCTCAATGTTGTTTTATCCAAAATTTACTAAAATAGTCGAAAACAAAAGACGTCTTATCAATTGAGGTTAGGACACAACTCTCTTTCTCACACACAGGTAACCGTGGTTGTTCATCTAACTCACACCATGAACTTGAATTTGATATATGAAAGTATTACTTTGCACATCTTTTGAGTTTTTAATAGGTTCAATAAAAACTGAGAAGTGTTAGTTATATCATTAGCATCACCTATCACAGTGTCACTATAATTAACACACGTTACCACTAATTTTTCTGAATATGAATTTGATGAATCGGTGTCAGAGCGAGTATTGTTTATAATTTCATTGATGTCTTCTTCTGTAAGATAATCCAGGAATTCATTTTCAATAAACAAAAATATAACAAAAACACGAGTATCCCATGCACAAGCTGAAGTTAAATAACAAACATGTCTTCACTCATCAAACACATGTACTAATACAAACAGAAATATTTTTCCCCATGTTTGTTCCAGTGCGTGCTGACCTCTACAGTTTAAATAGAGAACTAAGGTATTCCATTACACGGGAACTAAGCCTGTGGATGTATAGGAACCTTCATGTTTAGTTTAAAGTACATCAAATTCGCGGACATACCAGGTATGTCCTTAAGATTCCCACGCTTGTGTGACTTGACGTACTAGGTTCATACATAGGGCGTTATGTGTTAAAAGAGCAATAACTTGTGATGAAACTTTGGATATTTAAATATGATCCTGAGACAAAATGTCAGTTCATTTACTGGAAAAACTATCCACAAGTAAAAAAAGCAAGAGTGAGCAAATAAAAGTTCAAGGCAATGTTTTATTTTCATATCAGGAGGTTGATCACAATGGAATGGATCCTGAGGGACAATCAACCAGACTTATTATTTAGAAGTTCTGACCAAACTCCATGAGCAAATAAGGAAAAAGAGGCCTGCTTTTTGAAAAAAAAAAAAGGTAATTAGGTCGTTCATGTAGACAGTGCTCCTGTTCACAACGCAATTTCTGTAAAGGAGTTTATAGTATGGAAATGTATCCCGGTACTGGAACACACACTGTATTCATCTGACTCGGCAATTTGTTTTTTTTTTTTCAATTCCTCTGATCAAGAGTAGCCTAAAAGGGCCCACTTTCAATCTATGGAAGAAGTGGGAGAAGTAGAAGTAAAAACATCAAACCTACTAAAGGAGCTTACAGATGATCAACTGCAGCACTGCTTCGAACAGTAGAAAATTCAAATGGAATAGGCCTATTGTGTGAAAAGGA
Source organism: Magicicada septendecula (assembly GCA_034769895.1). NCBI lineage: Eukaryota > Metazoa > Arthropoda > Insecta > Hemiptera > Cicadidae > Magicicada > Magicicada septendecula. The sequence continues at coordinate 387,808,807 of CM068373.1, forward strand.
AAGGGGAGTGTATTGAAGAGGATAAATGTTAAAATGTAATGTTTTGTAAGTAAACCATGTTTATGAAGCCAGTGTGGTTATTTAATAGCCACAATTTGTAATTTTTTTTAACAGATATCAGTTTGGTAGAATCTTGAACGCTTTAATCAGGTATATCAGATTTGTCACACCTGTAATTTTTTTACTTTTGTTACACAATACACTTGATTCACTCTGTGTGTGTGTGTGTGTGTGTGTGTGTGTGTGTGTGTGTGTGTGTGTGTGTGTGTGTGTGTGTGTGTGTGTGTGTGTGTGTGTGTGTGTGTGTGTGTGTGTGTGTGTGTGTGTGAATTATAATAGTGCCAGCATACCATATTTCATAACTTGTCCCTTGAAATAAGACAGAATGCTCAAGACAATGAATGATCGTTTTCCAAAACCTAGCTTTACTTAAATAAGTGGACACTCACTCTCTCACTGAGTTGTACTTTGTGCGTTGTTGTATTGCATTGAAGTTTTTGAGATTTTGATGTTGACACTATAACACAACTTATTCAGTTAGCTATTAAACCTAAATGTGCATCCGACTGAACTGCAATTTTGGCTGATTGTCACTAAGATATATAACAGCAACATATAAAAACAGTTTTTTAATGACATGTAATGCGGAAAATTCAAAAATGATGTCAACTGTTTTGATTAAACCTCGTATATGATAAGTCGGTTTTTGTCATTTTGTTTTCAGGCAGCAGGGGGTGGGCAGGGTGTACATAAAGTCAGTTTTCCCTATTTTGTGGCATTTAATTCACTGTTAAATAATATGGAGCTTGTCAAGAGGATATATCTGAATGCTACAAATGAGAATCGTAATCAGGAACTCACCAAAGGTAAATGTTTGTTGGCATTTATAATATATACTGTTTTAATATGAACTCTACCCTTTATACATGTTCTGTTGAAAGAGTTTAAGTCTAATGGCCGTGTCTGTGGGTGTGGGGTGTAGTTTTCTATTATCAATGATGCAGCAAGGGAGGATTTGGAACTTACCCCACTCCCCTAAGGAATAAAGAAAAGAGTGTGACAAAAATTAAAAGTATGTGCAGAGAAGAATTATATAAAATTAAATAATCAGGATAATTAGTTACACAGTGCAAGCACTTTTAATTACGGTACATTATACCCCTCTTGCAAGTACAAATCGCTTTATGTAAACACAGTACTAGTTGTCTGATGGTTGTCCTAATTTAAGAGATTATATCCTAAATTATTGAAGTTTTGTTGTTTATGACGTGTCTGAGTAATAATACGTGATGCATTGTTCTTAGGGAGTAGGTGGAGATAGCCTTTGAATGCTTATTAAGCCTACAGTATATCCAACTCACTGTACAATACGTATAATGCAGAAATTTATTCCACAGCAACATAAAATATTTGTATATTAAACAGTCTTTTTTTTGTTTGACGTTTGTATCTTGCACATTTGTGCCTGCTGTGACAGGGGTTTTCAATCTGTATTTAATATTTGTTTGTGTTTTTTAATTTAGCACTTTGTTACCATTTTGAAAATAAATCAGAAATTAAAACCTTAAAACACGTCCATTATTCCATACAAAATGTAGACCTAAGACCAAATGGAATGCCATTTAAAGCCCTCCACAATGTCTACCAGTGAATTGATTTATATGGCAACTCTAAGAAAATGTGTGGCTAACCACATGTGCACAAATTCATGCATCCGGTAGCATGAATTTGAAATGTTTGTTTTGAGGACTTGTCATAAAGATTTTATGAGAATCTGATTCATTTGTGTGTCAAAGTGAGTAGACTGATCCATTTGCTGCAAACATTACAGACACATATCCAGTAAGGTGACCATTTCAGAATATTTGTACAAAACATTTAATACAATCAGCATCTGCAGAAGATAGGAGAAAATGTGTGCCAATTCCCTGATATCGTTATTAAATTTTAGATGTCTATTAATTAACTCTTATGTTTTCACCATTACCTTCTCCATTACAACAAAATAAATACCAAATAATGAATTTATGTAGTTTAATCAGAAAATCTAGCCTGCCTCCCAGAACCCTCCCTTGAAGGAAATCAAGCTGCACCACTGGGGGTGGGTTATTATACAACATGGCTTGTGTTCAGTTCCCACAGTGTGAAGATGCTCTGGAGTATAAGACACACTTTTGATTTTGTATGGACAATTTGAGAAACAGTGTCACACAGTATTCTGGTTACTTGTCTACATTTGGCCTTGAGGAGTCTGTTGTAGAGATGTTTGAAACATCAGACAGAGGGGTCTGTCAAAACGTTTGAAAATATAAGCACTTATTTGTCTCCCCTGGGTAACAGTTGTCCACTTCCACAGTCCACGTGGTTTAGAGGTCCTGTGTTTTACTTCCATGTTCCATAAGGAAATGGAAGTATGGTGATGGCAAAAAAAATCGTGTTCAAGATAAGGGCTGATTCTGATTGTACTACCCTCAAAACATGAAGAAAAAGCGGTATGGAGAACCATACATGACTTCCATGTCCTAAAATTTATATTTAAAATCATTTAAATGTTAATTAAATAAGTGGATGCTTGAGTTCTGAAAAAATTACGTATCAGCTAAAATGGTACCACCATGTCAGGTGGATTAAGACTATCCTCAACCTTCGTGAGGAAGGACTGTACTTTTGGATAAAATGTCTGTAGGTCGAACGAAGAGCTAGCTAAAGGTAGCTGCGATCTGATTCCTGTAATGAAATTGGACTCTCGCTACGAGGGGCCGGGGGATGTCTATAGTGTTATCAAAGTCTTTCCTGTCAATACTATACTAGTCATTTTTCTTTTTTAAAATCGAGTCTTGATTTCTTTCTTTCCATTTGTCTTCTGATTTCCTGAACGACTATTCTGTTCACCCGTATATATATAAATTTCTCAGCAAAACATTTCTTCCTTAATACGTTTGTGTCTCCTGTTTAACACCCACCATTCTGATCCATGTCATAACGCTATATTCCACACAGGCTAGTAAATAACTAGCCATCAGGGAGGTCAAAATATTTTCAAGGAGGGGCAAACAATTTTCCAAAGGAAAAAAATATTTATATATTTTTCATACATACACACATGCACATCTTAGTTTATAATTCTCATATCATAATAGAAATAAGTACACAGATTGTATTAATTGCTTTAATACAACAACACTGCCCAGCGATCCACAGGAATCAAATCGATGTCCACCTTTTCGAATTGCACGCGTTGTGTTGGTGTGGGTTCAGCACTTTCCATTTAAAAAGCGTGCAAACATAATAAAATAAACATGAGTGAGGCCAGAAATAACGTGAATTTTGTATGTGCGTGTGTGTGTGTCCTGCCGGCCTTTTTATTGCGGTAATCACAATAATAAAACTTTGGAAAAGTAAACATTACATAATTGAGATATGCTTGCCTGCCAGGAATGATATATTTTCACTCATACGTGATTTAAATTAAAATGAAAAATATAGAATTTTGTTAAAGTGAAATGAAATGTTTCCATAGAAACGTATTACACATATAGAATTATAAAATTTACTTCCTCCATCATCAACTACCATTTTAATTTATTAAAAAAATTACCCCCTCCCCCATCAACTACCCTTTTCATTTATAGATATTTCATCTACCTTTCTACAGTGGATTATTATGACCTTCTTTTCAGGATACTTTATTTATCAAAATTAAGCAATTTACTCTTGTTAAAACGTAAAACATTGCAGGTAAACTACCCCTTTCCCTTAACCGATCTTCACCAAAAACAATAGGCCTTCAGTCCTCTACAATTCAGGGCTGTGTGCAAAAAATTATTTGATTCTGTTTGAATTTGCGGCTGTTATAAATTGGCCATAGAAAAAAATTCCACACACACACACACTTTTTTTCATGTTTTGATGGTAGTACAATCAGAATCTGCTGTTATCTTGAACACGATTTTTTTCTCCATGACCATACTTCCATTTCCTTATGGAACATGGAAGTAAAAGTCATTTTTCGAAAAGTGTCTGTGTGTGTGTGTGTGGTGGGGGTAATTTTCTATAAATGAAAATGAGAGTTGAAGGGGGAGGGGATAGTTTTTATTTGTAAGTCATGTGTACTACATTATCGGCAACAAAGAAGTAGTTCGTTGTTAAAATTCCTTCCCGGGCTGTTTGGTGTGGTCCAAAGCTTTCTATAAAACCAAACGTTTCCGCAGTGCTATCAACTGCCTTCATCAGTGAAAATCGAATGCGCTAACATGAGGTGGTATACGTTAGTGACCACAGTACTGTGGTTAAGGCTGAAGAAAGAATTAGTTTCTATGGAAATATTTCATTTTGAAAATTATTTTAAATATAAATCTTAGAACATGGAAGTCATGTATGGTTAAAACCATAAACCATACCGATATTTTGACTGTTAGTGCTATGTGCACACTGCTCAAGGCCACCATAATCAAAACTGCTACACTTAATGGCACTGATACATCGGTTTGTGTGTATCTTGGATGTGTGGGTATTATGTGCTACAATAGTTATGTTAATAAGCACACACACGTTTCCATTAAAATTCATGCATGTTGAATACATTTACATTGCTCAAGATCACATTCAGATAAATACTGAAAATAATATACATAGAATGACAACCCAGCACATGCCACATAACAAAGCCCTATTGGAGCACATGTGAAAGTGTCCAAAAAATTCTCAAAATTGGTTTTGGATATTGTTTATATAGTAGTCTGATTAAAGTTGTTGATGTTACATGAAATCAATTTTACCATTTCAGTATGTCATGACGTAACATTTTTACATCACATATCCAACACGATTGCCAGGTACAACTATTCTGAATACATGTTTTGTCTTCTGCAAATAAATGAGAAAGATTATTGTTATTTTGAAATATAATTTTTGAGTATGTTTATTGGAAGGTATGTTTTTTAAATTATTAGTTCGAATGTTATAGCAAAAATATTGAATCAGGATTTTGTATTTTCAGAGGAGTTTCTGTATTCAGCACAAATGATGTCTCAGATTACGCCTCTTGAAGTCGACATTTTGTTTCTTCTTTGCCATCTTTTACACCAAACAGCGTAGGTAGTAATTTATATTTGCCAGAAATAAGTACCTTATAAGGTGTGTGCATGTGGATGTGCATGTGTGCTTGCGTGTGTGTGTGTGGGGGGGGGGGGAATTTACACAGGAGAGGTTATGGTTCTATTATAAACAAAAAGGATTTTATCTAATCCAGAAACTACACTCTGTACCCTCTTTTAGTAATATGCTTATTAGTAAAACATTTTTTGCCTAGCTGTAATGTGGCATCTTCAAAGATTATATTAAGGCTTGGGATCCCTGCTAGTCCATAAAGATATTATTATTTCTGGATTTTGGTATTAAAAGTTGCATATCACTAAGAATTTACAAACAATTTTCAATGCCAAATTCTGAACTGTTGTTCAGTTATAATTTATACGATACAGTGGAATTCGTATTTGTGAAATTCATGTTGTGTTAGAATATTATAAGTTTCTGTGTCTCAAATACGAGGGCTATCCAGAAAGTAACAGACGTTTTGAAATAAAAAATTTACAAAATGAAAAAACAAAATTTTATTATATACATTTGAAAGGTGCACTCTTAAGCTATTTTTCTACATAATCGCCATTCAAATTAAGGCACTTATCATACCGTGGCACAAGTTTTTCAATACCGTCTCTGTAGAAATCTGCCGCTTGCGATTTCAACCACTGGTTTACACCGGCATGCAGTTCGGCGTCAGTATCAAAGCGTTGTGTAGCGAGCCATGTCTTCATCGCTGGGAAGAGGTGATAGTCGCTCGGCGCCAAATCTGGGCTGTATGGTGGATGATCGAACACCTCCCATCCAAAACCATCGAAGAGCTCTCGGGTATGATTGGGCGTGTGTGGACGTGCGTTGTCATGAAAAAACAAAACCTTTGCACTAAGTTTTCCCCGACGCTTGTATTGTATCGCGCGCCTTTACTTTCTCAGTGTTTCACAATACCTCTCTGAGTTAATTGTTGTGCCACGTTCAAGAAAATCAACGAGAATCACTCCTTCAGAGTCCCAAAACACAGTAGCCATGATCTTTCTTGCTGACAGCGTTTGCAAACACTTCCTTGGTTTCTTGGGAGAATTTGTGTGTCCCCATTCCATCGACTGCCTTTTTGTTTCACTATTGACATGCTTCACCCAAGTCTCGTCCCCAGTTACGATACGATCGATAACTTTGTTACCATTTTTGTTGTAATCTTCGAGGAAAGTTAGTGCTGCAGCCAGTCTCTGTTTTTTGTGGTCTTCCGTTAGGATTTTCGGAATCCACCTAGCACAAAATTTGTGGTAACCAAGCTTTTCCGCCACAATTTCATGCACCAAACTCCGTGAAATTTGGGGAAAATGTTTCGAAAGTTCCGTAATCGTGAAACGACGATCTTCACGAATTTTGTCGTTGATTTTCATCACTAGTTCATCAGTCACAAGGCTAGGTCTACCACTGCGGTCCTCATCGTGAACATTGGTACGGCCATTTTTAAAATCAATGCACCATTGCCTCACTCGGCTTTCACTCATTATTCCTTTTCCGTACACATCACAAAGTTGGCGATAAATTTCAATTGGTTTGTGATTTTTTGCCAACAAAAACCTAATCACAGAACGCACCTCACAAGTGGCGGGATTTTCTATTGCAGTGCACATTTTAACACGTCACAGAGAGCAAAGTAAGAGGGGCACAGACCGCACGCTACCACAGCTGGGTGCGTACTGAGTGTAGGAACGTTCTGACACCAAGATGGCGGCTCTGTCCCCGCCCACCGCCGCGTCGGTCAAAACGTCTGTTACTTTCTGGATAGCCCTCGTATTTGTTGATGACGTGTTTTGGCAACAGTTTATTGCAATTACTTAAAATGTTTCTTGACAAGTAGTTTATAATTCGTTGTAACTATTCTCTGTTCATATTTTCATTACTACGTTTCATTATTTCTATTCATTTTCTGTAACTGGGAAATTAATGAGACATCTTTATTCCTGTTGTCCGAACAACATGCTGTAAATCATTTTTCAAGTAATACTACCAGGGGTAAAGAGATTTTTCAGATATAATCAGTATCATGTATCAGTGCTATACTGTAGAAGTGTTTTAAGTGAAATAACATGCTCTGGTATGAAATTCTAAGTAAATGGCATGTGAAGTGAATTTAAATGAAATTGTGTTATCATCTGTAGCTTGTAGTGTATGCTGTCATCTACAGAGTCTTCTGTAAAGTAATATTGTATTTTACATAACATATACAGTACTCTTAAGTTTATAAGTTAAAACAAACTACTACAGTAAAACCTGTCTTAAGTGGCCATCGTTGGGTCTCCGTAAAATGTGGCCGCTTAGAAAGGTGGCCGTTTAATGAAGGGTTGGTGGGTGTTGTGACAATACAGTATATTAAGTAAGGATAATCAGCTATATCATTTTTGTATGTACTTGCAGTTGTATTCCTATTTAGAGCACGTTACAATGAAAATACATATATTACAACACGTGATAAAGAAATCATACTTTTGAAAAATAGTCAATATTTGAAATTATTTGAATATGCTTTGAAAAAATGTGCATTGTTTCATGGTAGCAGTTTTATTTTTACTTGGGTTATTTTTTACCAAACAGTAATATGTACTAGGCTGTTTCAGAGCATTCTCACCACATTCCTTGTTGAGAGTAACGCAGATACTTTTGATCCTCCCAAGAGATTGTCACACTTCTTTTAAACTATTGGTGCGTTCTTTAATTTCTTCTTCTTCACTCTGTACGTCATCATCCATATTCAAAACACGTGTTCATTTTGTGATACTCTTCTGACGTCAATCGGATCGCTAAAAATTCGTGCCCATATATGGTTAGGTTTATATATTTTGTGACAGTAACGTCTACGTCACACTGGCTGATTCATACCATCCCAATTTCGAAAGTCATATTTTGTTCAGATTCACATAGATCGTATTATTTCACAATATTACAATAATTATACCCATTTTGTACTGTCACAATACCCCCTCAATGAGAGGTTTTATGCCAAAGCATAAAAACTCTCATTGACAAAACCTAAAAAAATCAGCCCGGACATGGCGCCATTACCCTCCTTATTTTTTATTAAAATCATGGGTTACTCACCCCCTGATCCAGTGATTGTGGCCGCACCTGCATGACTTTACTGGACTTCCTGTTATAGAATCCCAACACCATAAAGCCAGACAGGCACTAGACGCCCCTACCCTGACACGCTGGTCAGCACAGGGTCGCCACCACAGTGTCACCAGATTCTTAAACAATCAGTAAAACATTACTAACTGGCCTTTCATTTTCCTTATCCTGAACTGATTTGGTTTCCTTTTAGCCGTACTGGTTTGCCTTTTTTCGAAGTACTGGCTTTCTTAACTTCTAAATATACACATAACATTGTTTAACAGCAATGTCCTTAACCTAACATAATATGTTTTCTCCTAAACATCTAACATCGATCTTCTTTTGGAAGTTATCATTCCAAATTCAAAATGATTTACTAATTCCAGTCGGAATTTAAGAAAAAATAACTTCATATTACTTTTTTTTCACTTAAACATCTCATTTTATTGCTCAATTTTCTCATCATTAATGCAGATTACTACTGCTATCTGTATACAATACATGATTAACACAAAAATGAAAAATTATACAATACAACTAGTACAGTCAACCAAATGTGTATTTTAACACGGTCTTGTTAATCGCTATATCGTGATTTAATCATCACTCTCCTCTATTTTATCAATCATTTACTCTCCTCCACATCATTTTCTTAATATCCCATACAATTCAAATCAAAAATAAATTTTTTCAAGTTTATTCCCAACGTTTCCATCCTTTACCTTAATTAAACCATTTCAAATTAGTTTAATTCCATTATAAAATTTTATAATTACATAGATTGTAACGGTACAAACCAAGAGGTCTGTTTTAATTTCCTAACAATTGTAAAAAGTGGTAGCAACCCAGGCTGAACAATGTTTTGATCACAAACGCTTGACATTTTTGAACACCTTTTAGTCCACCTCGTATCAAGCCGTGCGAGGCGCAAAAGCAATTAAGCATCTGGGAACGTGTAAGAGCGCGCGTGTGTGCTGCTTTTTTGCGACATGTGCTCAGAGGACAAAAGGGCATGAGAAAATATGTAGTCTCCAACCCAAAGTTCATAACTGAAGGAAGGCGAATTATTCCCGCTAACCGCCTTTAAACCAATCACGGAATGAGTGACGGTGACGCCTTACGCTTGGCGGGTGAATGAAAACTGGTAGTTAAATGAAGAAGATGGAGCAGACAGTGCACAATACCGAGGACTTCCTACAGTTAAGTAAAAGTGAAATTTTTAATAATTTGCCAAAAGTTTATAGTAAACACTAAATTAATAATGAGCTCAATAACGGGGGTTTATTCAAATACGTAAAGGGAGTGAGAGCGTGTGTGTGTGAGGGAAATATGGAATAAAGGGGGAGAAAGGAACGTTACTTATTTGTATAATCTATAGAATTTATAATATTGTAACCCTATTAACCAAAATATTGGAAAAGTAAAGAAGGTAATTGTTATAGTAAATAAAACAATGTTTGAATCGTCATAAATATGTGTTAGTTGTAAGTTATTACGTCATTACCATTTCCGAATGTTCTGTGCTGAAAAATTCGTCTAGTCGTTCCATGGAATTTTCTGAGTTGTGGGTAGTCAGATTGCAAAATTGTCCAGTGTTTTTAATTAAGGAAGAGTATAAAAGTTTACATATTTCAACTACAAAAATATGTTGGCGGCCCTGAACTTCTGTTGGTGTTTTTAAAAGGTAAGTAGCGAGAGTAAGATCGCAAAATAAGGTTGTGGCAGTATTATTTTATTTATTTATTTATAAATTTGGTTGTAACTTCACAAGATGTCAATTAATATTAACAATCAATCCTCATTATTATAACACACTCAATCAGAATTATTAACATTGATTACACATCATACAGCATACGGGTTGCCGTCATAAAGAGAGCCAAATGTATGAACAAAAAAAAAATCAAGTTTTAAGAATATTTATATTGGAATAAATGCACAATAGTATACAGAACATTACAAAATGCAGAGCAGAGCTGAAATACTGCAATACAATTTTTGAAGATTTTTTTATCCTGAAGTACTACATAGGAAAATGTCCAATTGGTCACACATCTAAACACAAAGGAAAACCTCATAAAACAATGCTAGAATGATGTAATTATATGAATTAAATTAAAATTCATTGTCATTAACTGACCTCTGGTGAAATTGCTATATATTTTTTTTTAATTTTAAGGAAATTTTCAATAAAATGTTAACAATTTCAGTTTGGTCGTGTTTACAAAGGCAACTTTAACAATAAACTAACCTCATACCAGGAGATATTTCCAAACACATCAGCATAGTAACAATCAGTGTTGTATAATATCATCAAAAGTGAAAATGAACAAAATTTCTCGGATTAAAAGTTGAAATTATCCGAATCGTGGCTGTGACCGAGTGGAACCTGCCGTGACCGATTGGACAAACAATGATGTGATGTCAATAAACGTATTAAATAACTATAGTAACTGTTGGAATGTATTATGCTAAATAAATTATGCAGAGATTGATTAGAATAAGTGTATTCAATTAAAGATCAAAGTTACAAGTGAAGAGTATCATGACAACTGAGAGTTACCTGTGACACAAAAGTAAAACAATACTGCAGCAAAATAATTGTGTCAGTTATTTTTCAATATTTATTTTTTTGTAAAAGAAACAACAATTTAAACAAGGCAAGCCTTCTATTACCTTTAGTCGTACACTAAACAAGTAGCAAGTTTCAGATAAATTTAGTTAAGAGCGTTTCAAATTTTTCAGCTTTTAAAATTGCTATTATATTGAAAAAAGAATTGGTAGGCTAGATTATATGGACATTCAAAAATTTTAAATGAGTAAGTTCAGAAATGAAATAGTTTTGACTCATATTTTTAATAGTATTTTATATTATTTTGCAGCACATATTATTGCAAAGTTTGTCATACTCGAAATAATAGATATTTATAAAATAGCTTAATTTATTAACAGTTCTGAAAAAGAAATATTAATTCGGCTAGAAATGCTTTAGAATACTATTATTCGTCCCTAAAGCATAATTGTCACAGCATTCATAAAGAACATGGAGCAACCTGTCCTATCGGTCGCGCTATGTCTCACTCGGATGCGCGACCGATAGGACAGTGACCGATTGGACATTCGGCACTTATTTCGCGTCAACTCGCTGCCGTTGCTTGTCTCGTGACTTGTTTTGAGGTTAGGCTTGCGGCTTTTTGTCGCAGTTAGTTTACACAATTAAAAATTCACACGTAATATTATTACTGTAAAGATATTAAAGTGACCGATAGGACACATATTAAACATACTGTAAAATACGTACCAAAACTTTTTATATTTTCTCGAAACTATTAAAGATAAACTGTAAACAACCCACATGTACCAACGAAAGCATTTATCACACAATGGAACTGCCTGCTGGATATAATGCGCTCTTCTTCTTTCGAACTTTTGGAAGGAGTTTTAAATTCGCGTCGCTCGTTTACGATTTTCGGAGACTTCATTATTTATATTAAAATAATAATTTTCGACAGGTTCGTGGTATATAATTTCAGCTGTATTCCATTTTATGGAAAGTGTATTATTAATTCATTATACAAATTCACAATAAAACGTTTCATATATATATTTTTTTTGTAAAAAAACTTGTATGTTCAAGGTAGGGACAGTCACCGATTGGACAAAACGTCATTACATAATTTGTTTTTGTTACGTTTTATTGCTTTTTTCAACAGGTTAGTGGGTATAATGTTTTCAAAACAATCATTTATGAAATATATACCATTTTTAATACTAAAAATATTACAATTATTTCGTTACAAGTTTGGGACTTAAATTGTCCCTCTTTATGATGGCAGCCCATACACACACTGTGTATTTTCAGATACCATATCATAATAAAAACATAACCTAACACAATACATTTAACATCAATACACATTTATATACTATCTACATCCTGTCATGTCATTGTTTACCAAAACGCATTACATAAGTTAGCCAAGTATTTACACCATTAGCTAAAATAACTAAATGTTCATTCACTATATATCTAACCTCCATCATGAAAAATTAAGCTGACATTAACATAACACATTTCTGTTTTGTTTATGTTTATCATATTAGTACTATTTATATAATAACTCTTTAAATTTGTTTTATCCATTATACCATAACAGCTCACCGGATCATTCCACCTTATTATCTCATAAAACTTGTCAACATTAAGTATGGTCAATTCGCCCTTAGTCTTTTTTGTCATCACCAGGTAAGTTATGATCTCATAATCATAGTCATCATCTGCTACTAGTACACCGATTCTATCACCAAGTAAGTGGTTATTCTCAACAGTGTTATCATCAAAATAATCATCAACATTTATTGCACAGGCTAAGTATTTCATATAATCTACTCTCTTAATATTTAATCTCTTAACTAATTCTTCATAACCTCTTTTAACTTGAACATCTCCATCTCTCTCTCTCTCTTTATAATCTCTTTCCCAACCCCATTTAATTGTAGTTGTTTTGATTGTTCATCATCTTTTTTCACAGCACTAAACTTTATAGAATATTGAAACTTTCAACTTGTGAAACTTTTGTCTTTTCTTCTCGTACGTGTTTTGGCGTGGTGTTCGCCTTCGTCAGCTTTGAGACAGACTGCCATTAACCTGTCAAAACCTGCCATTAACCCATTTAATTCTCTCATTCCATGCAGAGGGCAATACAACATTATTAAAACACATCCTGGCTTTACCAGGGAAATCATAACGCATAAAGAGATTATTTGTAGACCATTTGTCTCCCAAATAAATTGTCGAGGCACTTACATCCTCTAACAACACTCGTGAAGCCTTTACTTCACCTACCACACCACGGGGAAAATTTGCCCTCCACCCCCCATATTCTCTTAAACTCTCCCTCCACTCTCTCTCCAGCTCATTAACACTTATTATTACCCATCACTAACCTCAACTCCCATTATATTCTCATCATCCCTACTATCATTCACTGTATCACTTTTTGATACCCCATTTTCAACTACATCTTTATTATTATTATACATTATTTCACCATTATAATCATCATTATAATTAACACTATCACTTACCTTGTCAACTATTCCTTCATTATTTATATTCTCATTTGCACTTAACTTGTCATCATTATGATTACCACTTGTATTTTCACTATCAGAACCGATTACCTGGTTCTCTATTGCTTCATTGTTTATTTTCTCCATACACTTACCTGTGTCTTTTTTACTCTCTTTTCTCTTTCTGATATTATTCACATCATCTTGCATTTGTTTCACGATGGTACTACAATGTTCATCAATTTCGTTTAGACGTTTGTTCATATTAATTTCAAATTTGACGTTATTTTGTTTCATTTCATTAAAATTACTCTCAAATTTAATGTTTTGTTTACCGAACTTACTATTGTTTACATCAAAACATTTATTGATATCACTACTTACTTCATTAAACTTAGTATCATTTACATCAAAACGACTATTCATATTATCAGACATTGTTCTCATTAACTCAATCATATCGGCCATTGACCATTCTTTTTCTTTTATTTTGGTTGTCACGGGAGTAGATTCTGCTTCCGCTTTACTCATTATAATTGACTCGGTTAGACTGCTGTCTTTATTTAATACACAAGTTGACTGACTTTCTGATTCATTAATGACCGTTGAGTCAGACAAGCTGATTTCCTCCTCATTGTTCTCCATATTTTACTTATTTTTCTTAAATACTGTTTACAATTTAATATTGAGATGAATAAATGAGTGTTTATATGTACTAAACAAAAAATGTTTTCAGACCACATGCTATTTTGAACATCTTAACCTAAAAATTTCAAAATTTTGCCGCCGCTCCCCAGCCTATTTCCTGTCATCCAATTTCAGGCCTATTTTATGTCAAATTTACATAAAATCCTGGCAGGGATTCGCCAATTGTAAAGGAATTAATCTTTTTCAAATCTACTCGCCCAAAATATCACCTACCTTGGCAATCTATTCTTCGTCAGCACGTAACAGGGTCGCTAGCATATTTGGAGATAATATGCAAACTATTCCACTTTTTTCATTAAACAATACTTGTATGATTTACACTTAATTTCCCTGGACTCAGAAGACTAGAATTCGTTTAGGCGAGATTTGGATGCAGCAAACAGACGAGGTTTCAGCGCAATAATACATTCAATACGTGGTCTTTGTGATATAGAAATTGATTTTTATTTTCATTTTTTGATGTTAAAACGGGCGTTACCCCTATATATATATTATGTATTGTTTGTATATTATGTAATACCCACAGTTATTCTATTAACTAGTGAATTGGTGGGGTGGGGGGGTAAGTGACTCCCGCGTGAAATACAGTACAATCGGTCACGCATACAGTACAATCGGTCACGCATACAGTACAATCGGACACGCATACAGTACAATCGGTCTCGCATACATTGCAATCGGTCACGCATACAGTACAATCGGTCACGCATACAGTACAATCGGTCACGCATACAGTACAATCGGTCACGCATACATTACAATCGGTCACGCATACAGTACAATCGGTCACGCATACAGTACAATTGGATCGGTCACGCATACAGTACAATCGGTCACGCATACATTAGTAAATCACCCAACATTGAACATATATATTCATTATTTGAACATTGAACATATATATTCATTATTTGCACAAGATTACTTTATTTAAATCTATCAAGGCGAACCAGTACTTCGCTTTCACGCTCTCGCTCACTCTCTGAAATCCCCCGTTAGATTTGAGCTCTCATTACGATCTGAATTTAGTGGTTAATGCTGGATACATAGTTGTTGATAGCTGTCTGGTTGACTTAGTTTCAAAAGTACTTATCTGGATACGTTATTCCACATGTGGCATCATTGTTCTTATATTGCACTTTGGTTTCAACACTCACGAAACTGTTAAACTGTTAATTAATTTTGGTGATGAACTTGTATACTCGAAGAAATTTATTTAGCACTGTTTTAAATGTATTTTCACTTGTTTAAAGGCCTAAATCGACTTTGTCCGCGGATTTGGGTTAACACACCCGTACGGGTTGACTATCTGGTTCGAACAGGAAGATGGCGACTGACGACTGTATACTTTATGAGTTGGTCACATGGTACCCCTTCCTTGTTGACCAGGCCGTATCGAAACATTCTAGAACATCGTAGAAGCTAGGAGTTCGTTTCCGTATTAAAAACACGTGTTCATTTTGTGATACTCTTCTGACGTCAATCAGATCGCTAAAAATTCATGCCCATATATGGTTAGGTTTATATATTTTGTGACGGTAACATCAACGTCAACATCACACTGGCTGATTCATACCATCCCAATTTCAAAAGTCATATTTTGTTCAGATTCACATAAATCGTATTATTTCACAATATTACAATAATTATACCCATTTTGTACTGTCACAGTATTGGATTTCCAGTCTTTTCAAGTTCAGTCTTTGTTTTGAATTATGCTGTTGATTTGTTGAATTTAAGAAAACTTTGGCAAGTTTCCTTGCTGAAACGCCCTTATCACTTTCAAAAATAACACTTGCTTAGCTTCTAAATTTAAACTTAAGTAACACTCTTTCTTTGTTACTTATTTTTGACACACTGTTAAGTTACACAATAAATTACAAAAACACTCAAACACCCGCGGATCACTTACGCAAATTCAACGTTATAACTTCCGCTATAAATTCCGAACGTTCGCTTGTAACTGACTGCTTACTACTGTTTCAACGTTATTGAGACTACGACAGTTTATTGTGTAGGCCTACAAGTAACATTTTGTGAATTTAAAAGTATGCAGGTATAGACGGTTAGATTGTTTGCCTTATCTTTTAGTTGAGTCAGGTATAAACACGATTTTAGTATTCCTAGAAATATGTATTGTCAAACTATTGTGTCTACTGTACTGTATTCCAAAGGACCGAACATGCAATAGGTGGACCGTTTAAACAAGGGAACAAAGCCATTATGGGCTAACTGCTGGCTGAGGGAGGAGGTGACCGTTTAATGGAGGGGAAGTTTACATTCAGGGGTGCCTACAGGGGGGTATCGTGTCGCCATTGGCGACATTTGAAAAATTTTTGGGGGGGATTTTTTTTTTACTGTTGTATGAAATTTACTATTACTAAAAATAACGAATACAATGTGAGAACGTATTTCCTGGTCGCAATTTGCGTCAAAGCTTGGTTAAGGGGGCTGCATGGTGTATCACGTGATGAGACATCCACGAATTACAGTACAATAATTTTAGTGTACAAAATACAGCTTTATATTTTAATTTATTAAAAAAGCGATTATTTGTAAATACATATTGAAAAACAAAGAAGGCGAGACTGGTCAAGTTGTAGGCTAAACAATTTCTTGAAGTCATAAAATACTTAAAGAAAATTAGATCGTTTGAAAGCGAATGGAAGTTCCCTACGTAGGTGGAACAGACGCTTTCAAACGACCTAAAGTTCTTTAATTATTTTGCTGCTTCAAAAAATTTTCTCGTGTACAACTTGAGCAGTCTCACTTTCCTTATTTATCTACATTTATTTTCAAATAATCGCTTATTTGATAAATTTACATATAAAGCTTTATTTTGTACACTAAAATATTATACTACGAGGGTGCTTTCACATGTGCAGACTTTTTGTGTGCGAGGGAATTTCGAAAAACACAAAGTTCGATTTTATTGTTTTGGACTTGCACACTAATAATTTTGATAAAAATAAAGTTAAGACGTTTGATTGGGAAAAACAACGCTTTATTCAAACGCCTTAAGGAGGGATTTTTATATAAGGCGGAAATTTTGAAAAACACAAAGTTCGATTTTATTGTTTTGAGAAATATTTTGTTATATTTAAGTAAGGCATTAAGTTGCAAATCTAAGTACTTTTCCAATGAAGTGATTGAGATTTGATACTGTATACTGTAAAACTAATCACGTTTTACTGAAAATGCTAAATTGTGATCCATTATAAAAAGAGCTTTTTTTTTTTAGCAATCGAGCCTGGAGTTGGGGGGGAAGCGACATAGGGCTTGGGGGGGATCGGCACCACTGTTTACATTGATCTTATGGGAAATAAAATCCGTTCCTCAGAAAAGTGGTCGTTCATTAAGGTGACCACTGAATAAAGGTGGCCATTAGGTCAGGTTTTACTGTATATACTAGGCATGATGTGAAGGTTTTTTATTGCAGAAACTTACTTTTTACATACCTTCTACAAAGAATATATTTTACAAAGTATTATAAGAAACTACATGTACAAGGGCCAGTCAGACATAAACAGGAATTTTTCAGTGTGCCTCTCATGAAACATGTACAGTAGAGGCATTTAATTTTATTGATGTGAATGACAACATGCAGCACTTTTGAATTAAACTAACACTTTTGTGTCATGCATGTTAATTTAAATTTAATAGAGAAATGTGTCAGATTAAAAACAGACTTCATGAATATTCAAATCAATATTAGTAGAAGGTTTTTAATAACAAGTAGTAAAAAGTTAGCACATAATGATAACAGTATAAATTAAGTTTTATGTATATGTTTTGATAATGCAATTTTTCATTTATATTAAATGTTGATTATACGTATTCTGAGCAAGGCCAGTTTTATGAGAATGTGAGCAATGATTCAACACTCTTACGATACTGCTAACTTCAGCTTCTCCATTTATTTAAGAATAATTGTATTCAAAATTACTTTGACATCCTTACAGTAAATAAGTGAAGAATTGTACAAATTTATGGTCCCGAAGTAAATAATATTTTTTACTTAATTTTATAGAGTAAATTTGAAAGTTTTTAAAGATGTTTATATGCCCAGTACTACTATAATTTCTGTTATGAATGTGATGTTCTCAAGTTACTTTTTATATAAACCTTGTAAAGAAATTGTAGTTACACTGACATCAGTTTTCTTTAGAAAAATACCACAACTTCACTTGAACCAGTGCTGGCTATTGATTTCCAGGTTAATAAAAACATCACTCATATATCACACATCGAAGCATTAACTCGCAATGTTTGGACCCGCTTTAGCTTACTCTGCTCACAGCTAAGAGGATATTGCATGTGCTAATCTGAGAAAACTTCGCACGTAACATGTGATTTCTAGTATGCCTCCTTCCTGGAAACGTATTCAATTATATCACGTATACAAATTTATATCACCTCTTACTTTGTCTAATCCTGAGTAGATATATTTTCTCCATCCTTTTTACATGCCAGTGCTATTTAATGGCCTTCTGTAGTTTTATCGTTTACATAATAATTGGGGTCAATAGTGGCATAGGATGAATGAAGAGGTTAAGAAAAGGGTATTTGGAAGAGACTGAAAATATAATGGTTTTCATTTATTTAACAGTGATAATAGAAAAATTAAGTGGTGCAGGATGTTATAAGTGTTATAACATTGGCACTGTTATATATAATAGTGGTATTTAGTATTGGCACTGTGTTCCACATTCTCTAAAGCTGGCTTTTACTCTTCTTGAAGCTCTTACCATAACGGTGTACTACTTAAAAATATAACAAGTGTAATATTTTCATGCTGCTTTTGGATTGCCAGACCACTGACAAGAGTAGCTGATGAAAATCTTGTTTGGATGGGGTTTGTTCTTTTTTTTATACTATAGAACAATAGTGTAATCTCCCATCTTTTATCAGTCAGCTTGAGTAATTAAGTTGCTATACAATCAGTATAAAACTTTTTATAAGAACATGGTAATAAAAAAATTATGTACGGTAGAAATTGTTTATAATGTCAAAAATAGCACTACTAAAAATGGCAATAACTGACATCATACATTTTGTACTGTTTCCTTTTTCTTTCTGCTGTGATTGTTGTGTTATGTTTATTAAATCACAGTAGAATTATGAAACTGACTAATGTAATAATAAATTAATGATATAGGAACTTTTCAGCAAGTAAGTTTGCATAGTTTGAAGAAATCAATTTATTTATCTTTAAAATCAACACAAAACTTCAGAATTAATTTATGCATCTTTAAAGTCTTTTTGGCACAAGTGTTTTTATTTTAAAATAAATACATGTCTCATATCTTTCTCAATATATACAATTATTTTTTATTGCTGGCATCCTATTATGATGAAGAAAATAGTTGTTCAAATGATCACTACTTTTTTGGAAAGTTGTACAGTACTGGAAAACAAGCGAGGTGTTGATGTTAAAGACTGTTGATGAATGTGACTAGGTGTTACAGACAGCGAAAGGTTGTTTACCGAGAACTCCATCGGGGTAAGATCAGGAGAACGTGGAGGCCATTCAAGTAGACCCCGTCTGCCAATCCATTCATCGAACATTGCATTCAAAAACTCTCTCACAATCAGTCCATAGTGAGGGAGTGCCCCATCTTGTTGCCATATTAACTTTTCTTGAATTGGCTGCAGATGTTCAAAAAGTGGACTGTTTCCTAGTTCCATCAACACTTCATGAAGCATTTGTAGGTAACTTTCAGCATTCACTGTACCATTAAAAAAATAGTTTAAGTCTGTCTCTATCACCACATGTGTATTCGCAGTATCCCAGTAAACACAGTTGTGCCTATTCATTTTACCATTCAGCTTAAAAGTAGGCTCGTCACTCCAAAGAATGGTTGTGTAAAATTGCGGATCGGCTTCTTGTCGTATTGCGTACCATTCGCAGAATTCTACATGCCTATCAGGGTCATCTTCATTTAGGCCTTGAGTAAAGTGGGCTTATATGGTCTCATCTTCAACGTTTTCTGCATCCTTTGCAGGCTTGTTCGAGGTATTCCATACTCATTGGACGCTTTTCGTGTTGATTTCTTTGGTGACTGCACAAAACATTGTGCAACGATATTTAAATTCTCTTCCGTTGTAACTGTTTTTGGCCTACCTGATCGAGGAAGTTCCGCTACCATTCCAGTCTGTTCAAATCTCTTATTCAGTTTACGAATACCTTCTCTAGATGGAGGTGCGATGTTTGGAAAACGTTCCGCAAATAACTCAACAACATCACTGTAATTATGGTCCTGTTTCCACCACATCTGCAGTACAAAAACACGCTGCTCTGTAGATAGTTTTCTATTCATTGTCTCACAAACAACATGAACAACAAACAAGCGCTAACAACAGCATACACATCAACATCAACCTAACCTCATAACCTCAAATCTCAACTGAATTATGGGAACTACTGCTCTAGTCAAGTCAAGTAACTACTATGCTAGTCAATCGAGCGTCTACATACTGCTAGTGCCAACTGACTTATGGGCCACCCGGTATTATGTAAAACTTCTAAGTTATATAAAAGTGTATGTGTGTGTGTGCGCACGCACGTGCGTGCGTACGCCTGTGCACACATGCGTGTTTGGACATGAGAACAACTTGTATGTTAGCTGTACATCATTTCAGTTAGATGTGTTGTTTTTGTATAAAATATGTTATGTTGTTTTTTTCACATTACATTTATATTAGCATGCTTTTTGTTTTACATTGACATTTACAAGATTTGCAACACTTTAATAAGAAACCCAGATTACAGATTAGTGAAGTAGATATATACTTCTATATGAACAAAGCAGTCAAGATTCAGCATGAATTGTATAAAGAAGGACTTGTTATATTTGCTTGCTCTAGGAATACCTTTTGTTATAATACTAGTTAATATATATATATAGTCACTTTCTGCTACAGTCCGTTTCTTGATGTATATAATACATTTAATACTTATAATTAAATTTACCTCAAGATGTTATTTTTTTCCTTTCTTGGAACATGTTTCGGGTACTATCTTGTATCCATCCTCAGCCTTACGGTTTTTTTTGTCTGGTGAAGTACATATGTGTTGTTGGTTGACTATTATTATTGTGGCTTCCTGTTGGCTTCTGGTATTTCAAATTGGTTTTATTGTTTGTGATTGTGGTGTATGTGTTAGTTTTTTGTGTATTTTCAATGTTGAGTGCTTTGAATAGTGTGTCATGTTTTGTGTTGATTTGTATTTGTTCAGGTATTAGTTTGTTTTCTGTTTTATGTTTGTATATTTGTAAATTTTCCCAAATGTTCGTTATGGTGCCTTTGTGTAGTATATGTTTTATTAGTGTTACATTGGTTATGTCTGGGAATTCATGTCCTGTGTTTATTGCATGTGTGGCTAAATTGGATATATATATTTCTGGTTTTTTGTATGCATTTAGGTGTTCAAAATAACGTTTTTTCAGCTTTTTTTTTGTTTGTCCTATGTAACATTTATTGCAATCTTGGCATTCAATTTTGTATATGCCGTTAGTTGTTGTATTATCTTTGTTGTGTGAGCTATTTAGATTTTGTAATTTATTTTTATTAGTGTTGTATGCTATTTTTATATCTGTGTTTTTAAATAGTTTAGTTAGTTTTGTCATTTTATTATTTATGTATGTGAATGTGGCCCATTTTTTGTTGTTGTTATTATTTATGTGTTGTTCAGTTTGATTAATTCTTAATTGTTCAGTTATTATTTTATATTTGATTTTATTTTCTATTTTGATCACAGTATTTTTATTATATCCATTTTCATAACCAATTTGGTATATTATATTTCTTTCTTTGTCAGTTTCTTGTTTGTTTAGGGGAATTTTGTACATTCTGTTAAATAGCGAATAAAATGCTGCCATTTTATGTTGTGGTGGGTGGTCAGAATGGTTAGGTATAATGATGTTAGTGGAAGTTGGTTTTCTATATATTGCATATTGTATGTGGTTGTTGTATCTTGTGATGGTTATGTCTAAATAGTTAATTTTGTTATGTTTTTCTTTTTCTTCTGTGAATTGTATTTTGGGATGTATGTTATTGATTTGTTTCAGTATGTTCTCTGCATTTGTGTTTTTGTTGTTTGATACATATAGCCCATCATCTACATATCTTATCCATATGCCATTTGGGTCATGTGATTTTATGATATTTTGTATTTTGGTGTCTATGCGTTGTAAGAATATTTCTGCTATTATGCTTGATAATGGTGATCCCATTGCTAAACCTTCTTTCTGTTGATAAATACAGAATTTAACAAAAAAGAAACAGAATATTTAAACAATATGTCAAAAACTAACATAACTCATAATGCAAACAAAAATCTAGAAAATTTAATAGTAGAAACAGAATTTGCCAAGAAATATTCCTACAACACATAGACACCAAAATACAAAATTTCATAAAATCACATGACCCAAATGGCATATGGATTGTAGATGATGGGCTATATGTATCAAATAACAAAAACACAAATGCAGAGAACATACTGAAACAAATCAATAACATACATCCCAAAATACAATTCACAGAAGAAAAAGAAAAACATAACAAAATCAACTATTTAGACACAACCATCACAAGATACAACAACCACATACAATATGCAATATTAGAAAACCAACTTCCACTAACATCATTATACCTAACCATTCTGACCACCCACCACAACATAAAATGGCAGCATTTTATTCGCTATTTAACAGAATGTACAAAATTCCCCTAAACAAACAAGAAACTGACAAAGAAAGAAATATAATACACCAAATTGGTTATGAAAATGGATACAATAAAAATACTGTGATCAAAATTGAAAATAAAATCAAATATAAAATAATAACTGAACAATTAAGAATTAATCAAACTGAACAACACATAAATAATAACAACAACAAAAAATGGGCCACATTCACATACATAAATAATAAAATGACAAAACTAACAAAACTATTTAAAAACAGATATAAAAATAGCATACAAAACTAATAAAAATAAATTACAAAATCTAAATAGCTCACACAACAAAGATAATACAACAACTAATGGCATATACAAAATTGAATGCCAAGATTGCAATAAATGTTACATAGGACAAACAAAAAAAAAGCTGAAAAAACTTTATTTTGAACACCTAAATGCATACAAAAAACCAGAAATATATAAATCCAATTTAGCCACACATGCAATAAACACAGGACATGAATTCCCAGACATAACCAATGTAACACTAATAAAACATATACCACACAAAGGCACCATAATGAACATTTGGGAAAATTTACAAATATACAAACATAAAACAGAAAACAAACTAATACCTGAACAAATAAAAATCAATACAAAACATGACACAATATTCAAAGCACTCAACATTGAAAATACACAAAAAACTAACACATACACCACAATCACACACAATAAAACCAATTTGAAATACCAGAAGCCAACAGGAAGCCACAATAATAATAGTCAACCAACACCACATATGTACTTCACCAGACAAAAAAACCGGAAGGCTGAGGATGGGTACAAGATAGTACCCGAAACATGTTCCTAATAAGGAAAAAAAAAGGTATATCTTGAAGTAAATTTATTTATAAATATTAAATGTATTATATACATCAAGAAACGGGCTGTAGCAGAAAGTGATGAATATATATATATATATATATATATATATATATATTTCAATCACTTTCTGCTACAGTCCGTTTCTTGATGTATATAATACTATAATACTTATAACTATTTTACCTCAAGATGTATTTTTTCTTTAGGGACATGTTTCGGGAGATCCTGTTCTCCCATCTTCAACCTTCGCCATCTTGCTTCTGGTGCAGTATTTGTGTGTTGGCTTCTGGATGTTATTATGGTGGTTTGTTGGTCTTTGGTCCTTCAATGTTGCATTATTGTGTGTGGTTGTGGTATTTGTTTTTGTATTTTGTGTATTTTCGATGTTGAGTGCTTTGAATATTGTGTCATGTTTTGTATTGATTTGTATTTGTTCTGGTATTAATTTGTTTTGTAAAGAATTAATCAAACTGAACAAAACATAAATAATAACAACAACAAAAAATGGGCCACATTCACATATATAAATAATAAAATGTCAAAACTAACAAAACTATTTAAAAACACAGATATAAAAATAGCATACAAAACTAATAAAAATAAATTACAAAATCTAAATAACTCACACAACAAAGATAATACAACAACTAACGGTATATACAAAATTGAATGCCAAGATTGCAATAAATGTTATATAGGACAAACAAAAAAACAGCTGAAAAAACGTTATTTTGAACACCTAAATGCATACAAAAAACCAAACATATATAAATCCAATTTAGCCACACATGCAATAAACACAGGACATGAATTCCCAGACATAACCAATGTAACACTAATAAAACATATACCACACAAAGGCACCATAATGAACATTTGGGAAAATTTACAGATTTACAAACATAAAACACAAAACTAATTAATACCAGAACAAATACAAATCAATACAAAACATGACACAATATTCAAAGCACTCAACATCGAAAATACACAAAATACAAAAACAAATACCACAACCACACACAATAATGCAACATTGAAGGACCAAAGACCAACAAACCACCATAATAACATCCAGAAGCCAACACACAAATACTGCACCAGAAGCAAGATGGCGAAGGTTGAAGATGGGAGAACAGGATCTCCCGAAACATGTCCCTAAAGAAAAAATACATCTTGAGGTAAAATAGTTATAAGTATTATAGTAATATATATATATATATATATATATATATATATATATATCAAAAGCACACATGTAGTAATGTAGTACAGGATAAAGATAAAATATTTGACGTAATTTTAATGTTTTGTTGTTTTCTGTTATGGCTTTTTTAATTGATCTGGGTAGCAGTCATCTTGTCGAATTGAAAGTGTTGGTTTGAGGATAGGATTCAAGGCAGCAAGTGCCTTTCCTCTCTCAGTAATAATTTTTCCGAGTCCTAGTTATTCTTTTTTCTTCACTCATATGGTTTATCAAAAATTTTACAGTTGCCATATTTTGGTCGAGGGGAGAGGATTCTTCAAAATGAACGAAATAAGAAAAAAATTGGTGTTATGACAGCACCTAAACCCATTCCTCTAATTCAGATTGTAAAAGAAGGTTGTGATAAACATTTGATAAAAAGGACAATGCACAATATAAATACCATTACCATCATCATGAACACTAACAATTACATAAAGATTCCTCTCTGTGTGTGTGTGTGTGTGTGTGTGTGTGTGTGTTGTAACACAACAAATTATATAAATTTAATATAATGTAATTTATGTGGCCCCACGTTCTTTGGGACGACAAAATTTATAAACAGAATGATCACTGTTGCACACCACTATATAAAAATTATACAATGGTACAATGTTATTTGATATAATTTAGTTTGTGCTATGTATACATTCATACAACATTACTGATACCGTGTATGTATAAATTGGGGTTCAGGTGTAATCATAATAAGAGTAGTCCTTTTAGGAATCGTAATATGTTTTCATTTATTTATTCAACAAAAAAAAAATAAAAAATAATAATATAATAATATTTACTTCGCCATAAAATATTCATTATCTATTGTTTCATGGTTTCTTTGTGGCTGTATACTCATCATAAAATTAGATTTTATATCTTATATTAGCAATTTTATGTAAAACATTTCTTCATTATACTATAAATTCTCGACTACTCAGTCTGAATGTGTGCTTTATACATTTGTTAATATTTCCATTCTTATTCGATACTTGACATACCTTTTACTAATTGAATATTTCTAATTACTTTACTTTATATGCTTTCAATGAAAAAATTTAAAGTATTAAATCAATTGTTAATTCTCCAAGCAAGGATTTAAATTATTTTTAAATTGACTGTTTATCATTAAAGAAAATTCTTATTACAAGTAAATTACATTCTCTTATCTCTATCTACATAATTTTTCTTTAATTTAAAATATTTTTTTTATTAATGTCTTTCAATGTCTTTATTCTTTTATAATTATAAATTGGTTTTTCGTCACCTCAATTCTGCAGATTGTCCCATGTCCTCCAGTGATCCGTCGGTCATCTCTTACTGGATGTCCTCTTGCGTTTTCCGGTTCCACTGGTCGTCCTATCGTCTCTCGTCCTTCATGGTCCCATCGGCTGGCTGTAGAATGGAATGACGTGTTGCTCTGGATCGGCTGCTGTTGTTATATAAACCGCCTCTATTGCTTTGCGTATCATTCCTCTGCTTGATGTTTTCTCGCCATCTATCTAGAGTGTAGATGTTTGTCGTTGTAGACTGTTTGTAGTCCGATAATTGTAGTTACAGTTCTTTTTTTTATTACTTGAACTAATGTGTTGTCCGTAATACTTTATAGTTTATAAATAAAAGCTACTGTCGATATTGGACATAGCGTCTAACTATGTCTGAAATAATTTTGCGTCGCTGACGGACATAGCGTACCGCTGAAATTGAAAACTGATTGAAGAGTAAATTTGGCTCTCCTGGGCTCGTATTTATATTCACCAAAAGCCACACCTGTCGCTACAGAATTCTGCAGGTCAGAAGCTGCCCATGGCGTCTGTTCCCCTACTCTCGTCTAATTTCACATATTTGCACTTTTTCGCCAATTGCAATGTCTAATGCGGATTTCAAGGTGATCTAACATTGTCTAATTTAATTATACACATTATAAGTAATTATCATAATGATCGCATCATTAGTGTAATTACTATGCTTTAAAAATCACACAGAATTCGCACTGAACGTCATAATTACATAGAATTTGCACTGCACACGTGTCTGATTTTTATGCATTTTTAGAAGTCTTTACACTCTTTCTAATATTTATGGTTCGTTTATAATTAAATAAAACTTTAATTTAGCATCTATTTGGGGTGAGATTGCAAACTTTCAGGTTTTAACAGGCTTCACGCACACACACTATTTACTTGCGTACACGCTCTCATCAGCAATCGCGTGATGTTCCTGTTGATTCATATTTATAAGCCAGCTTCCAATTTCACACCTGCTGGACAACTACATATTACTAAAATTAATTTAAATATTTATTTTATTTCATATATGCGCATTACAGCATATGCTTGTATTGTCACAATATATATATATATATATATATATATATATATATATATATATATATATACTGTATATATATATATATATATATATATTCAATCACTTTATGCTACAGTCTGTTTCTTGAAGTATATAATACATTTACCTAATATTTATAACTAAATTTACCTCAAGATGTTATTTTTCCTTATTTGGAACATGTTTCGAGAGCTCCAGTGCTCTCATCTTCAGCCTTCGCGATCTTGTGTCTGGTGAAGTATTTGTGTGTTGGCTGCTGGATGTTATTAAGTTTGTTTGTTGGTCTTTGGTATTTTAAAGTTGTATTATTGTGTGTGATTGTGGTATATGTATTTGTATTTTGTGTATTTTCAATGTTGAGTGCTTTGAATATTGTGTCATGTTTTGTATTGATTTGTATTTGTTCTGGTATTAGTTTGTTTTGTGTTTTATGTTTGTATGTTTGTAAATTTTCCCAAATGTTCATTATGGTGCGTTTGTGTGGTATATGTTTTATTAGTGACACATTGGTTATGTCTGGAAATTCATGTCCTGTGTTTATTGCATGTGTGGCTAAATTGGATTTATATATTTCTGGTTTTTTGTATGCGTTTAGGTGTTCAAAATAACGTTTTTTCAGCTGTTTTTTTGTTTGTCCTATGTAACATTTATTGCAATCTTGGCATTCAATTTTGTATATACCGTTAGTTGTTGTATTATCTTTGTTGTGTGAGCTATTTAGATTTTGTAATTTTTTTTAATTAGTTTTGTATGCTATTTTTATATCTGTGTTTTTAAATAGTTTTGTTAGTTTTGTCATTTTATTATTTATGTATGTGAATGTGGCCTATTTGTTGTTGTTGTTATTATTTATGTGTTGTTCATTTTGATTAATTCTTAATTGTTCAGTTTTTTTTATTTTATATTTTATTTTATTTTCTATTTTGTTCACAGTATTTTTATTGTATCCATTTTCGTAACCAATTTGGTTTATTATATTTCTTTATTTTTCAGTTTCTTGTTTGTTTAGGGGAATTTTGTACATTCTGTTAAATAGCGAATAGAATGCTGCCATTTTATGTTGTGGTGGGTGGTCAGAATGGTTAGGTATAATGCTGTTAGTGGAAGTTGGTTTTCTATATATTGCATATTGTATGTGGTTGTTGTATCTTGTGATGGTTATGTCTAAATAGTTGATTTTGTTATGTTTTTCTTTTTCTTCTGTGAATTTGTTAAGCTACGAATTCACCACCATTTAAGTAACATAGAAAACAATAAATAATAATAATAAAAAAAACTTGCACTTACCGTTCTTGTACGTTCTTGGGTCCAGGGTCTCATACGTACTTTGAGATACAAGCGTAATTTTCAAGGTTGTGTGAAGAACTTATACAATGCATCTTGGAAGAGAAATTATTTTTTGTTTATTAATCAAAAGTGTTGAATTTATAAGTTTTCTCCAAAATAGGTTTTTACAGGTTTTAAAGGTTGTGCAACTATTACATCTTACTTCCTATACTTACTTCCTATTACTTACATACTTTAAGATAGCCCAGCCTGCGCACTCACTACTCACATTCTTAAAACCCCTTACTAATATAAAAAACACCCCATTTTATGTAAAATTAATGAACATAATGCTTTCAGTGTGGAACGTTACATGTGTGGCGTCCTCTTCACCTGCCACGTGGTGCGTTTTCCACAGTCTTTCATTCTCCGGATGTTCACAAAGTTTATAGTATTTGATACCATTCAATATTCACTCTTCGTCACTGGAGGCACTGTTATACATGTTTTTGTAATATCACATAGGTATTTTGGTCGGCCGACTTAAGAAAAAATATGAAAATTTGCCCGGGCACAAAACTGATAGCTGCCACGCGTGGCTTGGGTTGCTAGTCGACTGGGAAGAAAATTATCAATCTGCCTCCCTCCAAACACTCGGACAGAGTGGAAGTTGCAATGCCTCATGATCGGATCTTCCGTCACTGTTCATTCAACACAGGTGTTTTTTATGTGGTAACCGTGGACGATATTTGTGAAGCACTGTTGACGTCACTAAAAGTGGGCTGTCCTTAGTGGCATTTCCTGCAGATCGCTAAGGAGACGATGAATAAAATCGTTCCCCAGACATCTTGGTTTTAGGATGAAGGCGTCATTCCGAGCGCGTACTTGTGCTGCGCGTGAGTGCGTGGTCACACTTATGCAAAGTTTTGAGAATTTAGGGTGGTACAAATTCCTTGCCGAGTTACACAGTAGAAACTGCTCTTGCCTTTGTTTCGACACTGTTTCTTGCCACGTGGTCTGTTATAATGGAATTAATGTTTGCCGTAAAAATAAAACTTTCACAATTATATTGAAAACTCGAAAAATGAAATAAATAAAATACAAATGCCCCATACCCGCAATAAATGAAATGCCCCAATTTTGACACGTTACAATACCCCCTCAATGAGAATTCTACTGTCCAAAACAGAAGAAATCTCATTGATAAACCCCTAAGAGGACCGGTGAGGAACTGGTGCCAACAACCCCCTGGTTCTTACTCTTCATGGGTACACGACCCCCCTGGTTCGGCAACTATGGACGCATCTGAACGAGATCACTGGACGTCTCCGTAAGAGATCCCAACACCGAAAAATTGAACAGACAAGTACCACAGCACGCCTCGCCGTCTAACATGCTACCCCCAAAAAATCGTCAATCCCTGGCTCAGATTATGCCAGATCCTCCACCGATATGTTTCCCCTTTTATGCAAGCTGGGCTGCCTTTAGCAGATACTGGGCTCACACACACTCACATTACATATTATACATTGAAAAATTCTTTTAAAGTTATTTAAACTGCAACCCATTGGTTGTTTTCATGTAAAATTGATTCATAACTTTTGTATAAATTCTAAATTATTCTCTTCATTGTTTTCTGTTTTTATTTAAAATAAGTGAATGTAAACCTTTCTTCTAATTAAACCTATCCTTAACCTAACATGTGAATACTTAGAGTCTAACAATACAAGTCCATACAATAAATCAATAAAAATAGACATGGTTAATACACAAACAATGAAATAATCAACACTTAAAATATGCATTAGCTGGCAGGCGAAAAATCAAGATTTTTTTTTATTTTTTTTATTTTTATTTATTTATTTATTTTTTTTTTTCAAAAAAAATATTCTCCAAAAAATTTTAAAGTTCAAAGAAAAAAAATTTAAATTTATTAAAATGTTTCCTTTATATATAGAAATTATTTAGAATTTGTTTAAATTGATCAAAAATCAAAATTGAATTATCTTCCTTACTATACAAGCTTAGTATGCATATGACCTCATCAGCTGATCGAAACTAGGTCAAGTCCACAACCTTGACCTACATGTGTTATGTATAAGTTCTATCTGAAACACATTTGACATCTGTAATATTCTCTCGCAAAACACAAAAACATAATAAAATAAAATATTTAAAATAACAAAATATTATTATAAATAATAAGCAAATTGACATTTAAATTATTCAAATAAACAATTCTTACTCTTACATTATTTCCAAATTCTATCAAAATTTTGTCACTGGTTTCAAAAATAAAAATTTTATATCTTTATTATAAATCTCTCTCTTTGCTTAACAATCTGATTCTACATTACTGTGGGTGATTTAAACATTTATCTCCTTTAATTTACTACTTGATCTGTATACATATATAATCCTTCTCCCTTTAACTCTAACCACTAACAACTGCACCTCACATGACACCCATCTCTATCAAAACACTCTAAACCCAACTTATCCTTAAACTCAAATCGCCACCTTCTCTCTATATATATATATATAAAAAAATACTCTCTTACCCTTTGTACTTGGGATATGTGTTTCCCCCCCCAAAAACTCATTTCCCTTATCTGGCCCCTGGATTCTACCTAAGGCGGCCCCGTCCCACTAAATCGGTCCCAATCCCGTCCCAACTTATCATTATGTTGCGGACTCCCACATTACACTACCCCCTACTACAAAATTGCCATCCCCAAAATCTCAATCTCATTACCTCACTACAAATACAACAAAATAACAACATCCATTATAAACATTAATATATCACTCAAAACTCTACATATTCCACATAACTACTGTGTCAACATCAATACTTCTCAAAACTCTCTAACATACATTAATTCAAAACAACATTACATTATTTCAAAACAATATTTCGATCTTTACTACTTCAACTCTAACTTCAACTTGGACAGATCTATATGTCCCACAGAATATTCATCACCCACAAACTATCTTTTATTAGCTTTCACAAATTATTACTTTACTTCTCATTACTTTAAATAGCATCTGTAATACATTAAAACATTACATTGAACATTAATTACTTGGAACCTTTATAAACCATTTTACCAGTGACCTGTTATTGCTGATCAGCTGATCTTACTAACACAATGAAAACGCATCTCAAAATTGAACAAATTACATGAAATCTATATATATTTATTTCTCCTTACTTTTCACCTCCTTGTTTCCCATTTCTCTGATTCTGATAATTTACGTTAACCGCTTGCCAGACGGCTTAATTATTTACTTGGTTACAAATATACACACATAATGAAGACACATATTGTTATCAATGCTTATATCTAACCTACGATAATAAAATAATACATTTAAAATTATAGCATGAACACCTTATATTGAATGTATGAGCATCTAATATACTTAAACAGAGCACAAATGGTTACTTTGTGTGTCATAACTAGAACAACCAAATTCACTCATTTTACCAAGATGCTCATTAAACCAGTCCATGTTAGGTATTTTTGTTACGTCTCCATTGGTAAATACATTCATTATCGGGTTAATTACTTTGGTTAAATCATTATAGTCATTATTATTAAAATATACTTTTAAACTTTCTTTCCATTCGTCATACTTTCTATTCAAATTATACAATTCTGTTACATACCATTCTCTATTTACCTCTCTCTCTTCATAACACCACATCACACTCTCACAATTATTCCGGACAGAGGGTACACAATAACACAACAAAAATAAATACTTCAATTCATCTATTACTACGGGACTCTTGCCCTTCAACAACAACACTTGTGAACTCATTAAATCATCATAAACATTATAAACAATAAGGGGAAAATTTACCCTCTGTCCCCACTCTACCACAACATTATTTTTCCGCTCTCTCTCTAACTCATTGACACACATTAACATCTCATAATCACATTCTACAAATTCATCAGTACTCTCAGCTACTACATCTTCGACTGTATCACTATTCTCAATATTTTCAACAACATCATTATTATTTATTAATTCTTTATCTAATACAACATTACCATTACAACTTTCATTTGTATTACTCGTACTCGGTTCTACTTTATTCAAATTATTTCTTATTTTATTGGTACTTTCTAGACGTTCATTCTTGTCTTGTATATTATTTATCAACTCATCAAATTTTACGCTAATACTCTGCTGCAACTGAATATTCTGTTGTTCTAATTTTATATTAAAATTGCTATTCTGAACGTCAAAACGACGGTCAAATTTTTCGTCACTAGAGTTAAAACGACTCTCAAATTTTTTGTCAATTGCATCAAACTTGTCATTCTGTATATCAAATTTTTTATTAAAATTACTGTTTTGCACATCAAATTTTACGTTAATATCACTAGACATGGTTCTCATGTCACTAGACATGGTTCTCATGAAATTAAATAGATCGTCCAATGACAACTCTTTTGCTTTACTTGTTACAGGAGTAGATTCTGCTTGTGCTCCACTCATTATTACCGATTGTGTCAGATTATTCTCATCTATCAGGTTTGGAGTTGTCTCCAATCCTGAATCATTTATATTATTTGATTCATTGGAAATGCTTTCTTTGACCACCTTAGGGTCTGAATTAATTTCTCCCTCCCCCGTGATAGTTACATCACTCATACTAACTTTATCTCCGTCTTCCATTTTTCTTATTTATGAGATTTTGTTTTATATAAAATTTCAATTTTAAATGTTTCTGTATTATTCAGTATAATATAATTTACGTATCGCTTAACTACATCTTAACATCATTTACATATAATTGGTTCTCATTTCTACTTAACCTCTAAATCACGCTTACATTCTATTTGTAGGTACGGTTTTTACTTTATTTTTATTTACTCATAAAAACTGTCCCTGTCGGCTGCGCCATTGAGATATTCTTTTCTATAATTAAATTTATAAAAACACGTAAATTGCTTTGACCTACCTGTACAACTTCTATCCTGGGCCAGGATTCTCGTACGAACGTAAGATGTTAGCGTGATTTTCAAGGTTGTGTGAATAACTTATACAATACAGCTTGGAAGAGAAATTATTTTTTTGTTTATTATTAATCAAAAGTGTTGAATTTATAAGTTTTCTCCAAAATAGATTTTTTACATGTCTCAAAGGTTGTGCAACTCTTACCTCTTATTTCCTATACTTACTTACTATTACTTACATACTTTAAGATAGCCCAGCCTGCGCACTCACTACTCACATTCTTAAAACCCCTTACTAATATAAAAAACACCCCATTTTAGGTAAAATTAATGAACATAATGCTTTCAGTGTGGAACGTTACATGTGTGACGTCCTCTTTCCCGATCACGTGGTGCGTCTTCCAAAGTCTTTCATTCTCTGGATGTTCACACGGTTTATAATAATTAATACCGTTCAATATTCACTCTTCATCACTGGAGGCACTGTTATACTTGTTTTTGTAATATCACATAGGTATTTTGTCGGCCGACTTAAGAAAAATATAAAGATTTGCCCGGGCACAAAACTGATAGCTGCCACGCGTGGCTTGGGTTGCTAGTCGACTGGGGAGAAAATTATCAATCTGCCTCCCTCCAAACACTTGGACAGAGCGGAAGTTTCACTGCCTCATGATCGGATCTTCCGTCACTGTTCATTCAACACATGGGTTTCTTGTGTGGTAACTGTGGACGATGTTTGTTAAGCACTGGTTGACGTCACAAAAGAGGCTGGACTTAGACTCTATTTCCTGCCGTTCGTCCAAGGAGACGGTGAATAAATTTGTTCTCTAGACATCTTGGTTTTCGGATGACGGCGTCCCCCGAGCGCGGACTTGTACTGCTCGTGGGTGCGTGGTCACACTTATGCAAAGTTCTGAGAAATTTTAGGGTGGTGCAAATTCCTTGCCTGGTTACTCAACAGAAACTGCGTCTTGCCTTTGTTTCGACACTGTTTCTTGCCACGTGGTCTGTTATAATGGAATTAATGTTTGCCGTAAAAATAAAACTTTCACAATTATATTGAAAACCCGAAAAATAAAATAAATAAAAATACAAATACCCCGTAACTGTAATAATGTTCACACTGTTCACATGTAATGTTCACAATTATATTGAAAACCCGAAAAATAAAATAAATAAAAATACAAATACCCCGTAACTGTAATAAATATAAGGACCCAATTTTGACACGTTACAATGTCCCACAAAATATTCATCACCCCAAAACTATCTCTTATTAGCTGGCATAAATCATTACTGTACTTCTCACTTTATCAAATTACTTTTCTCATTACTTTAAATAGCATCTGTAATACATCTAAACATTACATTAAACATTAATCACTTGGAGCATTTATAAACCATTGTACCAGTGACGTTTTATTGTTGATCATCTGATATCCCTAACACAATGAAAACACATTTCAAAATTGAACAAATTACATGAAATATACACATATATTTATTTATTCTTACTTCTCACCTCCTTGTTTTCTCTCTCTGATTCTGATAATTCATGTTAACCGCCTGCCATTCGGTTTAATTATTTACTTAGGTTCAAAAATACACACATAATGAAGACACATATTTTTATCAATACCTATATCTAACGTACAACAATAAAATAATACATTTAAAATTATAGCATGAACACCTTATATTGAATGTATGAGCATCTAATTACTTAAACAGAGCACAAGCATTTTTATTGGATCAAACTTTGAATTAGCAAAAAATTTTTATGTTGTAAAATTTAAATTCGTGACTCACTTGAGTCACCTCCCATCCACACACTCTATTGCAAATTATGTAAGGCTGTGGCGCCCCCTCGCTTTCACAAAGACGGCATATTTTGGAGTAGTTTGACCTCTCTGTGTCTTTGCTTCGGCTGTTACATTTAACGTCTGAATATCAACATATTCTGGTCTATAATTAAACGCCCTTAAACGGGTCTACCACCTGGCTTTGCTGTTCCTCCGCGAACAGAGTGGTAGCCGCTGTTCCATAGTACCTGGATTTCCCCTAAAGTTCACCCCCCATTTAATTTCTACTATATACCAATTTCAAGTCAGCTATGGTCAAGGGACTTGATATGACCATAGCTAACCGCTAGCCAAATCCACGATTAGTGCTGGTAAGGCAGTAATCGCCCGAAAAGTCGGGGAAATCTAACTTGCATTTCACTGCCTGTTCTACAGCGTTTTAGTTATGTGCGACATGATCGTCTATCAGTGTGTAAATTGAGTTTACACGAAAAGGGTGTGTCGCACATTTTCGCCATTTTGGCCTCCGATGGAGGTAACACTCTCTGTTACCCCCAACCCATTTTGCTATCTACGAGAGCACAGGCCACCCCCGCAATAGCAACTTAATAACTAACTAATTAAAAATTTTTATATACATTCTAATATAATGTTTTCATCAATAATCATTTAACTCATTCATAACTTTCTACCATTTGACTTTCTTAAAATTTTCAAAATTTATTATTAATAATTAGTATATATCATTTTTCAGTTATTATTAAAATTTTTTAATTATCATTTTTATTGAACACAATTATTTCAAATAATCTCACTATTGAATTAAAATCTTAGTTACACCTGTAAACATTTTTATTATACATGATTCCTACTGTAAAAGTTCTATACTTACACAAAACATCTACCCCTACACCCCAATACTTTCACCTCACCTCTGAAACATTTCACAAAAATATTAGTTTACATCAAACAATTTAGCCATCTACGAGGGCTATCCAGAAAGTAACAGACGTTTTGAAATAAAAAATTTACAAAATGAAAAAACAAAATTTTATTATATACATTTGAAAGGTACACTCTTAAGCTATTTTTCTATATAATCGCCATTCAAATTAAGGCACTTATCATACCGTGGCACAAGTTTTTCAATACCGTCTCTGTAGAAATCTGCCGCCTGCGATTTCAACCACTGGTTTACACCGGCATGCAGTTCGGCGTCAGTATCAAAGCGTTGTGTAGCGAGCCATGTCTTCATCGCTGGGAAGAGGTGATAGTCGCTCGGCGCCAAATCCGGGCTGTATGGTGGATGATCGAACACCTCCCATCCAAAACCATCGAAGAGCTCTCGGGTACGATTGGCCGTGTGTGGACGTGCGTTGTCGTGAAAAAACAAAACCTTCGCACTAAGTTTTCCCCGATGCTTGTTTTGTATCGCGCGCCTTCACTTTCTCAGTGTTTCACAATACCTCTCTGAGTTCATTGTTGTGCCACGTTCAAGAAAATCAACGAGAATCACTCCTTCAGAGTCCCAAAACACAGTAGCCATGATCTTTCTTGCTGACAGTGTTTGCAAACACTTCCTTGGTTTCTTGGGAGAATTTGTGTGTCCCCATTCCATCGACTGCCTTTTTGTTTCACTATTGACATGCTTCACCCAAGTCTCGTCCCCAGTTACGATACGATCGATAACTTTGTTACCATTTTTGTCGTACTCTTCGAGGAAAGTTAGTGCTGCAGCCAGTCTCTGTTTTTTGTGGTCTTCCGTTAGGATTTTCGGAATCCACCTAGCACAAAATTTGTGGTAACCAAGCTTTTCCCCCACAATTTCATGCACCAAACTCCGTGAAATTTGGGGAAAATGTTTCGAAAGTTCCGTAATCGTGAAACAACGATCTTCACGAATTTTGTCGTTGATTTTCATCACCAGTTCGTCAGTCACAAGGCTAAGTCTACTGCGGTCCTCATCGTGAACATTGGTACGGCCATTTTTAAAATCAATGCACCATTGCCTCACTCGGCTTTCACTCATTATTCCTTTTCCATACACATCACAAAGTTGGCGACAAATTTCAATTGGTTTGTGATTTTTTGCCAACAAAAACCTAATCACAGAACGCACCTCACAAGTGGCGGGATTTTCTATTGCAGCGCACATTTTAACACGTCACAGAGAGCAAAGTAAGAGGGGCACAGACCGCACGCTACCACAGCTGGATGCGTACTGAGTGTAGGAACGTTCTGACACCAAGATGGTGGCTCTATCCCCGCCCACCGCCATGGTCGGTCAAAACGTCTGTTAATTTCTGGATAGCCCTCGTATTATCAAATTCCAACTCTCGTAAAACAAATTGAATTCATTTAAAGAATTTAATTAATTAGCATTTACATCATCACTCAAAATATTTAAAACATATCAAACTGGTTTGATTAAATTAATTACTGAAAATACAAATTCCATTATTATTGTTTGCCATTATAGAAATTAGCCAATTACTGTTTCCAAAATTAATGTTATTATTTATTTAAATTGCAAAGTATTATTTTTATTATTATTATCACTTACCTATATACATACATTGTTTAGCTGACCTTCTACAATACACACACATAAATAAATATACTACAATTATTTACAAACTTTAGTTCTTAACTGTTCAGTTTTTTCCGCACTTCATATAAACCATTGTCCAAATCTGCCATGTCAAAAACCATAAAACAAAATGTTTATCACTGTCTTTTATTGTTTTATAGCATAGCCTCCATCGTCATAGATAAGTCTTGGTTTTATACCACACTGTTCATCAAAGTTAAAGGGGTGGTAGAGAGAAAAATAATGTTGTCTTGAAAATAGTGTAATGTCGTTTTGAGTTAATGTATGTTATAGAATTTGGAGAAGTATTGATGTTGACACAGTAGTTGTGGAGAATCTATGTAGAGTTTTGAGTGATATATTGATGTTTATAATTAATGATGTTATTTTGTTGTAGTGTAGTGAGGTAACAAGATTGAGATTTTTGGGGATGGCAATTTTGTAGTAGGGGGTAGTGTAATGTAGGAGTCCGCAACATAATGGTAAGTTGGGACG
Source organism: Magicicada septendecula (assembly GCA_034769895.1). Classification (NCBI taxonomy): domain Eukaryota; kingdom Metazoa; phylum Arthropoda; class Insecta; order Hemiptera; family Cicadidae; genus Magicicada; species Magicicada septendecula. Next base: position 387,847,093 of record CM068373.1, read on the forward strand.
GGATAGGTACCGATTTAGTGGGAACGGGGCCGCCTTAGGTAGAATCCAGGGGCCAGATAAGGGAAATGAGTTTTGGGGGGGGAAACACGTATCCCAAGTACAAAGGGTTCGAGAGTTTTTTTTTATGTGTATTTTAGGATGGTACATACATACATACCTGTATATATATATATATATATATATTACTTTAATATTTATAACTAAATTTACCTCAAGATATACTTTTTTCCCTATTAGGAACATGTTTCGAGAGTTCCTGTTCTCTCATCTATAGGGAAAAAAGTATATCTTGAGGTAAATTTAGTTATAAATATTAAAGTATTATATACATCAAGAAACGGACTGTAGCAGAAAGTGATTGAAATATATATATATATATATATATATATATATATATAAAGGTTTATTTTGTCTATTTCAAGATATTGTCAGCGCCTTGTGTTTTTTACTCTTATTTTCTATTTTATGCCAAGGATGCATTTTGCTATCTATGTCAAGCAGACTCATCTGAAGCCTCCTCTTTTACTGTTGTTTGTTGTTATTCCCAAGCCACTCGTTCTTTTCCTGTTTAGTAGACTAAACATTTAACGTATTGTTAAATACACGTATTAAACATTAAGTATTGTTTTCCTGTCTTTCCATTGGCCTTTATACTATTGTGAATAAATCCAGAATTCTATTGAACTCTATAATCCAGAGCTAAAGAGAATGAGTATGCACTTGTAACGGTACAGAATTGTGTGTTAGAGAATAATAATTTAAATCTGACTGAATTCAAAGCAGTCAGTATTCACCTTTGGGGTACCTTGTGTTAACCAACTATACATGCAACATTATTGCAAAACATACAGTAAAGTTTACTAGACATGAATCGACCATTTTCGTGCTAACAGCGCAGGTTATGTAATGCGCATGCGTCAACAGAGAAACATAGCTTAGTTTTCTCTGAGACGCTGTGGAGGTTATTGTGTGAGTACTTTTCAAAAAACATCAGTATTCATCAAATATGAAGCGTTAGTTTCATTTCATTTTAATAAGAACAGCGTAATAGTAATAGATAATGCCTCCTACCACAATGTACAAATAAATCCACCTCCAACATCATTAACAAAAAAAGGCAGACATGATTAACTGGTAAAAAAACCATAATATTCCTTATAGTCCATCTATGTTAAAGCCTGAGCTGTATGCACTAATTAAACAAAACAAACCAACTTACAAAACTTTTAAAATAGATGCTATTTTGGCAAACCAAGGACATTCTGTTTTATAACTTCTACACTATCAGCCGGATTTTAATCCTATGGAACTGACTTGGGCAACCGTTGAAGAAGCGTGTTGAAAGAAAAACCGTGCATTTTTCTATAGACAGTGTCAAAGGAATTTTATTGTATTTCTCCTGCAGATTAGAGATCAAGACGTGACGTAATGAAAATTTAAAATGGCTAGTGAGATCGAACCAAATAAGGGATACTGTAACAGATCGTTTAGAAAATAATGAAAGACGAGATAGCAGCAGTGAAGGCAACTTGAGTGATAGTGATAATAGGCTAACGGTGATAACAGTGACAGAAATATTAGTAGGGTGAAGAACTAACCTAAATAATTATTGTAACTGCATTGTAGTAAATGTGCTCTATGGTACTTAAATAGTTTCAGTCTAATTGTTGCATTAATATTGTTTCTCCGGTTCTTTACGGATAGTTTACATCTGCTTGTTTTTTAACACACACACACACACACACACACACACACACACACACACACACACACACACACACACACACACACACACACACACACACACACACACACACACACACACACACACACACACACAATCATTTCACGTACGAGGCTGTTATTAATGTTACTTATTCAAACAAATTAAGATGCCAGAGCAATGTGGATCATATATTATTACGTTTTTCGTGAATCGTAACATGCACACAAAGTGTACACATTCCAAAATATACAACGATTCTTGATGTCTAGCCTCGACTTTCGAGAAACATTGCAACAGACACAACACGCCAAGTCACTGTTTACAAAATAATGGAAATCTTTATTAGACCTACATTGTCTCCTTCTGTTGTGTCTGACGCTTGTTTCGTCTTACAAAATGTCCACGTTTACTGTCGTAATCGAAATCAAAACTTACCTACAACCAAATTTTGTAGGTAACCAAATTTTAGGTAAAAACCTTAAAAACAATGAAAAGAATAACAAAAAAATTTTCAAATTATAAGAATAATTGGTTAGTAAAAAGTTAGGTAAGTTAGTAAAAAGTAAGTTACATATATGCGTGCGTGTGTGCGTTTGTGTATGTATGTGTTTTGGTAGGGCTGTAAAATTTAGTTTGGTAAAGTATTTAGTAATATAATTAAAAATGTAGCTAATGAAATGTAAAAAACAATAAATACATAAAAACGTTAAAAATTAAAAACAAACAATTGAAAACACTATAAGAATCATAGACAATAGAAAACTAAATAAATAAAGTTATAAATATAATAAAACGAAAATAATTGTGAATCGACAAAGCAGTGTAACTGCTTTATTTCAGCTGTCATTATAAGCGATATCAGTTTTCAAATTTTACTACTTTTACAGAGAAAAACGTAAATTTAACTATTATCTTTCATCTTTAATTATTAAAGAAGCGTAACTTCGGCACATTAGGTATAAAAAGTCAACCCGTGTCAAAATAGATTACTCTTGTCACATTCGCGTCTTATTAACAATTCAGAGAGTACACCAATATTTTCAACTGCGTTAGTAGACATTTTCCTCTCTCCTGCCTTTCACTGCTGCCATCTTCTCCCCACTACAACCTGCGCGCTGATTCATGTCTGCTTAATACTACTGTACGTCTATGTTGATGTCTGGGCTGCCCGGCTAGACGTATTACGTAACCACTGGCAAGCCAGTCTCTGTGAAGTACAGAAAGAATGAGTAATTGTAGGGATGAGCATCGCCACAAAACCATCGATGTTAACATCGTGAAGAGTACATTGATGTTAAAAAAACATCGATATGAAAACATCGATGTTTTAAGACTGAAAACATCGATGCTTTTATGCCAATGTTGCAATTCAAATAAAAATCTATGCTTTTTACATGTTTGTAATAGTACAAATAATTGGGGATGAATAATAAATAAAAATAATTAAAGAGAACAATAATATACCCTGATACTTTACTCACTTACCTTATCAGAAGATTCTGAAAAACTAAAAGCCCTTGGGTCACCACCACATTTTGACAGGCGGAATGTGGAAACCTCAACACTGTACCCAAGAAAACAATTTAAATACATCTAACTTCCCCGTATCAGAATTTCCAGGGCCGTTGACGAACTCGTTGAGGTTAGGTAAAGGGGAGGTGATGTTAAAATAATTTAACTCACATTCATAATTAACTAAATCTGTTCATTATTATTTATTATTATAATGATTATAAAGTGTTTTGAACAAACATACATAAAACCACCTCCTTTAACAAAACTGAAACCTCTTTAAATCTATGTCAGGTTTGTTTACTCCTAGTGAAAGTTTAAATTAGTATTCCCAAAGAGAGATAGGCCTATAAATTCTCTTATTTTATTTTAACCTTCCGTCAGGCGCAATATGTTGACCCTGGAGTTCGGGCGCAATGTGCTTGACCAGTACACATTCAAAAAAATGTAATTAACACCTTATTATGTTAATTTGAACAACGGGAAATGAATGAACATCATTGTTAGGGATGTCTAAAGAATAAAAAATACAAAAGTTGCTGCAAGAATACCGTGTATTTGACATAACACTGGTTAAACAAATTTTAAGAAAATTTATGACTCGCCTCCAAATAACATGAAAAAAAAAGTAAAAACAAGTTAGGTGAAGTTAAAAAAATATTAAAAAAGTTCACATTATCAATATTTAGTGTTTTTCAAACGTGAATCACTCGGAGAGGAGGTCTGTTCCTTCGTCAGTAAATCACTGATCGCACACCATTTTGGCATGGGATAAGCAAATGGGTGTTTCGCATTTCTTGCATTCATGATTTGTCAGCCTTCTCAAACCTGTTTTTCTGGTGCAGGTTGAGCATTGCCGTCTTTTAGGGGGTGGTAGGGGGGTATTTACTTCTTCCTCGGAGGGAGGAAGAAATCTTTTGAGCCTGTTTTGGAGGTTGATCAGCATTCCTATAGTTTTCATACTTCTTCGGCTTAGCTCTCCAATCACCAGTTCATAGGCCAATCGTTTTAGGAACAGTCTTCTGCGCAGTGGTTCTAAATCATTACCAAGATAAATAACTTGAGTGTTAATACCACCGACATTCAACAGCGTGAAAAATATTACCGTTGTCCAACGCTTGATGTTTCGGGACACGTTGAATGTAGCGCACATTCAAGCATCTGTTGTATCAACACCTCCTTTCATTGAATTATAGAACGTGATAATGCTTGGTTTCTTCTGTCCTTCAGAGTCAGGATCGATGGCGTTGTCATTATGAAGCGTTGATATGAGAATCACGTTCGTTTTTGGGCGTGGAACGTACGACACCAAAGTCTTTCCATCATTGAAGCCAAACAAGCTGCTAAATTGTTCTCTTCCTTTAGTAGCAACGAATTCTGACGGCAGTTGTCTTTTATTTTTTCTGACAGTCCCAACAGAGGATAGTTTCTTCTTTTTCAGGTCATCGACGAGATCCACATCAGTGAACCAATTATCAGCAGTTATGTTGCGACCAGATCCAAAAAATAAGGGCTCAGCCATCCTCTTCACTACTTCACTTGCCTTGTTGCTGACGAAAAAAGGTCCTTGTGGTTGGTTCCCAGCATAAATTTCCATATTATATGTATAACACATTTTTGCATCAGTGAGGGCAAAACATTTAATACCATATTTGGTAGGCTTTGACGGTATGAACTGCCAAAATGGGCAGTTTCCTCAAAAACCTGGAAGCATTTCATCAATGGTCACATTCTCCCCAGGAATGTAACTCTTCTGGCAGTTTTGCACGAATTTTTGGAAAATGTCACGAACTGGAGGAAGCTTATCTTCTTTTTTTCTTTCTTCTCTTGTATTTCGATCGTCAAAATGAAGGCAACGTATGAGAGTTTTGAACCGTTTGATATTCATCACGAGTCCGAATTTTTCAATGCCGTCACCCTCTTTCCCCCAAAGTTCCTTGAGACTTTGCCGATTTCCTCTATAAGTTCCCGCTAGATACAACAATCCAATGAAAGCTCTTATTTCTATAACATCCATGGGATTGATGTCCTTTTCTCTAGAAAATTTGTCCCTGATGAGTTTTAGCTTCACTCGCATTCCTCTTGACTCCAGGTACATGAGTAATCACGTTGTGGGATCCCTTACGTACACTTCTCAGTGGGGGATTTTTATTCCACTTGGAAGTCTTAACTTTTCCAAAAAAAAAAAACTAGTACCTGCATCTTCCTCGTCTTCATCGGTTTCACCCTCCTGCACCGTTTCGGTATCGCCATCGCGTTCTACCTCATCTTCGGAAGCGACATCACTTTCCTCACCAAAATCGTCATTCGAGATTGGGTCACTGTCATCACCCTCTTCTAGCAAGCACATTATTTCTTCTATATGACTCGGGTTATTTAAATCGTAAGCTTTGCTAGACAGTTTTGCAGAAAAACTGGAACAAAATGAAAGAAAAAACAAAATAATTACATGTATGGGCGCGTTGTGCCGGATAGGCCAGGCTGACAACCAAGATATTTTTGCAAAATTATTGATGAATCTCACATTATTTAGTCTTGAAATAAGTGAAACAAATTGTTTTTATGGAAATATTTCGAAAATACGCACCTTCAAGAATGTGGCGACTTCGGGCGCAATGAGCTTCTCTGAACAAAACTTTTATAACTTCCCGTGGTGAAGGTCAAAAGCAAACTGAGTGGGGAAGTTGTATTCAGCATGTAAACAGAGACAGCTACTGGGAGGCCCAGTGGCCAACGTTACCTGGTAGCAGAGGAAGGAGACAAAATGGACGCGTTGTGCCTCTCAGATCAGATGCGCCCGACGGAAGGTTAAACAGTAAAAGCTTAAAATCACAGTGTAAAGTAACACTGGTAATACTTTTAGTTTCAATTTATTTATTATAACAAATTATACAGGTATATGTATAATAAGTGTATAATAACAGGTATTCGTAATTCGTACCTGTTATTTTTTTGTAACGGTTACGTTGGTACCTGTAACTAGTTTAGCCCACCTCCATAAAGAACAGAATATGAGATAAAGTAATACAAATAGGGTACATGGAAAGAAGTGTAATTCATTTTTAAAATACCTGTAACGTTGCAATATATCTTTTGGGTGGCATAATTAACGGGTAGATAATTATGAACAATGCCGATGATATTAAAAATTCAAATGTAAACTATTTAAATTATGTTCTAACACTATCACAATTAAAAGAGAAAAACGCTATACTCAGTATGAAAAATAACTAAAAAATTCTAAAACTAAATCTGAATGAAAACCAAATACGACTAACGTAAAGGGTAAACCGTTATTTCGTACGTATGTCATGTATGTAAGCTAAAGCTAACTTTGAAACTGTTGAAACCTATGTAACGGTCTCCTATAAAATGGTTTTGTTTAGTTTTACCATATTATTACGTCACTACGCTACTACGTAGCTCATATACATGGTACTTATCGTTTACCTAGGTTAGGGAACAAACTACGGAGCCATTAATATCTAAAATAAAAATTTGTTGATTTAAAATAAACTAAATTTAACAATCAACTTAAAAAAGTCTTCATTACAAATTATAAAAAGTGTTCAAAGGAAAACATCGAAACGAAACCATCGATAGTATGAAAACATCGCAACTGAACCATCGATGGTAAAAACATTGAACATCGAAAGTTAACCATCGATGTTTTTGGAACATCGGCCATCGATGCTCATCCCTAAGTAATTGCCACCCCAGTTTGCATCAGAGGATCACACACAGTAGTTAGTCATCAGTAAACCAGCCAAGTAGACAGCAGGGCCGTGCGGGGAAGTTCAGGAGCGCGCGGTTCTAAACTATTAATCTGTAAGAACAATATATCGCGGTCAAGCAGTCGACGCAATTTCTTCAGACCGCGCTGTCTTAAAAAATAAACTATGCTCGCGAGCGAGTTATGTCGGCCGACAAAATGTTACAAAAGTGTAAAGTGTAATTTGAAACAGTTGTAAACTAAATAAGGCGGAGTATACCACGGCAGTGAAAAAATTCATAAACGGTTGAAATAACATTTTGGAGTGATCAGAAACAGCGAATAACACGAGGCGGTGATGGAACTGTTAGGAACGCCGTGGATTGGTTAAGTACCCTTCATAACACTACCAAATCAATTCTATAAATCCATGAAATAAATACAAACACAGAGCTCTAATAATGGGGTTTAAAAGATAAAAATGTAAAAAGTGTGAATGAGTGAGTGAGACAAAGTACTGGGTATTAAACATATTAAAACCTTGTTGTAGTCATATAAGCATAGTAATTGTAAGAATTGTTTTTTTCATTTTGTATCTCGATACTTTATATATGATTTTCATTTAACCGGAAACTAAAAAAACTTTTAATCAATGTAGTAATCAACCGGAGTAGAATTTGATATGTTATTACATGGCTGTAAAATTTTATTTAATTTCATTAAATAAAATCCAAATAAGTTGTGTTAGCCAGCATAAACAGTGTTTTTATATTTTCACCACTCAACTCAAATAATCCTTCTGCAACTTTTTCATCTGTAGAACCCTGGAGGAAAACCCGAAGGTAAGATAAAAGTAAAGTCTTATAGAATTGGTAAGTTTTATTAACAAATAAAAATGAACAACTACACACTGATTGAAAAACCTTGGTGTTCAGGTATTGTGGCTATTTAATATTTCTTAATTATGTTAGTAAGTTTGTTGAACAAACTTACCCATATCAACTTAACACATCTTTTTACTTTTGTTGTTTGGTTTTCTTTATTAAGGTTTATTGTTTCACATAAATATACATCCTTGTTACTGAATAGCAGTAATAATTGAATTTTCCTTGCTGTTATGTATGAACCAGTTAGAATGAGAGAGTTGTAAGGCAAGTTTCTGTAGTTTTGAGATATTTAATATTTTACAGTACTTATTATCAAAAATCCCACATGGCATACATAAAATTAGTTTTAGTGAATTTATACTAAACAAAAAAATAGTTAATGTTTCTAAAATACATACTGAACAATGTTTGATGTTGTCAAAATCTTAATTTTTCAAGGGTATACGTGACTTATATTACTACGAGGGCTGTTCAGAAAGTAACATACGTTTTAGAATAAATAAATAAAAAAAGCGAGACAAAAATTTGTTACTTACACAGTTGAAAACTACATTCTTAGACTATTTTTCCACATAGTCTCCATTCAAGTTCAAACACTTATCGTAACGATTTACGAGTTTTTGAAAGCTCTCATCATAAAAATCTGCCACCTGCAGTTTCAGCTATTCATTAATGCCTGCCTTCAGCTCTTCGTCGTCTTCAAAGTGCTGTGTTGCCAGCCACTTTTTCATATGCATGAACAGGTGATAATCGCTCGGTGCCAGATCAGGGCTGTATGGGGGATGATTGAAAATCTCCCACCCAAACTTTCCCAAACGTTCTTGCGCTCGTGCTGTTGTATGCGGTCAGGCGTTGTCGTGGAAGAACAATACCCCGGAGCTCAACTTACTGCATCACTTGTTTTGGATTGCTCTCTGCAGCTTTTTTAAGGTTTCACAGTAAACCTTGGAGTTTATTGTGGTACCCCGTTCCATAAACTCTACCAGGAGAACCCCTTTTCTGTCCCAAAAAACTGTCCCTATCATTTTCCTTGCTGACAAGGTCTGTAAATACTTACTCGGTTTTTTGGGCGAGCAAGTATGGCCCCATTTTATGGATTGATTTTTGACGTGAAACGTCTTTAAAATCACACCGAAACATACGGGTACCAGAACAGAAATTTGTACCATAACGAAAAGGTCTATATCGTCTTGCCTTAATAACTCCCTAAATATTAGTCTCAGAGATGTAAGTGCGGTGTCATTTTTTTAACATATATGGTCAGCTCGCTGATACAACCTTGAATTTGCGTCACGGGTGAGCGGTTTGGCGGGGAGGGGGCACAGCACTGATTGGCCAAAACCGGCGCTCTGGCTCCTTTCCATTCAGTGTAACTCAGGACTCAGATGTGGTAGCGCGGTGATTCGTGCGTTTGTGTATAGAGTTTGTAGAGATCGATCGATTTAAGTAATACGAGTAATAAGTGTATTTTGGACAATATTTCTATGTAAAAACTTAAAGTAAGCATGTAAAAAACTGTAGAAATTCAATATGTCAGCCTCAGCCCACGCAAAAGCCAGCCGAAAATATAAATTATGCATTATGTTGGAAAGAGGAGGCTATGGGCCACGCACAGGTACCCCCAATGTGTGGTGCCGAGCGAGCGAGACTGTTTCGGGAGCGTCGCAAAGCTGGCACGGCGCGCTCAGTGAACGACGCCGACGGTGCGAGCACCTCTACCGCTGCTGTCCCCAAACCAATGGACATAATGAGTGAAGATAACACCCATACATCTGTCGAAGACGTCTCCGAGCTGATGGATATCAACATCACTCGAATTGATGCGATGCAGGACCATTGGCATGCAGCGGATGAACGCTTCAAAAACGGTATTCAAAACCAATCCGTTTGGTCTATCTTGCAGCGTTTGTGATCGACTTTGGATCGACAGAGATTTAAAAAAGGCAAAAGCACGTAACATTCCTCTTCTTCAGACTAAATTCCCCGGCGAAAATGTAGCGGAATTTCGTTTATGCAGTAGCCTACCTGTAGCAAGTCGATAGATGCCAATAAAATCCCGATGCTGTCGCGCTCGAACGGATTTCGATATCCCCCGAAGCCGGACGGCCTGCCACCGCTTGACCCGATCAGTGTTCGGTTGATTTCGCCGCGCTTACCCTTTATGCAAATTCATCATCTACGCTACGAAGGTAATTATGGTATAGTCGGCCAGGTGATCAACGTACCCGTCGATGTGAACAACATGGTGCAGCACCATGGAGGCGGATAGACAACGACTTTGCCTTCAACGTCAACATAAAGAAGAACCTCATCCACGCTGACGATGCGAGCAAGAGACTTCTGCAAGCTAGACGTCGTAGCCGAAGTCGATGAAGACAGGGACGACCTACCTCGACGATGGCAACTAGTTTTGATCGTCTCTGCTTTCAGTGCTCAAAGTTTGGTGGCTCACCCGGGAGATATTGAAAAGACAGCATACTCAAACATTCCGACTACATGGCAGTTAGCGAGACTTGGATGGATTGCGCAAACACTGCAGCTCAACGGCTTCGAACTAAAAGCAAACAATAACACCGCGCTTGAATATCGTAGAGATCGTCCGTCTACCTTGTCCGAACCGCCGCTGGGGCGAGTTTCTGCAGCCGGAGGTTCTGCAGTCTACAGAAACCTACAAAGCTTTGTGAGCTGCAGAGAAATCATCGTCGATGGCATCAGTCTCTGCGGCAATTCCGTCTTGAGAAAACATAACGTTGGCAACATATGCCTGGTGGACGTGAAAGTCGGAGATCGTACGCTGTTTATCCTCGGTGCCGTATATATACATCACAAAGCTTCGGCAGAAGATGTTAAGCTATGTCTTTATCAATCACTCCTGCCGTTATCAGCGAACTTGACAAAAGTATTACCGAGCTCTCAACCAGACTCGGAGACTCCGATCGTTCTCTGTGGCGACTTCAGTAACGATCCACGACACGACAGCTATCTCGTTGACTTCATGAAGAATGAATTCAGCCTCAACTACGTGCCCATAGAACCAACAACACTGGGCAATAGCACTATCGATTGTACGTTCACCAGACACATTGATGTTGATATTATGCCTTGTCTCTTACTTCTCATATCACAGGCCAATGTTAAACAAAATTGTCGTCGAATATTAGTCGAAATAAATATCGTGTACCATTCAGTGTCTGTTTTATGTTAAAATAAAATTTGGTACACAATCAATGTCTCGTTTTCATTTCAATCCAATACGCTAAAAGTGACTCGCTGACATAGACGTTTCACGTTAAACCAACGGTCGTGCGCCCCGACACAGCCCCGCCTGATATTTTTTGTTTCACAATTAACGTACCTAACCCAGGTTTCATCCCCCATTACAATATGGTCTAGTAGATGATCACCATCCTTGTCAGAGGCCTCAAGAAATGACAATGTTGATGCCATCCGCTTATTTTTGCGCATTTCTGTAAGCACTTTTGGGACCCATCGTGCACAAAACTTATGGTAACCAAGCTTTATTATGACAACTTCATGAAGAAAACTACATGAAATTTGAGGAAACTCATGTGATAGTTCAGTAATCGTAAAGCAGCAATTTTCACGGATTGTTTTATTGATTTTCCCCACCAATTTGTCAGTCAGAACACTTGGCCGGCCACTCCACTCATCATCGTGCACATTGGTGCAGTCATTTTTAAACATAAGATACCACTGCCTTACTCCTCCCTCACTCATAACATTGTTCCCATAGACCTCACACAGTCACCGATGAATGTCCACCGGTCTGCAGTTTTCTGCTTGCAGAAAATGTATTACTGAGCGCACTTCACAGCTCATGGGATTTTCAGTTGCAGGACTCATTTTAAAAATTATTACTGAAGCACAGAAACACAACACAGATACCGGCCCCAGCTGGATGCATACTGAATCATGCCACCCAGTGTCACCAAGATGGCAGCACTAGCCCCACCCCATCGCCGCCCACACTGAATGTAAGTTACTTTCTGGGCAGCCCTCGTATCATTCTAAGTGGCTCATATCATCTATCGTTTCCCATTATTTTCAGTCATGTTAAACAACTTATGAATTTGATCTAAGTTTTTGTAGCAATATGAATCTCACATTTTTATAGAAATGCAAATTATTTTATACAGTAACATATAAAGATGAAATTTCTTTTTATAGGAGAATAGCGTATAGTGATCTACAGTCAATAGCTCCAGAACAGTATTTCAAACAAATAACGAATAGACTGGCTGAGATACATGCTGTTTCTGTAAGTATTACTAGTGTATGCATGAGATTTGCATAATTTGATTTTATGAAGATGATCCTTGTGTTTTTTTTACTGTTATATTTTCTAAAAATTTATAGTTACTCAATATCTAGAAAACAATAGATCTGTGTTTTGCAGAGAATGGTGAATCTGTATGGTAAGTAAACTCAGTTTGATATGAAAGAGGAGTGTCAGTAATGTTTAAAATGTAAGACTTGTTGAATCTACCAGTCTCTAAAGTACTGGTGTGCGCGCGCGCGCACACACACACACACAATAGTTATGTGAAATACATTCTAATCAGTCTTTTGCTTCTTGAAATGCCTAAAATATAACTAAAGAGAAATACATTAATGACCTTTGCATTTTTCTTCTAAAAGCAACATTAATGTTACAAACATGAATGTAACATGGAAACAACACTATATCAGTACTGCTGGTATAATATCCTGTCACTGCTAAAAGTAATGCCTTTTGGTGGTTGGATTGTAAACTACTAATGTTTGTTTTACAACTGACGGATTTGTACATTTAAGAATTTATTCCTGAAAAAATATTAGCAAGCTTAGACGTAATATATGACGTCTTACATATTAGATGTTGCCATTATATGAAACTGTCACATCTGATATAATATATCATGTTGTGACGATTTTAAATGTATCAAAAAATCGCACAGATTAAAATTTTTAATTTTAATAAGTAAGAGTATCATACACCCTTACCTATACCCAGATTCCTGTATCAACTTGAAACCTTCCAGTACCAACACGCCAAGAAAAGTATTAAGTAGTGAATAATAATAATAATTACTTAAATAATTAAAAAATGCGACTAGAGAAATAAAGAAATCCCTAAGTCATAATAAAATAAACATAAAGTATTTATCTTGTAATTAATGAATAAATAATAATAGAAAAAGTACGAACTATTTTCCTTAGCGCGTAAATACGCCCTAGCTTACTGAGCCCTCTCCCCTAAACCGTACAGGCATTCGGCCGTAGAACGTCGCAATGAGTAGACGTGAGTTTTGGTGTTGTACACATATACGTATGTGTATGTTCTCTAGAAGTATATCCAGCGTGAAATATTGTTATTGTGAATAATGTAGTGTCTAGAGTTTGTGAGAAAAGATATAAATAAAATAGAAAAAGGTAGCCAACACATCTCTTGAAAACAAAATCAAATGTAAGTGTAACATAGTTAACTACTAGACTGTAGTACTGCAAAGTGAGAACTATAACTGTAATTAAAATAAAGAAAATGTGAACTACAAGAATCTGCACTAAGAAAAGTGAAATTACAACATTTGGAACTTCAAGTAAACAACCTATCTTCGAGAGCTTCAAGTAAACTAAAAATCAACCCGATGTAGATACACCAAGAACAACGTACTCAACCCGTAGAAGACAACTGGAGATGTCCCAAGAATACAACAACAACCTCAGGTGATATCAAACCACAACTTTTGTAAATTTCCCCTTAATAAGAAGTAACAAAGAACTTTAAAGAACTTTCGCAATGTAATGAGCAAATTATCAGATTTGTATATTTTGTAATTTTGTAAGAAGTAATAGTAACCGTAATGTATATATTGATAAATTAATAATTTTGAGAAAATTGAGACCCGGATCCGTGGTATTAAAACTAACAGTTATATGAATAAATTTTGATATAACAAGAATAATATAATTAAGATCTTTGAAGCAGTAAAAGCACTATTTACTAAAATAACTTTCTTTAAAATCAGGAATAATGTTTGATTAATATTTCAATAGCAATAAAGAGATGTTTTAGCTAATACCTAGTGAGTGAATAAGTTTATGCAAACCTTGTCAGTTTCCTATATCATACTTGTTTTGTAATTTGTTAGTAAGAGTTTTACTAACAACGGCAGCTGGTTTAGTTTATTGGTAAAGAATTAAACTAGTTCCCGATGTTTGTGATGTCGTACCAAGCTTTTACAGTACCAAAATTTCGCCACTCTGCTGAATTTAAAATTGTGTAATTTACTTGGAAAAAAATAATATTGTTTACAGAGTGTCACGTACAGAAAATTGCAACATAATTATGTAATTGTGGTTGTGTTATTTTATAATTCTTTAACAATAAAAAGGACAAACATAAATTTATTCACTCAGAAATAAAAAAAAATAAATAAATAAATAAATGAGTAAAATTTTAATTATATTATAATAATATTGGTATCGCTAGTTTGGCGTAATAAGCAAGTCATAGCTGGTAAGTAAGATTCAATTCCAAACCAGACGGTTCATGTTAAATACGTGTTGTGGAATGTAAACTCTCCCCTTTGTAAACACCCCTCTCATTCATAACCCCTCCTCCCCATTAGAAAACAAAACCATATTAGACAAGCTCTTTCCTGTTTTGTATTGTCCTGAATTACCACCCTATGCAACTAGACAACACCCCAAAACAGCTGATTCTTTGTGCTGTTTGTTAAATCAATGAACTTTCCGTATATGAAATTTCTCTCTACTAAAATAGTATTATCGTTTTGTTTTGATTAATTATATATGTCAATACTGAGAATTTAATTGTTGTGAGATAAGTTATGTTGATTAATTAAGATAAGATTACATCCCAAAGCTTAATATGAAATAAGATATATGTGTATGTGTTTAAATGAATTAATGTTATCTATTTTTAAACATTGCGAAAACGAAGTAAAGTAAGTGACTTAAGATTTGTCGTTCGTAATACGTCGTGTGTTTAAAGTGGTTATTATCAAAAATGACTCAATTTAACCCCGATTTCTTGTTGAAAGACGAATTAAGTTATGAAGGATTATTGCGTGGTCTCCCCTACTCTGATGTAACTGTCGCGGAACTTCGCAAGACGTTACGCGAAAATAAACCGGACAAACCTTCATTATTAAGTCGTTTGAGTGTTTTAGATTTCAATAGCAAAAAAGAAACGTGTTATCGTAAGTATACAGAACTAACTTCGTACGCACAAACCCTGCGTGATGAAAAATCCCCCGCAGTAATATTACGCACCACCCAAAGAATTGAGCATCTATACCGTCGTATCACCAATTTGTTGACCTGGCCCGGTGATAAAGATATCCCTCCTGATGTAAAAAAATTCGCCGAGGAAGCACTAAAACAATTACCTGAGATAATACGCGAATTACGTAGACGATCCGAATTGTTTAGATTAGACGAAATCGAAGAAGCAATGACGAAATTAAATATTTCACCTACCCAATCGCCGACTCAAGAACAACCAAACGGTACTGCAAAAATTCAGATTCTGCAGGAATCCAATATAGATCCATTCAAGGAACGGTTAAGTGGTAGTCAAGTAAATATTCCAGCAGTAAACGTTACGTCACTCCCTAATGAACTAGAAAATATGACCCATACCTACGAATTAACTTCTCATTCGCGGACTAATCAACCTGCGGAAAATCCTAGAATGATGAGCCGAATAAATTTAACTCCCGAGCTCTATGGAAAAATAACCCACCCTGTAGAAAGTATTTTGTCCAATATACAAATCACTGATGGGCTGAATATTACAAAGCTCCTTAATTTTATCAAACATATCTTAGAATTAAAGGAACTGCAACAACTAAGAGATAACCAGATTTTGCAAGTTATTTTACCTAAGTGTAGATCTCCATTAAAAGATAGAGTGTTAGAATCCCTAAGGTATAATCAATCGGTAGAAGAACTTCATACCACACTAATAAGACATTTCATTCCCACCGGTATTTACGAAGAATTGAAGCGAAACTTAGTACTTCGTGCACAAGGTACATACGAGAGACTAGCTCATTATATTTCTGAAGTAAGAGAATCTGCCTTATTGTTACAAGTTAAATGGAGCGAACAACAGTTAGTAGACAATATCATAGTAAGACTATCCCCCGAGGAGCGATCTCGACTAGCACTCGTGAAGCCACCTACAACTTTTACGGAACTAGAACTATGTTGTATACATTTGTCCGACGTCTGGTATTCTGACCAGAATAGAAGTGTTTCTATGTCCCAGAGTCAACAAAGAAATTCATTCCAAACTAGACCTATTGGAAATGATACCCGAAACTACCGCGATAAGCGATTCATAAGTACACATAAAACCCAAAACTATCCCCATGTTTCATACTCTAAACCAAAATCCCGACAACCTACGAGCGAAGTAAGTGAGGAAAGAAGATGTTATAACTGTGGAAAGGCCGGACATATTAGCAAGTTATGTAAACAAAAGCGTTATCTACAGAAAACCGACCAATCAAAAAAATGTGTGAAGCTGGAAGACCGAAAATCCTACGTCTTCCGAAGCACCCGAAGGAAAGGTAACAACAATACTAAGCGTCAAATAAAGATGAGTAAAAATAAACGCAGAGATCCTTATTTAACAAAATTTATCGAGAAGTGCAACTCTATTGGTGCATGTAAAACAAGTATATGCCAACTACCCTATGTACAGATAGACCTTGGAGCAACGAAAACCCTTGGTTTAATTGATTCAGGATCTACCCGTAGTATAATTAGTAAACAGTTAGCCACCTTATTAGCTAATCATAAACTGATTAAACGTAGCCAAGTGGTGAACATAAAGTGTACCACCGCAAATAAACAAAACCTAAAGATATCTCACAGTATTACGGTGAAATTAAAAATTCAGAATTTTACTTGGTACATTCCCCTACTAGTAGCTGAAGAGTTAGGACAGAACTTAATATTAGGCGCGGATTTTATAAGAAAAACTGCTTTAATCCTTGATATATATGCAAAACAATATTTTTTCAGATTTGATCGTACTCAAAAATATCAGTTCGACTCCGAATTAAGTAACGACACTGTTAGTGAAACCGCAAATATTCATTCAGAGCCTAATGAATCGAGTCTAAGTCATTTAAAAGGAAATGAGAGACTAAGAATCCAAAAGTTAATAAAAGATTTTTCTGCTGTACTCACCCCCAAGTTAGGATTAACTCATTTAATTGAATATAAAATAAATCTTAGAGACAACAAAGTAATACGACTCCACCCATACAAACTATCTCCGCCCAAGATGGAAATCATGAGAAACCACATTAATAAACTCCTTGATCAGCACGTCATTGAACCATCAACGTCTCCATATTCATCGCCTGCATTCCTAGTACCAAAAGGAACTGACAAACATAGACTAGTCGTGGATTATAGACAACTAAATAAGAGTATAGAATTTGAATCGATACCACTGCCAGACATACACAGTGCGTTTCACTATTTTACAAAAGCGAAAATCTTCACCATAATGGATCTTAACCAAGCATTCCATCAAATTCCACTAGCTGAGGAATCAAAACATTTAACTGCTTTTGCTGTCCCATTTAATCTATATCAATTTACGAGAGTACCATTCGGTATATCACAAGGAAGTTCAGTATGCAGTCGACTGTTAGAAAAAATTTTCCATGATGTTAAATTTAAATTTGTATATCATTATCTCGACGATATAGTAGTATATAGTGAGTCAATGGATCAACATATTGATCACTTGCGTGAAGTATTATCCCGGTTAAAGAAAGCCGGACTGACCGTAAACCCTAGTAAAGTTAATTTCGCAGTGAAACAATTCTCATTTTTAGGTCACATAGTATCAGCCGAAGGTAAGGTTACCATCGATCCCGAACGTACACGCGCAATCCGAGAATTTTTACCTCCCAGAGAAGTCAAAGGTATAGCTAGATTTTTAGGTATGATTAATTATTTTCATAAGTATATACCCCACTTAGCAGATATAGCAGCCCCATTGAATGCCTTAAGAAAGAAAGGAACGAAATTCGAGTGGACTACTCAACATCAAGAAGCGTTTGAAACACTTAAAGAAAGTATTATATCCCCTCCTGTATTGCAGTTAGCGGATTTCAGTAAACCATTTATCGTACAGACCGATAGTTCAAGTGTAGCATTAGGAGCCGTAATATACCAGGAAATAAATAATACTAGACTCCCGATCAGATATGCATCCCGGACACTGACCGAGCAAGAAAGGAAGTTCTCAGCCTATGAACTTGAATGTTTAGCCGTAGTATTTGCTTTTGATAAATTCAAACCATTTTTGGAACACAAAGAATTTCTACTAGAAACCGATAATCAAGCTTTATCATGGTTATTAAATCACCCAAAGCAATTAGGTCGTATCGGACGATGGGTGTTAAGATTAAATTGCTACAAGTTCAAAGTGCAACATATTCGTGGAACTCAAAATGTAGTGGCCGATACTCTATCCCGCATGTTCCAACTACCCAATACAAGATCTGGAGAAGACAATATTGAAACCACTATCGTTAATACACTAATTACTAATTTTCCCCTTGCATTTAAGGATATAGCATATCACCAACAACAAGATCCGAAATTGTGTAAAATAATCGAACAAATAGAAAAAGGAAATAAATCTGACAAATATATCTTGAGTAAAAGAGTACTTTGTTTTAAGAAGGCAAACGGAAAATTACTAAGAATAATCGCCCCGGAAATAATCAAACCCATGTTAATGGAGTACTACCATTCATCTACAATTGGAGCTCATATGGGAATTAGGAAAACTATACATCGTATTCGCAAGGAATACCACTGGGAAAACATGAATAGTGAAATAAAAAAGTTCGTGAAAGAATGCGAAATTTGTGCGCTGAGCAAACCAGCAAGAACCAGTCAAGTCGGAAAACTAATCTCCGAAATACCTACCACTCCCTTCTCGAAAATATACATCGACTATTCTGGACCTTATCCCCGCTCTAAATCCGGAAATACTATGCTGTTAATTTGTGTAGACTCATTCACTAAATTCGTGTGGATGTATCCTATGCGTCGTGCATTAGCATCTACGACAATTAAAATTCTGCAAGAACAACTATTTAAAGACTATGGCACTCCTTTAAGCTTAATATCTGACAATGGACCCCAGTTTAAATCGAAAGAATTTAATGACATGTGTTTTAAATTAGGTATAAATCATATTACCGTGACCGAGTACAGACCGCAAGGAAACCTAGCAGAAAGATACTTGCGTAACTTAAAATCAGCATTAATATCTTATCATGCTAAAGACCAGACAACCTGGGATCAAAATATTTCGTGGATACAATTTGCATTCAATTCAGCGTATCACGAAGGTCATAAATCAACACCATTTGATTTACTGTACAAGTACAAACCCAACCATCCTTTAACCACAAAGTGGAAAATCAGTGAGTTATTACCCCGCGACGTGAATGGGAATAACATACGAAAAATATGGAACGAAGCTCGTGCAAATCTGAGAGCTAATTTACAGAAATCAAGGAAGTATCATGAGAATAATAATAAGCTAATAAAATATAAAATAGGTGATTTAGTCATGTATAAAACTCATCCTATGAGTAAAGCAGTTGATAAGATCACTTCGAAACTATCTTATCGATGGTGTGGCCCCTACCAAATTCGTAAGTTCATCACCCCCGTTACTGTAGCTCTGTATGAACCCAATACAGAAAATTACGTTCGCAGAAGTCATTTGTCTCAAATAAAAAAATGTTTTTCGTGTCAAGATACAGAAGGAAGACTACGAGAAAGATAGAAAACTTAGAATACTATCTAAGTATTAAGAATAAAATATGTTGTATAGACTTATACCGAAATAGGATAAGATTGTGTAACATCCTATACTATAGGTAACTATAAACTCAAAACCCCCTCGTACGAATACAAGCGAGGCCTGATCAACCTTAGCTAATGTCCTGCGAGAATGGTATTATACATGAGAAGTCTGATGACAAGTATAATGAAGATGAAGAGAAAGAAAGAAAGAAAAATAATCTTTAGCGCTGTAAACTAAAAGTAATTCTATTGTTCTTACAATACGGTATTATTATTAGTAAAATACTCATGAGTATAACTCCGTAAAACGAGTGAGCAATTCAAGAAAAAACCGGTAGTAGATATAAGAATTAAAATAAGGTAGATTTACGTTTTGTGTATTTTATATAGTAGATGTAGTAGAATTTAGATGTGACATAAGTATAAGATAATCGATTGAGGAATAGAAATAAGCTGAGAGAGAGAAATTTCAGTATGAAATATAATTGTTTATTAGAATTATATTATTACACCCCCCCGTTTTTCATAGTTAAGTGCAGGAGGATGTGACGATTTTAAATGTATCAAAAAATCGCACAGATTAAAATTTTTAATTTTAATAAGTAAGAGTATCATACACCCTTACCTATACCCAGATTCCTGTATCAACTTGAAACCTTCCAGTACCAACACGCCAAGAAAAGTATTAAGTAGTGAATAATAATAATAATTACTTAAATAATTAAAAAATGCGACTAGAGAAATAAAGAAATCCCTAAGTCATAATAAAATAAACATAAAGTATTTATCTTGTAATTAATGAATAAATAATAATAGAAAAAGTACGAACTATTTTCCTTAGCGCGTAAATACGCCCTAGCTTACTGAGCCCTCTCCCCTAAACCGTACAGGCATTCGGCCGTAGAACGTCGCAATGAGTAGACGTTAGTTTTGGTGTTGTACACATATACGTATGTGTATGTTCTCTAGAAGTATATCCAGCGTGAAATATTGTTATTGTGAATAATGTAGTGTCTAGAGTTTGTGAGAAAAGATATAAATAAAATAGAAAAAGGTAGCCAACACATCTCTTGAAAACAAAATCAAATGTAAGTGTAACATAGTTAACTACTAGACTGTAGTACTGCAAAGTGAGAACTATAACTGTAATTAAAATAAAGAAAATGTGAACTACAAGAATCTGCACTAAGAAAAGTGAAATTACAACATTTGGAACTTCAAGTAAACAACCTATCTTCGAGAGCTTCAAGTAAACTAAAAATCAACCCGATGTAGATACACCAAGAACAACGTACTCAACCCGTAGAAGACAACTGGAGATGTCCCAAGAATACAACAACAACCTCAGGTGATATCAAACCACAACTTTTGTAAATTTCCCCTTAATAAGAAGTAACAAAGAACTTTAAAGAACTTTAAAGAACTTTCGCAATGTAATGAACAAATTATCAGATTTGTATATTTTGTAATTTTGTAAGAAGTAATAGTAACCGTAATGTATATATTGATAAATTAATAATTTTGAGAAAATTGAGACCCGGATCCGTGGTATTAAAACTAACAGTTATATGAATAAATTTTGATATAACAAGAATAATATAATTAAGATCTTTGAAGCAGTAAAAGCACTATTTACTAAAATAACTTTCTTTAAAATCAGGAATAATGTTTGATTAATATTTCAATAGCAATAAAGAGATGTTTTAGCTAATACCTAGTGAGTGAATAAGTTTATGCAAACCTTGTCAGTTTCCTATATCATACTTGTTTTGTAATTTGTTAGTAAGAGTTTTACTAACAACGGCAGCTGGTTTAGTTTATTGGTAAAGAATTAAACTAGTTCCCGATTTTTGTGTTGTCTTGCCAAGGGGCGGCACAATGTATGGCATCTGATTTTGTCAGACACTGGTCCCCAAAGGGTTACTATTTAATTATGTACTGTGATACTTTATAATTAACTGAAATAGTATTTTAAGAGAAAACTATTTCTTATAAAATGTGTTTTCTTACTCATTATTATGGCCTCTTTATTACTGTCATTCACAATGCTTTGTAAAATTAACAGTGATTTTCACTAGCATATAATTTTTCCTGTAAATCAAAACTCCATGATTTTCCTATAACTCTTGTTTATTTAGTTCCTTTATCGTTTGATTTTGCCTCCCAGTTTCTTTTTAGTTTGGCAGCTGGATGATAAGGAGGTAAAAAGTAATAAAGTAATTTTGGAACAAATTTTGGCATGTGGAAAACTCAAAAGTGTTGACATGCTACCTTATTCTGTCTCTTAGCTGAGATTTCCTTTTATTAATGTTTTATCAGGTGTCTGTGTTATATAATCTCATGTACGTAGGTTGTGAAAAACTCTTGTTATTAAAATTTTCGCTGTTGCATGTAAGCATTATATTAGTTACTAAATATAATACGAATATATACGAGGTGTGTTAAAAAAAGAATCGGCTCTTTTGTTTTCATGCGTGATCAAATGAAGCAGGGGCTTTGACCTTGAGTGAACCCTAGCGTGCAAGTGCTGACTGCCGCCGTCCCGCTACAACGAATCAGTCGCTGTCTGGCTGCATGTCAGTAAGTACGTGTATCGAGTGCCCGTCAGATTTCATTTATTGTAAAATGACAGAAAAACTTGAGCAGCGGTACTGCATTAAATTTTGCCAACAACTTGGTGATACCCAAGCGGATACCATTCGAAAAATTCAGCAGTAATTTTTTGGGGACGATGCTATGAATGTCACATGTAGTAAGGAGTGGTATAATCACTTCAAAGATAGCTGCACATCAGTGGACAGCGAACTGCGTTCTGGCAGGCCCTCAACAAGCCGTAATGATGAAATCATTGACCAAGTGCAAACTTTGGTCATGGAGGATCGTCAAATTACCGTCCGAGAGGTTGCAGCAGCGGTGGGAATAAGCATTGGTTCAGTACATTCTATTTTGACCGAAAATCTGGCTCTGTGAATTTCACAGGACGTTTTGGACTGTGTAAAAACTGAGCCAAGCTTCCTCAACACTGTGACCATTGGCGATGAGACGTGGGTGTATGGGTATGATCCCGAAACCAAAATCCAGTCTTCACAATGGAAACATTCATCATCCCCGCTGCCGAAAAAAGCAAGACAAGTGGCTTAGCAAAATCAAAGTCATGCTGATTGTGTTTTTTGACTCATGCAGGATAGTGCTTCGTGAGTACGCACCACAAGGCCAAACAATTACTAAAGAATATTATTTACGCATCACCTCTGTGATGCTGTGCGGTGCAAAAGATGAGACCTGTGGACAGCGCAAACTTGGCAACTCCATCATGACAACGCACCTGCCCATTCTTCTTATCTAATTCAGTCTTTCTTGGTGAAACACAACACTCCTCAACTATGCCAGCCTCCCTACTCTCCTGACATGGCACCCTGTGATTTTTGGTTATTTCCCAAGTTGAAAATGTTGCTGAAGGGGACCCGATTTGAATCAAGAGAAGACATCATACAAAATACGACAAGACAGCTGTATTCCATACCAAAAGACGACTTCCAGACATGTTTCCAAAAGTGGCAGGACCGCTGGAAGAAGTGTGTGCAATCTAAAGGGGAGTACTTTGAAGGTGATAAATGTTTAAAACCTGCAGATAAATAAATGTATTTTCTCTGAGTAAAGGTCCTGATACATTTTTAACACACCTCGTATACTTATGAATTTGTAGTATTGATTTACCGTTTGATGTTCTTGTTTTCAGAGCCCAGAAGATCGAGGCATTTTTATTCAGATCCTTGAATCAGTGTATAGGTTCACGTTAGGTTCTATTGCTGGTGGTAAGTAAATAGGGTTTATTAAATTGAACGTAGTTACAGTACATGTAATTATAGAAATAAATTCAGTATTGATTCACACAGTTGGATACCAACAATATGTAGTATATAGATTTATAAGCCTGTATAGGAGTTTATGGGAAACTAACGGGAAAACTGGCTTTAGGTTTTATGTTGTAATATTGAAAAACATCTTTGAGTTGAGCTGTACCAGTTTCAATAAATGCTTGGAAGTTTTCAACACTATGAGGCTAAATGATTCTGGGTGTGTCCAAGTGGTAATGTCGCCCACTTACACGTTGTTTTGGGAGAGGCTGTAGGTTCCAATATGATTGTAATTAATACAAAATTTAAATTTTTTCAGTTTGTATGATCTCTATAAGAATATGTAAGCATACAGTTCTTATTTACAATAGTATATTTGTATGTTAGTCTGAAAGTGTTATATTTTTGTTATTAAAGTGGTGAAACTTCATTTAATCTTGCAATAAAATACAATAAAAACTCGTTTATCCGAATCGCGTTTATCCAAAAATCTGGTTTATCCGAAACAATTTTAAGTAAATTTTAAAAATGCACAAAAACATTTTCCTGTTGCTATAATCTATATTTAATAGCGTAGACAAACGATTTGACGTGATATATAAAGTAGAAAGTCAGTAATCAGAACTAACTGGGATAAGGAGTACTCCGAATTATCGATTTGTTTGGATTTTCGAACACAAAGTATTATGTTAATATAGTGTACACATAAAGTAACATAAACATAAATGTAAACATTGAAACTTCCCCTGCAGAACTTCTAACAATGAAACGACTTCTAGATCGGGCAGCCAGCAAACGAGCTTCAAAGCTTAGGCAAAAAACTATGATTACTGTACAAACATGCAATAGGACGGTTCCAGTAATCTAGAAACTATAATTTACAGTGCGGTGCCATTTTATAGGGTATTGTGTCATATTCACTGTAAGTAACTTTTAAATTATTATTATTAAATAAAGTTACTGTACTTACATATGTATTATTATTTTAATAGAAGTTTTGGTTTATCCGAAACGGGTGTGGTCGAGTATCCTAAACTTCTGATCTTACTAAGAAAATAAACACGACACTTTGCTTTATACGAATTTTTATTTTTTACTAAAAGTCTAGCATAAAAAAAATCAATAGCATTAATGGATGGTGTACAAATAAAATAAATGGAAATAACTTCTTCTGCTCAGATAGCAGAATTGTGAAAACATGTTTTCTTTCCATTGTATAGATATAAGTATACCGATTCTGTAACTAACAAAAAATATTAAGCTCTTTGCCTTTTGATAAAAATCGTAACATTCAAGAGCCATCTTTTAACATAACATATTTAACATCTTTAATCCAGAAAGTATTAATACTTTGTATTTAAACCCCATAATTGTAGTTGGCCTTGATTAAAAAATATTTGAAACAAATGAAAAATATATTTCTTATAACTTACTACTGTGTTATTGAAGGTGTGTATACGTATCATTAGAGGCTTTATATGTAAATAGAGCAGCTTTGTGTGTGTTATAGCAACTGGTGCGACAGCCGTATATCCGATAGATTTAGTGAAGACCCGAATGCAAAATCAGAGGGCTGGCTCATTTATTGGTGAACTGATGTACAGAAACAGTTTTGATTGTTTCAAGAAAGTAATAAGGCATGAAGGTGTCTTAGGTAAGTTTTGTGTTTCATATGGCTATTTATAGAGAAAAATTACTACATGAAAATAAGAAATTGTATCATTTATTTACACATATTAGAGATGAATAAAATAAATTTGAGAAAATAAAATACGTTTAATTGCTGAAGTAATCATTTTAATGGGGTTTCAAGAAGTAATCATAACTTGGTCAAAGCAACAGTTATGGTCTATAAGTTAACCTTTCTATAAATATGTAGTTGTATTAAAACTTTATATACTATTTATAGTAGAAATTAAAAAAAAAATAATAATCGTAATAAGTATTTTTTGAGTTCAGCATCTTCTTCAAGAACGCTTTTCTTAATTTTGAAAGTTAATGTGTATACTGTGGACTGGAAAATGATAATGAATATTTGTTTTCATAAAAATTCGGTTTTTTAAAATGAACAGAACTATAAATATTTGTGATGAACAAACAAATTTACATGATGGCAGATTTATTAGTGTACATAGTGTGACTATGTCATTGGACATGATATATTCTGATGAATTTGTATTTCTACTTGATTTTGCAACCATCAGGAGCATATTTTCACAAAGCGCATACTGTTTAACATCAAATTTAAAAGAAATTTGTTAATGTATGGGGACATTGTGTGTATTCAATAGTTGATTATTTTTACACAATTACATTGTTAAATATCGTATAGTGTGTAAAATAATTAAATATGGACAATACAAATTATAAACTCAACAGTTTTGCATCCGATGAAGTAACCTTCTGATAGTAATAAAATCTGTTGTTGAAGTTTGTGAACAGTTTTGCTTATATTGGGGGATTTACAATTTACTTTGGTTTATACAAATAGTATTATAGAATATCTTTAACTGCAATCAGAGATCAAAGAAAGAGATCACAGAGTACCAAAGATTAGGACAGAAATTACTAACCTTATATTTTGTCTTAACTTTCTCAGTACGTAGTTTATATATAATGGCAAGATGTAATTTGAATACTTCTGTAAGGTGAGCATGTTTCTACAGTGACAATAGGCAAAGACTTCACTTCACTTAAATAGCAATACGTAAATTGGTTTGTAGCAGTTCTCCACACTGACCTTCTCTGCGGTTTCCGTTTCATCTCATAGGGATTACAACTTACATCACCAATAATCTGTTTCATGTATTAGAGTTTCGGTCTTCCTCTTTTCTCTTCAATGTAACCTTCCATTATTGTTTTTATAGGCGATGACTATTTTCAGTAAAATTATTTTCCAGGCGTAGTCCACTTGTCATAAATCCAGTGATTTTGACTGCAGCTGCGGCAGTGATAGTCAGTAGATCTTTTCTGTTCTGCTCCTCCAGCGAGTGACAGAGAGAACCCTTCCATTCTGCTTATCAATTGCTGGAGGAGCAGAATGGAAGACCCACTGAAGATCACTTCCACAGCTGCAGTTGAAATATCTGGATGTATAACAAAAGGACCATAGCCCAGCAGCCTAGAAAATACTTTACTGAAGTTGACTCGGGCTGTGAAAGTTTTAATGTTATAATGGCTGTTTTATAAATATAACAGTGTCGTACTTATGTATTGCTTACTGGTGTGGTAGGCAATTTTGAGCCTTCTCCCTACTATAAATCTTGATAGGAACGTATGTTAACAGACTATAACAATGTCAGTTTGTATGATATAATTATATAGATGATGGGAGTGAGGGGGTGAAGGGAGAAAACAGTACATAGAAAGCTACTCAAGGGCTATTGTGTATGTAGTGTCACTTGCTTTTATAAGTTGACTTAAGAATTTAGAAGCATTGTGTTGTTTGTTGGTAATAATCATTATCAAACTTGTTTTTACTGTATATTGCTATTTTTGAATTTTTAAGGGCTATATCGTGGTTTGGTGCCACAGTTGTTGGGTGTTGCACCAGAGAAAGCCATCAAATTGACTGTCAATGATTTCGTTAGAGATAAGTTTATGGACAAGAATGGAAACTTACCCTTATGGGGAGAAATCCTTGCAGGAGGTTGTGTAAGTATTTATAAAAACTTCATGTATGGAGATGAGACATTTGAAAGTGTATTTGCAAGCACGCGCACACACACACACACACACACACACACACACACACACACACACACACACACACACACACACACACACACACACACACACAGACAATTTGAGATTTCATCCGACTTTTAGAAAAATATTTTACAATGTCTTGTATGTCGACTACACTTTCTCTCTTTATATGTTATAGCAAAGTTAAGTTCTTTGTAAGTCACTAGGTCTCTTTTTTGTGAAACTTCATAGTGTGTTTAGTAGGTAACTACCACGCAACATGAAGCAACAGACTGTTTGCATAATAATCTAATAATTTAGTAAATTTGTTTTATATTGTATTTTTTATTAAATTATATTTAATAATATAGGAAAATCGCCTGTTCCAGTTCCAAAGGAGATACATCCATTTCAGCAGTGCTTTATAGATCTTCCTATACTTCTTTGTCCAATAGGCTTTTATTGCCAAACTTCGTTGGGCAACCTGCCCCATCTAGTACAATGTTCTCTTTGTTTTTTACAATTTGGTGTTAGATATTAATAATTTTCACCTCTTTGGGTATGTCTTCATTGTGAATTCTATCTCTCCATGTCCAATCTTTTAACGGATTGTAAGAATCTCATCTCCGATGGTTCTGCTAAGATGTTTCTCAACTGGAACCCAGGTTTCAGACCATACAACAATGGCACAGCATTTTTGCCATTTTTTGTTGCCTGTAGTTTATTGCATATTTATTATAGTTATAATATTAGATGAAAATAGTTAGCAAGAGACAAGATTTAACTAAATGTAGTTCAGAATAATTTTTGTCTGTGTTCAGGCTGGAGGAAGTCAGGTTATATTTACAAATCCTTTGGAGATAGTAAAAATTCGGCTACAGGTTGCTGGTGAAATTGCAACAGGAGCGAAAATTAGAGCTTGGACAGTAGTTAAGGACTTGGGATTATTTGGATTGTATAAGGTAATTATTATTTATTCACTTTCTTATAACAACTTTTTTCACTTTTTAGCATTGGTCCCTCTCTGTTTTGTGACTGGATAATATTATCAGTGTTATTACTGTTATGAAGTCCTGAGTACATAAATGAAAGAACATACAAAATTTGCAATTATTTAGAACTGCTGTTTCGTAGTTGTTGTTGGTTACTTGTTCCAGCCACAACAACCCAAACATCACACATGCTTTTTGAACATATCACCCACAACTGCATTATAATACTGAATTCTAACAGTGTTACATGCAGCAACAGTCTGGAAATGGACACTGGTCTGAGCAGCTGTCTTTAAAGAAGCTTTTGTAAACAAGCAAAATCTAAGCAAAGGCTCAGATAAAACTTTAAATCATCTTTTATATATAACACAGCATTTTAAAGTCAGAAAATGCATTACATTGTATGGACATGGACAACATAATCCAAGAAGTTAATAATAATGGTTCCACTTTCAAGACCATAGAGAGACATTTAGTGATAAAAAGCCATGGCGAATTGTTAAAAATACCATGTGTCATGACTTCAGTTCTAGAAGTCATCTTCAGTGGTGTTGACTAATTGACTAGTCAAGAAAGAAGAACATATTGTGTTGAGGATGATTTCTACAGCTGAAGTTGATATGTCTTGCATTTTTAGCAGTGTACCACAGGTGAATGAACTGGCACTTTTGTTGTAAAAAAGTAGTGTTTGTTATTCTAATTCAAGAATTGAAAATACCAGAAAAGGAGCACCAAAACTTTACATAGCTGCAAAAACAGGTACTGTTCTGAAGTGAGCCTGCTTGTCAACACAACTGTGATGGGGGCATCAGTATAAGCATCATTTAAGCATGATGAGCTGCGTAAGTTGCTGCCACAATAAACACACAGCGTTCCAGAACTTTATTATCAAACATCACATATATTTTGAAAATTAAAAGTTTGCCTGAAAGTAGTTATGTTTGTATTGTTTAGAGACTTCCATAACCAAATTGTAAATGTAACAACAATAACTTTATCATATTTACAGTTAGCTTCTTCATTTTACATGTTAAAAACATATCTACATAGTAACAGTAACAGTATTTTGTAATAATTATATACAGGGTGCTAGGGCTTGTTTACTACGAGACATACCATTTAGTGCCATCTACTTTCCAACGTACGCACATGTAAAGGCAAAAATGGCTGACGAAAATGGTTACAATCATCCATTGACTTTGTTAATTGCTGGTGCTATTGCTGGTGTGCCGGCTGCTTCACTAGTCACACCAGCAGACGTTATCAAAACAAGATTACAGGTACGTGTATACATGGTTTATGAATATAAGATTATTTAAATGTGTGTATGTGTGTTGTAATGTGTATGTACATATTGTATAAAGGGAAATTTTTGTGGTACCTATATAACTTCATAGGATAGCATATTTTGTCACCGAGATATAACTGTGAATCCAACAGATTCCAAATATAAAGTGTATCCATGAAGTTATAGTTATTTAAGAAGACATAGTTTTATAGTTTTATTTCAGACTTGCTCATTAAATTTTAAGCCTTTCATGTATGAAAGCATAGTTTTAAGTATGAAATTGTATTTTTATTCCAACTATTGTAGTCAATAATACTTCTCGTTTCTCTCAAGTAATTCATGAAACATATTACAATAATTAAAACACAAACGGTGCTTGCTAAATGTTTCACAATGTATGTTTCCTATTATGAAACATTTAGTAAATCTTTGTTTCTTTTTTTTTCTATTTCAGGACCACATACCAATTTCAATTCTTTATTCCTTGTTTTTTTCTTTTTCTCCAATATTCTTTCATGTTTTCACTATGTCTCTTCTTCCTGTCCTCAGTCCACTTTGAATCTGCGTTTTCTCTCTCTTAGCCTGGACCCCTCCCATTTTTAACACTTTTGCCCGAAAAACTTCTCTTTCAATTGCTTCTTCTGCGTTTATTATTTTTTTTCTAAATCCTTTTAGACTTCTTTAATCCAGCTTGATGCTGACTTCCTTTCCCACAGATATTTGAAGATCTCTTTTGTTAACCTATTGTTGTCTATTCTATATAAATGTCCAACAAATAATAGTCTTTTTTTCTCATTGTTTCTGTTATATTTTCTATACTTTGTTATATTTCATCATTACTTCTTAATTTCCAACCTTCTGAAGTTTTTTGTGGGCCTAGAATTTTGCTAATAATTTGACTTTCCAATATTTCTAGTTTGTCTAAATTATAATTTAATGCTAAACATTCACTTGCATATAGGCATTCTGGCCTCACTACTGTACTGTAATGCTTTATTTTCACATTTTTACATATGCACTTTTTATTGTAAATCTTATGTTTCTTTATTATTTATTAAATTGTGTTTGTTTTTTATTATTATAGTTAGTATTAACAATAATGAGATATTAAGAGATTATAATTATTTAAAACTTCCGGGCTGAAAGGCTGTGGTCGAATGCTTGATGTTCTGCAGCTAGATGTTTCTGCCACACCACCGGTGGCCATCTTCAGTAGCAAAAATGTTCGAAATAGGTGGTATGCCGAACAAGTCTCCCAATGAACTGGGAACAAGCAACAGTGAGAGAAGGCTACGCTGTTTCTATTGTAACATAGAATCACCGGGTAATGTTTGATGAAGCCCGGGTGTTGTCTTCTGTCCGGGGTTACTTCACTCGCCTGCATCTGGAGTCCATCCATATTCATAAGAATGCATCCATCGCTATGAACCGCCGAGGTTAAAGCATCGCCTTAAATAGTGTCTGACATGGTTTATTTTCTATGGCCAATCAGAGTGGAGAATGATGAGCTGGCTTCTCATTGGTCCGCATTATACACTTTAAGCGGCCAAAACGTTATAAATAGAAACGGCGTAGCTTTCTCTCACTGTTGCTTGTTTTCAGTTCAGTGGGAGACTTGTTCGGCATACCACCTATTTCGAACATTTTTGCTACTGAAGATGGCCACCGGTGGTGTGGCCGAAACGTCTAGCTGCAGAACATCAAGCATTCGACCATGGCCTTTCAGCCCGGAAGTTTTAAATAATTATAGTGACACCAGCCGTGAAAGCCTACGTACTAAAATTAAGAGATTATCTTTGAACAGGTTGTGGCAAGAGCTGGTCAGACAACTTACTCTGGGTTAACAGATGCTGCGATTAAAATTTATAAAGAAGAAGGTCCCCGAGCCTTCTGGAAGGGTTCTACAGGTATGACATTAATTGATCTATGTTGATAAATTTACAATTTAAAAAATGTGATCGGGAAAGAGACTATATTGGTCAATGTTATATTGTGTGTATAATTGCGAACTCAGACTGTTCATTAATAAAGTCAGATTAGACTTTCAAATGAAATAATATATAAGAACTACTTTTCTTTACACTTGTGTTTAAAAGGATAGGTGTCAAAAGAAAACAGTAAGCAACTAGCAGTAGCGGAGGTATCTTGTGTAATAATGGTTAAAGAGGAATGAAAACTGGTGAAAGTTGGTTTCTCTATAATAACTTTTAAAATAATACTGTTAATTAAAAAAAAAAGTTGAAGTCTTTTCAACAAATTTTTGAAATTGCCATTAACTTGAGTTATTCTTGTTACCATGTAGGCTGATAGAAATTGATCAAGAAAGCATTTTTGAAGTTGATTATATATCCCTTTAAAAAACTTGGGAACTTCCACTTTTTTTTCCTGACTTACTTAAAACTGAAGATTCATATACACACAGCTTTCCCTATTAACTCAAAAGTTTATAACAGTCTTCTATTTGAGACATTATGTAACGGGGCTAAAAGGAGAGGGGTTTTTATTTTTATTAAAAATCACAATTTTGTTTTCCATCTGTGTGGCTAGTCCCATGTATCGTCAAACAAAGGAACTGTGAGGTGAAGTTGTGTAAGAAGTCGGTACAATGGAATGCGGCATGTATGCGACAACGCAATTTAATTCCCAGAACTTCAGTACTGTGTGACGCGCACAAACGCACGAACATCAGCAGGGCGCACAGACGAAGCCAACAGTCTTGGGACAAGCTGAACAATATGGTGAAATTGTGAATTTTGTTTGCCATGTGTTCAGAAGCGGGCGGAAACATAATTAGAGACCACGCCCATTTGTGTGACGTGCAGAGAGGCAGTGTAATTTCATCGACAGTTAACACACATGAACAACAGCGTACTTTAAGTACGGTAACGAACTTTTATCGCTAGAAGGCATTGTTTTCCGTCTTGTCAAAAACTTGGGGAGTGGGGTACTTGGTTAACTCTCACTGCAGTTCTTCACCCACTCTTCGCCTGGCCAGGCAAAGTATCAACAGTGGCATTAGTAAATTTTCCAAATATTAATTCAAAAGAACCGTATAGTGGCGAAACCAGTTTAAAAATGAACAGAACGGACAGTGTTTAATTAAAGAAAAAAGAAAATATGAACTCATAACTTTCGGACATTTAAAAGAGGACTTTGTGCGGGCCGCGCCATGAGGTCAGAGGAGACACTGCAACCACAAGTAAAAGTATTCATACAAAAAATGTTTAATGATTGCCAAAAATTAAATAAATGGGGGGGTAAAACGGAATGAGAGTTGTATGTGGGCATTGCTGGGTCATCTCAATTAGAATTTAAGCAAATAATTTAAGAAACTTATATTTTGTTTTGTTTTGTAAAGAATAATTTTAGGGAATATGTAGAATTTATTTATGTTATTTGGAAATTAACTCCGGGAGAAAGACAAACTAATGAATATTCACAGTATAACAGAATAAACAAACTACTGTGTTTGGTTGACATACGTTTTGTTTTTTGAAAATGGTAACAGAGATCAAGGTTAGTTTTTGAGAGTAAATGAAAGAATATAACAATAAAATTCAATGTCACATAATGAGTAAATAAATACATCTATTTCTGAATATAATTGAGAGTATGATTTATTGAAGAGTGTTAACCTAAATCACACTTATTCTTCACGAGTTCGTGCGAAAAACCTGGGACCCAAACAAGGTAAGAGTTGAAAAGATTATATATTATTTTTAAGTAATTATTTGGCTATTAATTTGTAGCTTCTCAATTAGTCATAATAGATGTTAACCATGTTATGGGCCAAAGTGTAGATGTTCTTATAACATTAATATTGTTAATGATCTTCTGTAGAGTATATTAAATAAGAAAAATGAATAATTTATTTTTAAGAGTTATTTTACTTTAGAATCAGTTGTTTTTTTTTTTTTTTTCAAAAGAAAAAACTAAAGCTAAATATGGGTTTTTAAAAATAATTTATTATTATTATTATTATTATTAATTACATGTAAAATTACAGTGTTAAAAATGTTACTGTGTTAATAGGTGTATTAATATTGTTTTAAAATGCTATGGGTTTAATTTATTTATTGCCTGTAGACAGTATGAAAAAAATGAATTTCATCAATATGAAGTTGAGTAAAATTTAGAGTAATTAGATATGTTTAATTTTGTGTAATGAAGTGTCTGTAAAAAGCAGTAATGAAACAAACAGGTCTCTGTTAGTGACACACAATTCTTTCTTTCTCAGATGCAGCTGTGTCAGAAAACATGTGATAGGACTGGTTTTTATTTTCAGTTGTGTTTAAAAATAGATGGAAACGTAATAAAAACGTCGCTTCATTTGGTCTAGGCCTTGGGAAGCAGCCTAACGCTGTTACTCATTTAGCACTACCCAGGTGACACGTATAGCTTAAAGGATGCTACGGACGCGAGTAACTTTGCCACACCAACCTCATTTGGAGGCCAAATTCCTTTTCAAAAGCTGTCCTTTTAGTGGACTCTAAGTCTGCCATCCAGGCAAGATTCTCTAATACATGAGCAAGATCCAGGAGCACACTGGAAGCAAGGCAACTCATCAGGCAACTTACAGCACTTAACAAGGAGATAGTTATCCAGTGGATCCCATCTCACATAGGCATCTCAGGAAATTAGACAGCAGACATCTTGGCAAAGCGAGGGACAAAGTCGTAGATACCACTGGGAAAGCACACACGACTTCAGCACCCTAACAAGACAGACTGATGACGAGGAAAACAAACTCTCACTTCCTGGAAGAAGCAAGAAACATATCAAAAGGAAAAACATGGTCAGGGATTTAACAGTTATGGAATAAAAACAGTGGAAAACCCAGGAAGGAAGCAGTCGCCAACTTTAGACTGGAAACTGGCCATGACTGTCTCTCAGCGCATCTCTACAAATTAAAAATTTCCACCACAGAAGAATGTGTATTGTACAGGAGAGAAGAAACAAAAATGAACAAAAATCATCTATTGGAGTGTGTGAAGCTGAACAGGGAAATGCAAGAACTCAGAAGTTACAGTGGTCTTTATTGGGAAGCTCGCTACCAAATGGGTTAAATGTACCAAGGGGGAGCCATTGGAAAACAACAACATGTAATAAAAACGTAGTGTTTGAAGTGATCACATCTACGAGTTGTTATACACCTGGTGCTCAAGATCTGCGAATATTAGGACTAGACTAAGTAAAAAAATTGTTGATATTAAATATTGTTCTTTTTCTTTCTAGATAAACTATATTATTAGATTGTATTTTAGACAAACAGAACTTATGTTTTAATTAAATATGCACTTCAGATATAAAACATAAATACTTTTGTAATAGTTTTGCAAAGTATCTGTTAATCGAAGAAAGAAACAGCTGGGGCAAAAAATATCACAAAGAAAAAACAAATTTACTATGTCATAGTAACATTATACTAGTTACTATGTACTTATATGAAACTATACTCATACTCCCAAGATATGGTGACTGAAAGATAACACAGAACTAGCATTAAGATCAGGCAGAATGATTTTTAGAGACAAACAGTTGCAAAGGACTGGAAGAGAATGATAACAGGACAATAAATATGGGAATATACAGGGGTTGCACATTTTATTGTAGATGGCATATTGACACACACTAGTGGTCAAACACAGACTTCCACAGCAAGAATTAAATTGGCAACCCAGAGTCAGAAGAAAGCAGGATGGATATAAATCAGTTTGATGTCTGGAATTAATGTTTGCTGATGATGTCATTATCTGGACTACAGAGAAAAAAACGGCGGGGGCTGTGTCGGAGCCACGGTCGCAAATCTTCAGAGCGTAGAATACGTCTGTGTGCTTTAGGGTTGCTAATGTGTTATGAATAAAATGGATAAATGTACAGTTCCGATGCCGCTAAATAGCTTTTGTTTATTTACTTGTTACTATGGTACTTGTTACTATGGTAATTAATTCTGATCTTGTTGACATCTTTAGTAGTAGTATTTAATATATTTCATTACTTATTCATTGCATCATCAGAAATACATATAAACATACATTTTATAATCGCTTAAGACAATTACAAAATATATAGATGTATCTGTATAAAAAAATTACAAAATATATCAATACAATCGCATAGTAAACACATTAAGAAACTGCAGGAAGGGATAAAGGTATAGTTCCGATGCCGCTAAATATCATTTGTTTATTTATTTGTTACTATGGTAATTAATTCTGGTCTCCATGGTGTTGCAACGGCATCACTTTAACAGCCACTATCTTTACGTCCATCTGGAACCACAGTCTGTCACAAACGTCAAACGCATGTCCAAATTCATTATTAAAGAATGTTTTGTGGATGTGCTTTGTAAGCTAACTGCCATGTTTTGCTGAATTCGATCGGCTGATACACTTGCGAAGACGGGCGCTCTTCCTCATCCAACTTGACTTCAGTATTTATTTCCTTGTCTTTTAAGCGTTGTCGGTAAATCCTCTGACGTTTGGCATTGGTCATTTTGGGTTTTTTGAATTCCCCATGATTTTCTCTACTCTCCTGTATGCATTTACGATACTTTTGAGCATGTTTAGCATCCATATATCGCAACATTTTGTCCGAACACACGATTTTTACAACTTGAATTACGATTATTCAAACCTCTTAATAATATCACCGTTATTATGGTACACTGTGTAGATAGTACTCGATGAGACAATTTTAACGACACCTCACTCAACGTTCTATCGCATCGGAAACTGGAGAAATACTAATTTTAGTGCGCGCCGAGCGGCACAAAACATTTCTATTTCTCCCCTTGCTCACCCCGCGCTGGATGATGCAATAGCCCGCTTATATTGTGCTATTTATTATCTTTGTTCCTTTATCTGTCGAATGGTACCTCATATAAGCGTGAATCTTTTGTCGTTTAGATAATCTTTCAATTTCAAACGTGACGTGACAATGTAACGCTCGATTTTCTGGTTGGGGGTGCCTATTGCTGGCCTGAAAGGTAAGACTATTCTACGTCAAAACAGCCCCAACTAGCAGAAGTCATTAGAAAATATAATGAATTTAGCATTATGGAAGCTACAACAGTGGGCAGTAAACAGTCATATGGAAATAAATACAACAAACATAATGTACAAGTTCTGAATGTAACACCAAAACTCAATATTTAGCCTCAAATACAGCAATCAAGAATTACCAATGGGAAGAACGCCAGATATATTTATATCATTATGGACAACAAATTAAGCTGGGAAAAATATATTAAGGATGTAAAAGAGAGGGTAAATAGAAAAATGAAGGTACTTGAACAACTCTACCAGGAGTCATTTGAGAAAGTTCTCAAGACACACTTAACACAACATAATATACATATATCACACCTGTCATAACATATGGAAATGAAGTATTGGTCACTGCAAAATAAGTCAACCTTTGGACAACTACAAAGATGCCAAAGCAATACGCTGAGACTTATTTATGAAGCTGTGAAAACCATCCTTGTGCCAGTCATACAGGTGTACATCCACAACCAACGTATTGAGGGAGAAATAAAACACCTAACAGTGGCTACGTACGTGGGACTTCAGGACTGGCTCAAACATCATGGGTGAAAATCAGCACTCTGAAACCTAAACAAATGTTGTCTCTATACTAACCTAAAGAAAACCAGTTGCCACTTTCTACAGAAACATACATCCTACCAATTAATTCAATAGATTTGTTTCCTACAAATAAACTCAAACCTTTTATTGTTAGAAGATATAAGGAAAAAAGGGTGGTCTCCAGTAGTCTTCAGTCAACTAGGTATCTCCATATAGAAGAGATATACCCATCAGACCAATGGTTGAGAGTTTACACAGATGTATCAAAGGATAACAGAGACAATACTGGAGTGGGAGTCTATTCATCTCTGTTTTCACAAGACTTCCGTGTGTGGCTGAACAGAAAAAATTTTGATGCGGAGATTAATGCCGTATGTACTCTTCTGGCCATACTGAATTACACCCACAACTATCAAAATGTTGTTATACTGACTAATTCTAAGGCATCAATGCAAGCTGTATCTTCATACATCACATCTACCAGCAATGCTCTCGACATATAACAGATGATAAAAACTCTATTAAAGCTCAACAAAAACATATCACTGGATCTCTTTGTATGTGGGAATATCAGGAAATGAGACAACAGACAACCTAGCAATGAATATTAGCAATCTATTCAGCAACCCAGAGGTATACCTGAGGTCAACAACCATACAAAACCATACTCAGGAGAACATAAAAAAAAAAACAAGAAAAAACATCAGTGACAAAAGAGGAAGAATATAGATCCAAAGTGAGAGACAAAACAAAAATAAACCTAAGAGGTACTCTGTTGCTTCATTTGTCTCAGCATCGAACACCACCTCAACGGAATCAAAATCTGCTCTGAAGAATCCACACAGTGGCACGAAACTAACTCCAAGAAGGATAGTAAACACCTCGTCCACGGCCAAAAACTGGATGCAACTTTGCAAGCTTCAGGAAACATCATACAACCGTATTGGGATGCTAGAAGACTGATCTTGAAAGAACATTTTCAAGTTTCGGGTGTGTATAACGTTTTGACCACCTGTTACAAATTTCAGGAATAGAAAGAATAGAAATGTTATTGTACTGAATAGAACATTAGTGTTTGAATTGTTATCTAATAATTTCTTAAGCAATGTCTTTTAAAAGAGCTTGACAGTTTTTTACATAGTGGTAGTGCAAGTTTCCTTGGAAATGGTCCAGCTTCCAAAACATGGAATTGCACATGTAAATAGTTAGCACTACCATAGAATTACACTGTCAGCAAATCTAAATTTGTGGATTTTTAGAAATAAAATTCCTAAATAATAAAATTTTATTTTTGTACAATGAATATAATGTTGTTTGATGTTTCAGCTCGTGTATTCAGATCATCACCCCAGTTTGGTGTTACACTTGCGACATATGAAGTACTCCAACGACTGTTCTATATAGATTTTGGAGGATCGTAAGTATCTGAACTGTTTTTATGAACAGTTAAATATGAGTGTAATTTTTGAGAAAGACTTTATTGCAGTACTAAACTTACTCTCTGATTATTCCTTTTATATTGTCTGATAGTACAGTGAAACTTCGATTAACCGTCAGGGTCGGGACCGGTTAATTGAATAGACGGATGACAGAAAAACCTTAAACAACAACCCACCCCCATCCATTGCATATGAACGAATGATAAAAAATGCACGTTTACGAACTGCAAATACACTGTACATACATGTATTTTATTTTACAGAAACAAACAATATACAATTTACATTAAGTACAGTATATGTAGTACAACATATGTACTGTACATATTGTTACATGAACTTACGCTCTAGACGTACATACATATTCAAATTTTAAAATAGTCTGTCATTTTCTTTTGTTTCTTCGAGGCTCATGCTTTCTGAGCAGCATTGTTCCGTACTTTACGTAGGAGAAGTATCTGCGCTGTGTTTGCCTCTTCTTGCCCCTCAAACCACTCATTGCATTTTGATAACATTGTTTCTGCTTATGTATGGCTTAACGTAGTTTTTTCATTCAAAATATAACACTCGTCTGCATCAATAATTTCTTCTTCTTCGTTGTCAATCACACTGGAAACAATTTCATCGTCGTTCAAAATGTCAAAGCCCAACCACTCTGTTACTTCTGCTGGCATTATGTCTTCAGTATTCGGTACATTATTGCACAGTTGCACAATTTCGTCGACACTAACATTCCCAGTTTCCTTAGGTTCGCCATCATTAGCTTCAGGCCAGAGTTTATTCCACCCATTTTTATGATTTGATACTTGAAGATCATCCCATGCAGCAGCAACATTGAAAATTTCATTTTTTATGTTGTACATTTTCTAAAACTCTTTTACAGACATTTTATCATCAGATGAAATCAATCTTCCAATAAAAGCTTTCCTAAACGACGGTTCATGTTTTCGATTATGCCCTGGTCCATAGGCTGGATTTGTGGTGTTGTGTTTGCCGGAAGGAAGAGGCATGTTATTTTGCCATCATCACTTTTAATTCCGCAAGTGGGATGTGCTGGAGCATTGTCAATTAGCAGCAATGCTTCGTGTGGTAACTGCATTTCAGTCAAATGAGCTCTAACTTGTGGCACAAACACTTTGTGGAACCAATTGGAAAAAATATCTTGAGATATCCAAGCACTCGTTTGAGCGTAATAGGTAGCAGGCAATGCGTTGAAATTAAAATTTTTGAATGTACGAGGTGTTTTTGCTTTTCCAGTCACAATCAGGGGTAACCTGTGATTGCCAGTGGCATTTGCACAAACCATTAAAGTGATCTGATCTTTTTGGACTTTAAAACCCGGGCTGATGTCTCCGAAAGTGATGCCAATGTCTTTTGTGGTAAAGCTTTCCATGTGAGCCCGGTTTCATCGTAATTGTACACGTGTTCCCTAACAAGGTTTAATTTGGCCATTTTCTCTTTAAATTGTTATCTGTACTTGGCAACAACTGCGCTATTTGCACTAAGTTTTTCACCACTAATGTCTAGTTTCTGAATGCCATGGCGACACTTAAACTTATCGAGCCATCCTATGCTTGCTTTAAAATTAGGATCTCCGTCAAGTTTTTTGTTCATTTCAACTGCCTTGGCCATTATTATGGGGCCTGAAAGTGGGATTCCTCAACTCCGCGCTTGTGTAAACCATTGATACATAACAGTGTCCAGTTGGTCATATTTTGCTGATTTCATGGTTTTACGAGTCTTAGGATCTCCATCGATGTTTTGCATTTTTGAAACATGTTGTTCTATTTTTTCAGCATCGCGTTTAATGTCATTCACTGTGGATCTTCCAATACTGTAAATGAGAGCAATACTAGTGGGAATTTCACCTTTTTTCAAACGTTTAATAATCTCAGTTTTCTGGTTGAGATCTAACATGACCCGTTTACGCTTTTCAGCCATTTTTTAGCTGTTGCACAAAAATAAAAAAGGAAAGAAACCTTAACAACAAAGCTTACTGGTGTGAATGTCACTATCGTATGCCGAAACAATTAAGCCACTATGCAACAAATAATGTACAGCACCGAGCACAACAGCTTCTCAGTCACAACTGAAACTGACCACGTGTGCGATAGCTAGGTGGGCCAAGAATGTGACTCATCAACAGAACAGTAGTGCACCACTCCGGCGCTTCAGCCGCTCAGCAGTAAAGCGAGGATGATTTTTTGCGGCAATCTGGTTACTGTACATAGAGTACGGACTGACAGTTAACAGAAACTGACGGTTAAAAGAGTGACTGTTAACAGAAACTGACAGTTAAAAGAGTTTAATCGAAGTTTCACTGTATTTACCTTTATGGTAAACAAAGAGATTCACTGTTGATTATAAACCAATATTGGATTTTAGCTGAATAGTGTCTTCCAGCTGAACTGGTGCTCTATCTTATGCAACTTCTTTCAGTTCGTGGTGGTACTTTGCCTCCTTCAGG
The DNA here is from genome assembly GCA_034769895.1 of Magicicada septendecula. Classification (NCBI taxonomy): domain Eukaryota; kingdom Metazoa; phylum Arthropoda; class Insecta; order Hemiptera; family Cicadidae; genus Magicicada; species Magicicada septendecula. The sequence continues at coordinate 387,888,132 of CM068373.1, forward strand.
TCAGTTAGCATTTCATACATTCTCCCTTTATGTCTTTTGCTTTCCATTTTTTTTTCAATAATTAATTACTGCACAAAAATACAGCCTCTGCTATGGTACATTTTAGGATCTTATAATATTGTTTGATTACCAATTTTTCCTAATCGATTTTTTTGTAGCAGTTTGTGAATTTTTATAATACTATATGTATCTTGTGGTGATGTTATGCTTTTCTAGTGTATACTTTTTAAGAACTTAAGTTGTCATGATGTGAAAAAATCTTATATTCAGCATGGATTAGGTGTGTTGCCTATTCCAGCATGATACTGTTACGACGGTCTACTTTATCGTGTATGGTACAGTGGAAACAAAGTACAAGACACCAATTAAGTCACTAATCACCAGCTTTAATTTTCACAGTTAAACAGTTCGTAATTAACAACAGTCTCTTACAACAAATCAAATAAAAATTGTTCACACGCAATAAAGTGTCTATTAATAGAGTTTCACACAATTATTAACACAATACTACTTCACATCGGCAAACACTCAAGCCGCACTAGTGAAAATCGCTCACATAACTGAACTGACAGTCTGGCTGCTATGGCTTTATATAGGTGCAGTACACAGGTGCAGTATAGCTTTGCCTCCTTACTGCTCACCAGTGGCTTAATGCATATCTCAGGTGTTCCTGGAACTCACTAGAACCACCTACGTGAATGACGCAACACAAGCCACACTGGACGGTGAGAGTTTTTCTGTTTCGGTAGAAAACCTCTCATTGGCGTTTCACCCCTTTTGCCCCGTTACAACGGGGGGAGTGGAGAATGTTCTGGGTTGTTCGGTAGGCTTCTTGTAATAATACTTTGCTGCTAGTTTTTGCACCTTTGTAAATTTTTGTTGTTTAATGATGGGTGTGTTTTGCAGGTAGATGTTTTGGATACATTTGTAGTAGTCCTCCATTACTACTGATCTTACTTAAGACAATGTTAAATTTGTGACTTTAGTTAGCTACCTAATGCTGGCTCATTACTTTTCTTAATGAGGCAAAAACATGGCTTGTAGAAGCAGTTTTGGTACTTGTGAAATGGTTTTCAGCTTAAGTAACGTATTGCAGGTCATATCTTTTTTGTACTCTATAGTACTGTGTAGACTGGCAACTGTACAAAAAAATATATTGTTACGATGACCTAGTGATCGGTGTATGGTACAGTGGAAAAACAAAGTACAAGACATCAATCAAGTCACTAATCACCAGCTTTAATTATCACAATTAAACAGTTTGTAATTAACAAGACAGTCTGTTACAACAAATCAAATAAAAATTTTTCACACGCAACAAATAATTTTAACTGATATAAAACACTGTAACGACTACGGCTGTTACATAATAATTAAAACTAGGCACTTGTCCTAGATGGAAGAAAAAAGTATTGGGCCCAGCGTGACAGGACTTGAAATAAAACAATCATATATAACAGTAACAGTATTTTATTGGTGCTTTTTTTTAACATTATATTATACCGCATCATTTCATCTGATAGACAACTTGTATAGATGCATACGTATATTAATACTTGCATTGCAACAATGAGAATTAGCGCAAGCCCCATAACGATTGGATATCTTTACTACAAATGAAATTAATTTACAATAGATATATTCACACCCCTTTTTACAATTGTTTGTCTTAATCATTATAAAATTTGAAAACTAAATTAACTGCGCACCTTCTTTTAAATTGAAACATGAATGAATATTACCCCCATATCAGCACCAGTCTTTACCTATATCAAACGTTATAGACATATGTGTATACATAATATGTAGCCTTGCCCTTGTACAAAGTATTATTAATGAAGTTTATCACTGAAGTTACAAACATGTATCCATAAAAGTTCTAATGTCTCTTTTATCATTATGATTTTACAAATTTTCAATATTATAAATGTCCCATGTTCCATGAAACGATACTGTGTGGTGTGGTTAAATTTAAATTGGAAATTTCCCACCTTGATTTGAAGAACGAAAGGCTGCTGTGAATCCTATGATGGTCAGTGAAAATGATGCTGATGAGTGAAAGTAGGTCACATTTTGGATGGTTGTCCTTCGGGAACTACAGGTTCTCTCTTTGTGGCTGGCGACGTGGGGAGCCGTTCACTGTTGATCTTCTTCCATGATGATGGCTGGTGTAGGTGCCATCATGTCAGCTGCTTCCCATCCCTTGACGGTTTGAGGACCCTGAGACCTTTTAAAAGTTTAAGAACTCATGTTGAGTTGGAACGAGTAAGATTACAATTCAAGTCGCCAGACCACAAGAGAGCACTTCGGAAGCTGAAGACGAAATGGAGAGCGGACACATGTTCTACAATTCCACAAAGGTACGGAAAAACTTGTAGCGGCAATGAAACAGCTGTTACGAGGCTGCTTACTGAATTTCAATGATGCACACCGCATCGCGCTATCTTGCTCAGGTAGACTGAGTGGGACCGAAGGCAGTGGCCTTGGTGTGACTTTTCGAATATGCCGAGCGCTTCGACACAACACAATTGTATTACAATTGTCCCGCACAATTAAAAAACACGTAATACTTCGCCACAATACCGCACTGTGTAAATCGCATGTGTAATCACCCGACAGTAACTCTGAAGTATAATACTACGAACCGCATTCCAATAAATCGCAACTCAAACTGAAACTGAACGTCGTTGACTACTTGTATTTATATCCTGCCAAAATACTAGAATATTCCATACTGCGCATTAACAATAAAGGAAAACATTAGAGCGTAATTCATTGCGGCCTTGACACAGTACATGCGGATTCTGGCACAGTCTAGCTAATGCGTCGAGAATCACGTACGCCACACACATTACAGCCGGATTCCTCTGGAACATTCGATAAACACGTAGACTGTTCTGTAATATAGTAACAGTACTATGTAGACTGGCAACTGTATAAAAAAATATATTGTTATGGCGACCTAGTGATTGTCATGTGGTACATTGGAAAAACAAAATTCAAGACACCAATTAAGTCACTAATCACCAGCTTTAATTATCACAATTAAACAGTTTGTAATCAACAAGATAGTCTCTTACAATAAATCAAATAAAAAAAATTGTTCACACGCAATAAAATGTTAACTAATATAAAACACAATTGTATTACAATTGTCCCACACGATTATAAAACACATAACACATCGCCACAATAATTACTTTTCACTAATAATCACTTGAACGCGCAGAGTAATCGCCCGACAATAACTGACAAGTAAGCAGCAAGTATGGGCTATTTATAGTGTGCAGTGTTCCATAATATGCGTCCTTAACAAGCCATCGAAAATTCTAGAGGACACTTCAGCGTGACCTTCGCAGAAACACGCACCATTGGGCTAATTGAGAAACTTCTCAAACAGTGCTATCGAATGTACGAGATTGTTCTGATTACATAACACTGCCTTGCGTGTTCAGCGTCACGTACACATTACAGCTGCGGGAATAGAGTACAACAACGTTCTCCAATGTACCAGAACATTCCGTAATGGCATAACACTGTTTCTGCATTACGTAACAATATATTGTAATGAGAACCCTATCGAACGGTCTATAGTAATATTAAAACTAGTTTGGTATTAACACTTGTAATGAAATGGAAACAATGTTGCCACACTCTGACCACGTGGTTTCTACAAGTGGATCATCACGAAACAATGATTCGCATACAAACAGCTTACAACACATTCATGCTCAAGGTCATTTAATACGGCTTTTCCAGACGTAACAGTTTACTTTAAAACATGATATGATATCTCTTAATGTATTTTTAATTACAGTTAGACATCCAGAGATGCTAGTGAAGTCGCGTAGCTTATATCGTAGTGAGTATGATTATTTAATCTATGGTTGCAATAACATACATGTGTTATACTGTACATTACCTTAATCTTAGTGCAGACTAATCTGTTCACAATCGCGTAAAAAACTTTTTTTTGTGAAATGACGTGAATTGTGTTACACAATTTCTAGTTAAGTCCAACTCTGGTAATTTGAGATCTTACTTAATAGTTTGGTATGGATTTAATATCATAATAATTTACTCAAAAAACGTAATGAATAATTACTCTATTATTATATCATGAACTTAATAAGTACAGATAATTTGGTATTAGGCAAGCATAAATATTTGTGAATTCTTCATAAATGAAACTGCCTATATATAGTGAAATAATAATTATAATTGATAGAAATTGTAATATTGGAGTATAATATTTCGTTTGTTAATTTTTGTTTAGTTAAAGATTAAATTAAATACTTTTCCATGCGTCTTCAGTAACTGACTTGGTGTGTTCGACTACCTTCTTCCAGTCTTCTCCAGTAATCATTTGTATATGGGTTCATTTTTAATTTTTCAACTTCAGTCATTGTGAATTTTGTATTATTTGTGGCAACGTATTTTTTTAACCCTGGCCGATATTAGTTCTATGGCGTTAAAGTGACAATGATATGGAGGCAACTGGATGACTTTATGACCGTTACTTTCAGCCAACTCGTCAACAATATACACAGGAAACTTTGGTTTATTAAGTAGTACTAATGCCATCAACTCAGCCTTTTTCATATCCTCTGTCAATGGAATGTTTTGACGTTTTAACCATTCAACCATCTCTTCTTTTTTTGAAGCCATTGTTGGAGCCTTGTCTTTAATCACTGAATGGTATGGCGCGTTGTCCATCACGATCACTGAATTGGGAGGAATATTCTTTAACAGGAATTCTTCAAACCACGTTTTAAATTGATTGTGATTCATTTCTTCGTGATAGTGAGAAGTCTTTTTCAATGTAAATGCATAGAGGCAATTGGGAGTAAAGCCCTGAGAATTTCTGGCATGGATAATTATAAGTCTTCCACCTTTTCCAATTTGAACTGGCATAGTTCCCACCATAGAATTGTCTGACCAACACTTTTTTAAAGAATGTCCTGCGTTCACCCATGTTTGGTCAACCCAGAGGACATTATTAAAATTTTCATTAATTACACGTCTCAGAACCCTATAGAGAGAAGCTGCTACGTGTTATTAATCCATTAATACTTTTCTACCTGAAACAGTAATAAATTTAAATCCCAAATTTTTAATTACGGGCCGTAAAGACAAGTGGCTACCAGTGAAAAGCTCTGCATCATGAAGAGTAACTATTAGCTTTTTTACTGTAGGATACTCTTTACGACTGTAATATTCTATAATATTCATATACGTTCAACAATCAAACAGAGACCTTGCAGCTCTCTACTGGTCTGCCAGAAACTTGATGGAATGAATTCCGAAGTATCGCCATAAGAAGAAGAAGAAGAAGAAGAAGAAGAAGAAGAAGAATATTCATATACATGGCGACGGATCCCATCTTCTGCAGAAGCATCCAGATTAGTAACACGTTTTTCTATCTGTCTTTTTTTACCTGGTGTTTCCAGTTTAGAAGGGTCAGCTTCCTCGCTTTGTTTAACTTCTCCTTACCTATCGTTATGACCGTATTTTTACTTACAAAGAGTGCAGCTGCTGTTCTATCGACAACTTGACTAACTGAAATCAGAGGCCCACCATGTTCTTTCTCTTTCTCGAAATAATCTCGTAGAGAACAAACGAATTCTCTGGACTGCTCTCTAATTGGTACTCCCCAACCGGAAATATGTTTTCTCTTTTACCAGGTGTATTTGCGGTCGACCACGCTTTTTCCCAGCTTCCTCACTTTCAGACATACCTTCTATTTGAAAGTACACACGTATAGGTTAAAGCTGTTATGTATTTTAAAGAATTCAAAATTTAAAAATGTAGATATTTGTACAAATTGTTTTAAAATAAAAATCACACGCACAAAGCTCTGTAAAATGACAAAAAATAAAGTAAATTTATACTTAGGTAAACATGTTGTTTAAACATGCTTACGCTTATTTAGCGAATAATTGATTCACATGTTTTCACTACACTTAGTTAATTAGTCAGAAATTAGTTAAAAACAAACTTGTATCTGTAACACAACTATTTAAGTATTAAACTAACATCTTCTCATGAATAATCACAAAGTGTAACCAAAAATATAGCAATCTTAAACAGACTTCGTTATATAGAACCTACACTAAAGTTCATCCCGTGGCACGACATTCCACACTGTTTTTCGTAACAGCACGTGTGGGACACCTTGGGAACAGTGTGCGTTGCTACGGTTACTGTTTACAGTTTTGAGTATGGCAATTGGTTAAGAGGCACGTATCAGTCAGTTGTTGCTTCAACAGTTCCATCTGTCAATACCAAACTAGTTTTAATAATAGTGTAGAACATCTTCCAAGCATCCCACTCGGTAGTCAGGCAGGTCAAGGCCATGCTAAAGTACGTTCCAGAGTCCTCTGGAGAACACTTGAATTACGCATTAAGTGGCGTGGAGTTAAGGATGGAAAGATTCTAGAACACATGTGCTGGTTTTGTGGATCAGTTGACAGTGAGCGTTTTCCTCAGCGTGGATCTATTGGTGTGTAGAAGTATTGTAGTGAAGTGTTGTTGTGTTATAATTAGTGCGGAATTCTTTATAGTTGACAGTATTATTGTGTATGGACAAATTTAAGTTGAATTATTGTATAAGTTGATTATGAATTGTTATTTGTGATTGATTAAATCTGGTTATTAGTGACTTCATTGGTATCTGTAATTTTGTTTTCCACGGTACCGTACAACGATCAGTGAGACCATTGTAACAATATATATAGTCTTCTATATTCTCCTAGTTGGTATACTCAGAATTCATAAATTCATAGGTTTTGCAACTCTAGTTTAAACTTTTCTCTGGAGGGAAAGTTAAATACCAGCTGTACCAAGTTTACATATCATCTGTTGAAGTTTATATTTTGTTATTTATTTAAGGTTTTTATTCCATTTGTCATTCTTCTATGTCTTTCAGTTGTTCTTTATTTTATCTTCATCTCCATAAAGCAGAATAAAACACTGTATCTATTATACATGTAACGTTGGCTGTATTCATGGATCCTTTAAGTTTTTGTAAAAATTTAATTTTGTAGCTTCTGTCCTTGATTTGCTTTTCCATCAATTTCAGGCATATACTGCTATACAAAAAATTATCTGCATGTGAGTTATTGTTGGTCCATAAAAGGATCATTTCTGCTGTAAAATTTTGGCATAAACTTGGATGAATGTTGCTCTGGTGTCTCACATTATCTGAAGGTGAAATGTATATTGATAGGCATCTTTGACAGAACTGATAGATTTCTATTAAGTTTATGGCTCTTAGGGCTAGATCTAATGCGTTTGAATGATAGTTGTCTGCATTTCACTTATAGTTGTTTCCCACAAGACTTGAAACATTATAGCGGTTATTAAGAATAATGAACACTTGGTAAGTGTTTCACAATAACTGTACTGTACTGTATAGAACTGTGTTGGTTGTTTGGTCTTTCAGATCATGTTCAGGGGGTATATAATCTGTACTGTGCTCTGAAGTGATCTGAAAGATTGAAACAGTTGTTAGTGATTTATAAAATAAATAAAATCAGTGTGAATCAGTTACAAAATGTTTATTATTATTGAAAAACGCAGCTGATCGACCAGTCAGGCATATTCAGAGTTTGCTCTAGAAAACAGAGACCCATTCGATTTTATGTTATTATTATTTTATACTGTTTCATTATTTTCTTTTAATCTAGAACATTTTTACAGATGTTTAATTGCATAATAAATAACACCCACCAACCTCACCAAAACAATATAGTATAGAATGTCTCATTTCCATTTTTGTTTGTATAACAGCATTTTATGATTTCTCTTGCAGCCGTCCTACGGGCTCAGAACAAAGTGTACCATCAACAGGAGTGCCTGAAAAAGCAAAATCTACAAATCCAGACCATATAGGCGGATACCAGGTTGCAATGCCTATTGTCAACGGTATCGAGTCAAAATTTGGCCTGTGTCTGCCAAAGTATCGTGTAGCCGTTTAGCATCATCTACAGCGCAACTACTCGTTGCGTGGTTAATGTCTCACTGTTTTGAAATTCACACTGACAGACACACATACATTTATGCACACACGTTTCAGGTTCAGACAGTGATGTAATATTCGAAAAATCACTAGAAAGGTTTTCCGAACAAGAAAGTATATTCGAAACCATAGCGAAAACAAAAGTGTCTGTTTAGGTATAGTAACACGTTTTATTTTTTGATTTGTTTCTGGTTCAGTGCAGAGTAATACTAACAAGAAATAGAGCATAGTAGTAAATAGTTACGTGCATAAATAGCGAATTTTGTGTATTTGCGATCTTTCTTCAGCAATAGCTTTATTTATGTTGTGAAAAAAAGAGTTACATAGAGCTTTAGTAGCAAAGCTTTAAAACATTGAATTCTGTGTAACAGTAAAGTGTATAATAGTACTCTATTATAGAGATGTAATAATTGTTATCCAACTGCGGCTGTGTGGAATATTTATCAGTTTTTATGGAAATTATTACTACTCGGATCTGTCAAAGACAGAATGACAGTTGTACATAAAATGTACATCTATTGGTAATAATTTAATTCGTCATATAATCAATGATATATAATTATAAATAATTTTTGTATAAATGTGAAAACTTTTCAAAAGTATAAGAGTATAGTGTATATATTTATAACAACTTTTTTATAAGTTTGTTTTACACTTGTCATACCTTTTACATTGATTTATTGATTTTTTTGAAAATTGATTTGTTTCAATTGAACAATTAAAAACTATAATATGCATTTACATGTATATAAATGAGTAATGTTTATGTGATTTTATATGTAGTACCATATAAACCAGTATAAGAAATTAATGCCGGTGACTAGGTTACCAGAGAGAAGAAAATGTGACTACATTATTTTGCGTCCTTTGAAAGAGAAAATTTGTAAGGTGTGAACTGAGTGTTGTCAGAGAAGATGAGGCATTATTGACAAAATATACTTTTATACCAGGAAAAAGAAAGAAAAGTATGTGGGAGGACTTAAATTTTACATGAAAACTATATATTATTAAAACAAGTTAATTTGAATTATTACATTCAGAGGGTCATCTAGATGGCTGATGTATACTCATGGATACTTACGGGTGGCTGATTACTTTTATGAACCATTTCTTTGAGTCGTGAAGGATTAAGACAAGAGCTTGAGAGTTTTAAAAATTAAAGCTATTCATTGAAACTATATACTTAATGTCTTTGACTGTACCAAACCACCCAGTATTGTGTTTTTAGTGTCCTATGTTTCTTATTTCACAGATATGAATTTGTGAAGGTTTCAGAGGCTAAGACTGATAAGATACCTTCATTTGTATGTGTTCAGTATAAGATTTTTTTAAGGAAGTTAGTAGTTATCAGTCGGTTTCCCCAATACCTTAAAAGAATTGTGTGCTCTGTGTATTTGCATATGTAAGAGTTTGTTATCCAGTTCAGGGGATATTATCAACTAAACTAAATACATACAGCGTGTTTCAAAAAACGAGAATTTTTAGATTTGTTGGGAAAATTTCTGTAATAGTACTGGGAACGCTTATTGATTGTTAGTTGCTTAACTATTTCTTGCCATGTGCAGATAATTAAACCAGCACAGCGGAGTGGAGATTAACATATTATAATTGTTAGGGTGTTTTACAAAAATGATGACTGTGCTGCTGCTGTTACTAGACAAGTATATTAGCATTACTTTAGTTTTAGGAGGCAAACGTCTATTCCATCTGAACATGCAATCAGGTTATGGCTGAAGAATTTTGAAGTTATGGAAGTATATGGAAGCAAAATTCTGTAAGTAGGTCACAAGAGAGGATTTGACTCAAGAAATTTACAGATAGTGCAAAATGTTGTAACAAAAAGTCCAAAACATTCCGAGAGATGAATTTCTTCAGCAAATGAGGTGTTAAGTTGTAATCTGAGTAAAATCTTATGGGATGATTTAAAGTTACAATCAAAGAATACAAAGGTTGTGCAACAGCCAAATGAAAATTATTATGAACAACGAGTGAATCTCTGTGTGTAACTTTTGGCTATAATACAAGAAAATGAAGCTTTCTTACGTTTATTATGGATGGGTGACGAGGCCCACTTGTGAATAAACAGAACTGTTGTTAGTGGTCAGAGGATAATACCTCACTGCTTGATAATTACAGTAGAAGCCTCTCACTGAGGTTTTGGAAGCTACATCATATCCATCTCATGATCCCTCCCCTAGGTCACAAGACTTATCAGTTTGTGACTATTTTGTTAGGGAGTATATTAAACACAAATTATATGCAATGTGCCCACGCATCATTGTTGACCTTAAAAAACAATGTCCATAAAGAAATTAGAACCATATCGAGATGTTTGAACATCCATAGATGATTTTTGTGCCAGAATGTGCGAGTGTTAACATTGAAATAGTGGTCACCTTTAACACAATATTTAACACATGTATGTAACTGGGTGTATTCCACAAATGGCAATTTGTAAGAGGGCAGTTTATGTGTTTGTAACTTTTTTATAAGTAAAAAAAAATTGATGTGTTGCAAACATAAACGCTGGGTTTTCCTTGCCACACCCTCTGTTAAGATTTATAATGGTTAAGATAGACTGTGGGAATAGCAGTAACCACTGTAGCTTCATGAAAATAGTTACATAATGAGGAAAGGATTGTTCAGAATGCTGATTATTTAACACGTTGACTACCGACACTAAGATTAATGATGTTCATTAGGTGCTAAGGCGCGTTGAAACTCAATTTGTTGGATAGAGAGAAACACAGCCCAGGCTGTGGCCCACGTGATGGTGACTGTATGCACTACGGTATGGGCCGTGGCCTGCAGTCAATGTGTTAAAGAGTACCAAGTTTTTCTTGTGTTAATCACTTCCAAGATGACACATAATCTACTGAATACCTGGGTGGCTGATTGTAGTTCAGGTCACACTATTGTCTTTGTATGCCATATAGACTGCCCTGTTTCTCCTAAACTACTTTGATGATAAAATCAATTGCTACCTTTTCTTGTTTGTTAATTGTTAAAATTGAGGTTATAGTTTTTCTACTTAAATGTCAAGAAATCAGTATTACTTAAAGGATAATTCTCTTTATGTGAATAAAGTAATTTATGTATGAAAGAATTATCGACTGTACGATTGCAAATATTGAAATTTAATTGGTAAGCAAATGTCTTATACATTGTTTTGTTGTATTACTTACAACAACACTGCCATTGTTACCAAAATTATTTCTGTGAGTAATAAATACGTGTATGTGTGTGTTTGTTTTCAGTTGATTTTTTAAAAATTATTTTCATAAATGTAATACTTTTTTATATATATATACAAATTGGTATTTTATTATTATTTTTATTTTATTATTGTGAATTGTTTACATGTAGAAAATAGTGTCAGGTTCGTCACAAAACATATTGTTTGTTGATTATTGTTGAGTGTATTATAAAAAACGTGGTCTGTTTTTTAATGTTGAATGAAATGTCAAATATAGAGTGTTTCGTATAAGATGAATTTTCAATATCATTCAGTTTTTGTATCATTTCAGTATATTTGTAATATTTTATATAATTCAAATATATATTGTTACTACAGATGCACATGTCATCATGTTTTAACCAATTAAATAAAATAACCAAACATGAGATCAATCACCGTTTAGGACTTTAGTGACAGTTTAAATACACAAAACAACAATAAACTGTCAAACGCGAATGATTCTCCAAGTTTACAGTCGTCCAACACACAATAAATATCGTGCATTAACACTGTTGCGATAAATAATGCACGTCACTACAGAGGTCCACACACAATAACTCCGCATTGCAACTGTAAACACCACACTGAATTTGCAATCTCAAACTGACTGACTGTTTATACTCTGCCAAGGTTATGACATCAATCTACCACTTTCTGGGCGATGCGTTCAAAATAATCGCATAATTGACGGTGCCTAGAAAACACTAGAAAATTTCATACCGCGTCAGCGCCAATCTGTATGACACATGCCACACACAGATTGCATATCTAGTAGGCGTAGGAATATTTGTCACTGACTGCAATAAGTGTCATTGCTAGAGTGGCTGTAAGTGGAAGAATCTCTATACCAGCTAGTAAACATTGTTTGTAACAACATCAGTTGTAATGGGCAGATCAGCTTTAATGACTGTACTTGTGACATATGTTTGGTTTTCCTTAGTACAAAGAATGTTGCTTTAATGAGAAGAATGGGCTGAAACAACTAAATATTGAATATATGAATAATAATCTCTCACAGATTACAACACCTAAACATATCAACATACAACCTTTCATGATTAAGAACATATTTACTTTTCTTAGAATACTGCGTATAGCATAGCTACAATAGCTAAAAAAAAGATATGCCAATTTGTCTTTTGTATTTACAGTCCACTGTAACACAAACATGAGTCATATGGTGCGTGATAGCAATCTACAGCTGTATTAATACTAGCAATCACCTGATTATTCTCTGTATTGTGACTTTGTTTAAAATCATGCAGAACAATGAATTTTGAAGATAAATCTTTATCATCAGGTCATAAATAAAAACATCAGTGCTTCAGGAGAAGTGTCAAAAAACTTTAAAAAACACAACAACAGTTTAAGAACAATAAAGTGAAGAGAAGAATAATACACAAAAAAACAAAAGTGTAACATGAGAGGTTTCTGCTTTCAACAATGGCTATGGCATCTTGTTTTTGATGGTCCATTGTAGGCCATTACAAACAGAATCAATTTTGTTAAAAATTTTATACTGGATATGTGGAAAAATTAATCAGGTATAATAAAAAAAACTGTTTAATTACTCAAATTAAACAACACACCTGAAACACACATAAAAGAGATCATCCATCTAACTAAAATCATCACTGATCAAAATTATTTCACACACAATAACATGTTTTACACACAAACAGATGGACTACCCATGGGCTCCCCTATAACAGGTATACTAGCCGAAATATTTGTACACACCATAGAACAGGAACACATACTGCACAATAACAAATACACCGATAAAATAATATATTGGCACAGGTATGTTGATGGCATTTTACTCTTCTACAACGGCAACAAAAGACAAATAGAAAATTTCCACAAATACATTAACACTATACACCATAAATTAAAATTCACACTTGAAATAGAACTAAATAATAGCATAAACTTCTTAGACCTCACAATCACCAAAACAAACAACACACACACATACAAAATATACAGGAAACCCACCACATCAGACATAGTCATACATAACTCATCCAACCACCCAACTCAACACAAACATGCAGCATTCAACTACATGCTCCATAGGCTCACTTCAGTACCCCTAAACACACATGACTACCAAGAAGAATTAAACATAATCAAATATATAGCAGTCAAAAATGGATACAATCCCGATTTGGTAAATAAAATACACAAACGCATCCTAAGCACAAAAAGTAAAACACATCAGACCAACAGCACACAACCCAGTAAATACGTAACACTTACATACTACAATTCCAATACACACAAAATTGCTAACACATTTAGGAAACACAATTATAAAGTAGCCTACAGAACCAACAACACCATTAGGAAACACATAAATAATACTAACAAAGACACAGGCACATACAGCAAAACAGGGGTTTATAAATTAAATTGTAATGATTGTCACCAATTCTACATCGGCCAGATGGGAAGATCTTTTTCCTCCAGATTTTCAGAACATTTAAAAGCCCTCACCACAAATTACATACATTCCACATTTGCCACACATTTACAAAACGAAAACCACAGTTACACAAACATAGAACACAACATGGAAATATTATACCACTTACCTAAAAGTAGAAAACTAAACACAGTGAACAATTTGAAATATACAGATATCACGCACTACAACCAAACAACATATTAAATGAACAATTACATTATAGATCTCATACACTATTCGATACACTGATCCAAACACACAATTTGAACCTCAGCGCCAATTCCCTCCCACCATCAACCCCCACCACACACACCTATAGTCCATAACCGTTATTCTGTAAAATGACATTCAGTATTTACTCCCACTGAGGAAGAGGCACATTACCTTGAAACGTATGGGGAAGTGATAACCAAAGTAAGTTCATATGTGAAAGTTTATATATAATAAAAAAAAACTGATTTGGCACATTATAAAATGAAGATTCCTTCTAATTTGAAGAACATACTGAGATTGATTTGTTATTGCTTTCTTCTTATTACTGTATAGTGTATGTAAAATGATTTAAAAAAATTATAATTTAAATGTATTTTAAAATTTTTAGTGACTAAATTTAAAAAAATTTTATAGTGACTAAAAAAATTTCAGTTTTGAAATAATAGATTATTATTTTAAATATCAATCAAATTTGAAAGCTGCAGTTTAACAGTACACAAATTGAATTTTTAAATCATTCACACAGCCCATTGGTAATTAATTTTAATTATATTTTTGTATAGAGAAAATATATTTTTATTACAACCCGTTTACTTCGATATAATTTGAAAATGATTATAACATTGTGTGTAGGTAATATTTTTTTTAATCACTCAATAGTGGTTGCAATCTGGTATATTGAAACAATTATTTTTACTTTCTAAATGTTTATAAGAAACTGATAACTATTATGAAACATATTAATGGAAAAGCAATTAAAGTTGTATACATAAAACATTATATTTTATTCTGTTATCAGGTAAGCTAATTATTTGGCATGTTTGTGATTGAGTAGCCCGGATCATGGGGTTTACAATGCATAGATACAGATAAAATACCATAAACAGTTTTATTAAAGAGTGTAGTGAAATGTGATAATTGTATGAATGAAGTTTTGTATGTGATTAATAAATATTGTTTAAAAAATTGTGTTCACATTAGTGCATTGGTACTTTAATAAATGATTGTAAATAAAACTTTCCTAATTTTAAAAAAAATTATAAATATCATAAATTTGATACAAACATGTAAGGTTGATAATGTAAAATATAAAACTAGCGATAAATAAAAATGTAGAAATGTATATTAATACACCACTGTGCTATTCTTTTGTGGACATCAAAAGTCATTTAATATACTTTAAGAGAGGACAAATACAGTGCTGTGTTAAATACTTCCTATGAGTAAATACTCATTCTTTGTTAACAGTGAAATTATAAAAACATTATAAAAATTGAACCTGTATCAATACTTGATATTCACACACACACACACACACACAGAGTTGAAATTTACAATTTAAGTAATTTATTTTATATGTTATGTTGTTTTACAGTTTTGAAACAATATGTTTAAATATTTATGTGCTGGTACATATTTATGCATTTTACTGTAAAGTTAGAATTTGAATTAGTTGCCAGCAGCAGTGGTTCAAAGAAAAAAAGTCATTACAGAGTTGATGTCACTATAGACATTAATGTGTATCATTTATATAATGTTTGTTATTATTTTTGTTTTGTTGAATTTTTAAAATTATTTTTACAAACTCTGTTGTACTTTGTTGATAGCTGTATTGTTGTTGTTATAATAAAACGTTCACGTTTTCTTTTAAAAAATGTTACTTTGTAATTTCCTACTTAAATGTTGTATCTTACTTGTTGAATGGATTTTATTTAACGGGTAAAATTTAAAGTAAAATATAACTATCTACACAGTGGATATTAAACAGGGGTTTGAAGATAAAATTAGGAATCATATTTTTAACTGAGTTTACAATGCAATCATACAATCAAATGACACAATATTAAACAATCTATCTAGGGAGGTGCTGTACATTTACACAATACATATTAGTAGTTCTTTAATTTGTGTCTAATGCTTGCACCGACGGTGTCATTATATTCAAAATGATAAAAATAAAAACCTGGCTGTAAGGCCGTGGTCGGTTGCTATGAAACGACATCTTGTCAGCAATGTTTTGATGCTGTGAAACAACATTTTGTCAGCAACGATTCGATTCAATGGTCGATCAGTGAACTGGCGTGGTAAAAGCCTGGCTCTTAATACTATTTGGAATTGTATACTGAGCGAGCCAATTGGGACGCAACCAGGTCGAAGCTCTGTGATTGGTTGATACATGGTCAGTGAGGTCATATAGGTAATCTTTGTTACTTGGCTGCCTTGTTGCTTCTACCTGAGACAGGTATCAGGTATTGTTTGGCAAATATCTGGTGCTATTGTTTTCGTTCACTTTTTGGTGGCCTGAGAAAAGATGCTGAGGGGGAATCTCTATGTTGCTGACAAGATGTCATTTCACAGCAATCGACCACAGCCTAACAGCCCAGTTTTTAGATACAATTTTGAATATAATTCTTTAATTTATTCAGTGAACTGCCATTTCTAATTAAGTGTGGCTCCATTTTTCCCCTCAGACCACTGGACTTTGTAAACCTGGACTTTTCATCCTATATATTGGAGTATTTGAATTTGTTTCACCAGTCTGTGCATCGGAGTGTTTGAATTTTCTGCTTAATAATTTCCATGAGAATTTGACCACTGCTATGGTTATCAAACAATTGGTTACTATTAAAAATGCATAGAAATTTGTATTAAGGTCATAGAAACTTAATGAACTATTACAAAGTTATGTCTGTAAGACTAAACATAACATAATTTTCAGTTGTAGTCTTTAACAAACTTTGGTGATGATGCTTCATAAGCTTCAAAATACACTCTTCTTTTCCTTTTTATTTTTCTTGACTTTAATGTGAACTGGTCATCAATCATGCCTTCTGAAGATGAACATTTAAAAGTTTTCAAGGAGTGTGTCACATAAGTGCATACTTGATAAGACGGCAGTAGGTAGTCTGGTTTGTAAATGATACATCCAATGCCACCTAGTATTACACGTTTATACTAGAGTTAATTCAAGTGGGCCATTAAATTTTTTAAATCTTTGGGTAGCACTTTTGTTAAACTTGTACAATAACTTTTCACTGGCATTTACTATCAACTCATGTTATACTGTTGTAGTTATGTTTCATGTAAAATGCCAGAGATACTGTGTGTAACACAGATTGTGATGTTATAATAACATACTGTATAACACTGTACGTTATAATTTAACAATTGTTTATCAATCTGTTATTGTCAACCGGGTCTAATGCCACGTATGCTAATTGTCTAGTACTTGACATGAGTATTGAACACATTCCTATCTCATATTAGGAGAAACTGTAAGTGGAACTCAGTCGTTATTCAAAGAATAAAATTTATATACGAGGGGGTACCCAAAAATAACCGGAATTTTTTTTTTAAAGCTATGTATTTAATTTTTTTTACAAAACAACCTTATCACCTTCAAAGTACTCTCCATTACACTTAATACATTTGTCCAATCTGCGATGCCATTCCTGGAAACATTTTTCAAACTCGTCTGTTGTGATGGCCGACAGCTCCTGCCTCGTTTTTTTTCTTTACCACTTCCACGTTGTCAAAATGTTGTCCTTTCATGTCCCTCTTTCGCGGAAACAAGAAGAAATCGCACGGAGCGAGGTCAGGTGAGTAAGGGGCGTGGGGCAAGGGAGTCATGTTGTTTTTTGCTAAAAACTGGTGCACTGAAATGGCTGCGTGAGCAGGTGCATTGTCATGATGGAAAAACTAGTCCCTCGTCTGCCACAAATCGGGGCCTTTTTTGTCGCACATTGTTACGCAATCTTTTCAAAACCTCCAAATAGAAAGCCTGATTAACAGTCTGACCTGGTGGGACGAATTCAGAATGCACTACCCCTCTCACATCAAAAAAACAAATGAGCATCGTCTTGATGTTTGATTTCACTTGACAAGCTTTTTTTGGGCGAGGCAACAATGAGGTTTTCCACTGGCTTGACTGTTGTTTAGTTTCGGGGTCGTAACCATAGCACCATGACTCGTCACCAGTAATGACTTTGGAAAAAAAATCTGGGTCGGTTCGGAGCTGATCTTTCAATGCATGGCATGTTTCAACTCGATTCTCTTTTTGCTGTTCAGTCAGGACCCGAGGCACAAATTTTGCAGTGACCCTTTTCATCCCCAAATCTGCTGACAAAATTCGCTGAACCGAGCTCCAAGTTATTCCAGATAACTTACTAATCTCTTCAATGGTCTGTCGTCGGTCTTCAAGCACGATTGGATGAACTTTTTCAACATTTTCGTCAATTCTGGAAGTTGACGGACGTCCAGAACGAGGTTTGTCATCAATTGACATTTCACCTTCTTTGAAACGAGAAAACCATTGGTACACTTGAGTTTTTCCCATAGCACTATCCTTGTAAGCTGTTTTCAACATCACAGCAGTTTCTGTGGTGTTTTTCCCAAGCAGGAAGCAACATTTCACAGCAGCGCGCTGTTCACTTAAATCCGCCATGACAAAAAACTAGCAAGTGAAACTGCTTTTACAAAACGAATTACTGCGACCGGACACAACCTTCCCAGGCAACAACAATGACAGCATTGAACTCGGAACGAGTTGCGCTACGCTCGCCTAGCGGGAGAAATGCGTACTATGTAAGCTCCGCCAATCGCAGCGCTATTCCGGTTATTTTTGGGTACCCCCTCGTATGTATTCGTTTTTAAAATAATTTACATTGTAAGCTATTGTCTTTCACAAGTTAATTTTGGAAGTTGAAATATTAAGCAATTTTATATTCAGCAGCTCTGAATATTTGACTGGTTTTCAGTCCCTACCAGTACTAAATCCAAAGTTTGTAAGCAGAGAGAACATCTGGTTCTCTGTACTTTTCTGGCCCTGTATTGTTAGCTCAACATTGAATACTGTTCTCTCATCGCATAGCGTTTGCTCTTGTCACATTGAATTTTGTACTTTTTTTGTGCCAGCATTATTTAGAGTCCTGTATTAAGCATCTTGGCATTTATAATGTGTTATATCTAATATACTGGTAATCTAATATAAACATTTTGTCCTTTGATATTACTGCCATTCAAATTATTCTGTTTTTCATTTTGTCACTGTTTCTTTTTTTAAGTTCAGGCTTAGTACTATACAGTAGTGAAGAGTTGACATAGTAACACAGTTACGTTAGTTGAATACATTGTATACATGCAAGTTTATATTTTATATAGTTTTTTTTTAAGGAGCATATTCATACACGATTAGTGTACACTGTATAACTTGTATTTGAAATGTAAATTGCTCTTTATAGTTTTTTTTTTATAGCTCTTTATTGCATACAATTTTTAATGAATTATGTTTTTATAAAATCTCTTTTTTAATTTACATTCAGTGAAAAGTTCATATTTAAAATTTATGCTCTGAGTTTGTCACTTTTTGAATGTTTACTGAACTGTTGGTCCTGAAAAATGGTCTTCGAATTGTATTAACCGTAAGTGGCACAATAAGTGGTCTTAAAAATGCTGCCTTCTCACTATATTTCAATCATATAATAAGTTCCAGACTAAACAATATTTCCAGAGTTTTAAAACATTTTATCCATTCTTTCTGTAGACATAATATATATAAATTCTGGTATTTTGTAAGTTCAAAACTTGTAGTGTAATGCACTTTTAATGTGTATTGAAGACATTAGATAATACTATGGTTAATCCAGGGAAACTATTTTCATATAGTAGAGACAGATAATTTAAATATAAAAACCGGAGACCAAGCAAATTATACAGTCTTTGGTTCAGTCTAGTTTATAATTTTTAATAGTAAATTGCATTTTTTGGGGGAGGTTGATTAAGTACCGTATATATGTGATCATATGTTACTTAATCATGTGCACATTACATTGTATGTAATGTACCTGATATTTGTATATCTTTATATATCTTGTTTCCTGTGCACTAATAATTATGCATTTCCTGTGCATTTCAGAAAATTAGTTGGAAATTAAAGTATTGTTTGAAGAAAATGATTAATAGTTTTATATAATAAAACTAGTACAAAGTAGTTTTTATTGTTACAAACAATCAGATGTATTTATTAAAATTATTTATTGCTTGTAATATTATGATTTTTTTTTAGATTTAAGAAAGCGATGTTATATATTTATCAACTGTGATGCTACAAAATAAAGAGATCTGTAATTTACAAAGGTTGTGTTTTTTGACATGTTTTTATTAAATTTTGTCAGTTTACATGAGTTGTGATTTTTTTAATGACTTTCATTGTATCATTGCCACTTTATAGTTCTAAATAAATACTGAGAGAGTAGTACTCAAGTGGAAAGTAATTATTGAAATTTATCATTTCAGTGAACGTTTATGTTCAGTAAAGTAAATCCAGTAAAGTCATATGGGTATGACCACAGCCACTGGATTGGGGGGGGGGGGTAAGTACCCAGTGGTAATCATGAAGTAAGGAGGGCCATGGTGCTATATCTACACTGATCTGCCTAGGTTTAGGGCAATGAGAGTTTTTATGTTTTTGGACATAAAACCTCTCATTTGGGGAGGGGGTCTTGTAATGGTACTTTACAATGGAATTTTCGTTGGTATGAAACAGCATCGGACTGCGTACGTGACCTTGGCTGGGGAAGATTTGTGCATAATTATGTATATGCGTTCAAGCATCAGTTTTGCAAGGTCGGGAAGTATTTTATGAGACAAAATCAAAGCCATGCTTGGCAGTACCTGGATAAAACCAGTTTTTGTGCGCAGCAGTGGAGTGAGTAATGCCTAGCGAGTGAGTTAATTGTCTTGTATCCTTGGAACAGTACGGACGGTCACATCAGCGGTAGCGACTCAAGAAGGCAATGCCTCAGTAAAAATGTAGCAGAGTGAAAGCTTACATTGTTGTCTTAGTAGAAAAAGAACATCAGTGGCAAACTAGACGTTTTGTGTGTTTTAGTAAAAGGAAACAATTCGTAGAATATTGAGGTTACATATCTAAAAGTGTAACAGGACAACATAAACTTAGTGCGTAGTAATGACCTCATTATGTGTGCAGAAGGACAAAAATTCTCGCTGGAGAATAAATTGTTAACAGATAAGTAAACAAAAATAAAATTATGAGTGTTGGAGAATGTTGGTTATAAAAGAAAATAAAAATGATAAAATAAACTCTATACAGAACATCAGAGAGTGTGTGAGAGAGCAAGACAGTAGAAGGGGGAGGGGTGAGAGAGAAAATAAATAAAACTAACAGAGTACTGATTTGCACTGATTGTTTTCTAGTAATAAGTTTAAATAAAATTCAGTAGAATTTTTTTAAAGACGTTCATGTAGTAATCTTTTAAGAAGTTAGTGTATTATTTCATATGTAATAATACATCCAATCAGATTGTTTGCAATTGGTAGTAAATTGGAATATTAGATGAGGTAGCAACTAAATCAAGTGTTCACAATACAATAATTGGTCAGCAAATAACAATTCAAATATTATCAATAAATGAATTTATTAGAATGACAATGAATATGTTGTTATTTCTACGTCACCTCAACTTAACCTAACCTGTCCTCAACGAGTTCGTCTCATGAATCTGCAACTTCTGTTGAGGGAAAGTTTTTTTTTTAAGTTTAAGTAGTATAGGGGCCTCCTTCTTATTTGTATAATTATAGTGTGGCTGTGTTGATTTTTGTCTCTTGAATACAAGCTGCAAAATATAGTTTGTTAATGTACTGTATGTTGATTTTTCAGAGTTTTGGTGAGAAAGTTAAAAAACTTAAAATGTTTATGTGCGGATGAAGATAAAATGGTGTGATGTTTTGTTTATTTTATTTGTATTAACTTAGTAGTTTGGTCATGTGGTTAAAACATTTGTTAGCATCACGTGTGCGAATACATGAATTCAAAATCTGCGGCTTTGACATGATGGCTCAGTAGTGTGGGGGTCGCTACTACACTGGGAAGGTAGACAAAGATAAAATTCAGTTTGATTAAATTATTTGAGTTAAGTGAAAATGTATTCAGTTTAGTCTTACAAAACCTTTTAAGTGAGAAATGGTTGCAAAACTTAAACTTCTTAGTAAATCAAAGACTGTAGGATTCGCTCTGGGACTCTGGTTTGGGAATTAAGACTTTACTTATGGTTAAACTGCATTTTTGTTTTCATGAGATTCCAATATAAAAACTTTATCCATAAAACATTCAAAAAGACTAAAGTTTATAAGGCTTGAATGCTAATAAGTAATTGATATTCATGTAGCTTTGAAATTAGGTTTTATTTATTGGATTATATCGGCTAATGGCCAGTGGTGAAGTGACAATGGCTGTGGGGGAAGTACCATTTCCCCAAATATGTAAGAGTTTTGCAGTATGTTCCGAGGAACAAACCATCTTTATCATAGTTATAATTTTCATACAAGTAAATTAATTTAAAATAGGTAACTAGGTTTGTTTAACAGACCGGGCTGTATAGTAGCACGAATCTGTAGCTTATGTGTGGGTGAGAATGTGACGGGTGCGGATGGTCTGAGCACATTGTAACTGTCAGGTCGTTGACATCAGATATAGCATTTGTTTATGTATTGTGACTAGGCGAAGGAGTAGTGTCACAGTCTCAGCATGTGGAGTTAGTGACAATATGTGTAGGATGAATGCTTTAGGGTTCAGGGCATTTACCCCCGGTAGCCTATTGTGTGACACCTTGCTAGCATATGTTGTGTTGTTTCCTTGCAATGGTGTGTTGTGAAGTTTTTTTCATTAAACTAATGTTTATGTTTACATTCCAATAAGTTTCATAAATTTGTTGTCTATGGAATTGTCAATGTATTTGTTTTGTCTACAAAGTGTGAGTGTGTGTACGTTTAAACAGTGTTTAGTATTTAGTTGGTGCTGTAATGGAGCTGGAAGTGTGAACAAGGAGAACGTTCCTTAACAATCATTCAGGAAGATCTCTGTGTCAGATTATTCTGCCGCTGTAAGTCTACAGGATTATTGTTCTATTGACACTCTTCATCAGTGTTTCGGTTCATACCTTTCCAAGAGAAACTTTATATTATTAAACTTGGTAGGCCGTTAAGTAATCTACACATGCGTAGCTTTAAATAAGTGTGGCTATAGTAAATCTACCCTTTTGTGTTGGTGGCCGTGTTTAGGTCTACTTTTTTCTAATGAAAATAGTAGGCCTGTATGTTTGAAAACTAATTTTAGTGAATTAGGTAATTTACAAAAAGCAGAAAAGAGACATTTGTTTTCCCAGAGTCACAGACAGGGCCAAGTTCAACCTAAGAAGTTTGGGAAAATACGCATAGAATTTAGGTTAAATAATCACTTTTGTCTGTCAATAGAACCCAATAATGAACTCTTTCAAAAGAACAGGAATATTTTTAAACCATTTAATTAAAGCTGCTTGTTTTGTGGAGAAACAAGAACTCACTTTTCGTGGTCATAATGAGTCTCAGAATTCTTTAAATAGAGGGAATTGAGTTGCTACAGGAACTGAATGATTTTGATATTGAGCTAAAAATCACTTAAATAATTCTTAAATAATAGTTATTTTCAGGGTTATCAAATGACATCTCTTCTATTTCACAATATACGACGCTGAAATAAGACATGAAATTAATGATTCCTCTTTAGTTGCAATTATTGTGGATGACACAACAGACGTACCTACGAAATCACAGTTGTCACAGTAATTTGTTATATAAAAAAGAATGGAAATATTGAAGAAAGGTTTTGGAGATTTTAGAATGTTAGTGATGATCGCAAAGGTTTTTGCGATATTAGCATATTTTTAACATTCAGCATGTTTTTAACACATTAGAAGAATATGCCTGTGGGAAGAAATTAGTAGCACAGACATATTAATGGCAAGGGAATACAGTAGTCTTCAATCTCGGGTACGCGAACAATGCCCACAAGGAATTTTTGTTAACTGCTATTCCCACAAGCTAAATTTGATTCTCTCACAGTCGGTTAGTTGTCAGAGTGTAATTTTTTATTACTCCTACTACACTTGGAACTACAACATCAGGTTTTTAGAAACAGTGTACGAACGTAAAATTATTCATTTACTGACATACATGACAGAAAACACTGACCTCATGGGGTACTGAAACTATAATAACTGCTTATTAAAAATAGGCTCCATGTCGACCATGTCTGAAAATAGACTGAACTTTTTATCTCTTATGAACCTAGAGAGTGATATTTTGAAACAGCTATCTTATGAAGATGTCATAAGTAAATTTGTAAATATTAAGTTTAGGCACGTACCAATAAATCAAATCAAATCCTAATGAAAGTAGTATACTACAATCTTTTTATGATCCAGAAAAATTACGATTTACCCCCAGATTTTTACAATGTGAATACACCCTATGAGACGTTTAATAACGCTTAAATTTATACTAAATATATTAATATAATATAATATCTTAACTTCCACCTACCTGGAAGGTTTCGTTTTATATGGGCCAGGATCCCTTCGTACGAACGCTAGATACAAACATGTGTTTCAAAGGTTCTCGAAATAACTAATTCTACACATCGTTATGAAGAGAATTGATAATTTTAATATTCAAATGTTGAAATTATTGTTTGACAAATAGATTTACATGGAGTCACATATTGTGCAACTCGTGCACCTGGTTTGTAACGGAACTTACTAACTATAGCTTACCTTATCATTTCACAAAACACAAACGCAAATATAAAATACAAACACAGATATAAACAGCCCAGCTTTGCCCACACTCACACTGTAAATTATAAACCCCTTATTTCTCTCTCATCACAATACCAAATCATACCTTCCACATCATTATTACAGACAGAGGGTACAACATTATACAACATCAATAAACACTTCAATTCATCTACTAATACGGGTCTCTTGCCCTGCAAACACATTTGTGAACACCTTGGTTCAGAAAAATTAATGGGAAAATTTACCCTCTGCCCACATTCTACCACTATACTATTTTTTCTCTCTCTCTCTAATTCATACACACACATTAACATTTCATCATCACTACATTCTGCAAACTCATCAGTACTCTCTGATATTATACTTTCAATTACATTATCGTCATTATTATCAACATCATTATTATTTATTAATTCATTACCTAATACAACATTGTCAGTACAACTTTCGTTTGTATTACTCGTACTTGATTCTACTTTATTCAAACTATTTCTTGTCATTTCATCGGCATTTTCAAGACATACATTCTTGTCTTGTATATTATTTATCAACTCATTAAATTTTACATTTATATTTTGCTGCAATTGAACATTCTGGTCTTTAATTTCTTTAAAATTGATCTCGTTTTGAATATTTTGCTGTTCGCATTTTATTTTCTGTTCATTAAAATCATTAGTTAATTGGTCTAATTTATTGTTAAAATCACTTTTCATCTTATTTAAAATTATATCATTATCATCAAAACGACTATTTATGTCGCTCTTCATTACATTAAATTTGGTCTCAAAATTACTATTCATTCTCTCGAATTGACTGAGCATAACACTCATTATATCTGTTTCCTCTGATTGTTTATTTTTTTTAGTTGAAAGTGGGGTCAACTGAACCCCAGAGTCAACATCTGTTTCGTTTACTTGTGGTTGAAACGCAATCGGGGTTGAATGAACGATTACATTACTGCCGCCAGCTGTTTCTGTAACAGCGCCCGGCTCCCCCCTCAGCATACCACTTTCATCCAGCGATTGCGACTCAAGGCCACTTTCACTCATAATTGAATTTATCACGCTGCTTTTCTCTGTTTTTTCAGACATTTTTACTTAATCTATTTTAATCTTTTTAATCTATGTAACAACTGTCAATTAGTGATTTTATTTCAAAACTGATGTTTTGACCTATACAAAATCAATTTGCTTTCGCAACCGTATTTCGCCATGTATCGTCAGATGTAAGCCGGTGTAGTATAACCCCTTTTTAGTTATATTACATCCTGGAATTTCACGGCACCAATTGTAACTCTTACTTATTCGGTATTTTATTTATATTTCAAATTAAAAACTCCCACTTACCTTTCGTCTTTGATCTGGCCGGATCGCGTAGTGGAGGTAAACCCATTTCGTTCGACGAACTCTGACAATACACGTAACGAAATAAGGCCTTGAAAAAATTTAACTCTCAATTGTATGGAAGAGAAATTAGATTTTTTATTTATTAATCAGAAATGTTAAATTGATAGATATTCGTGTTACATGTTGTGCAACTCTTGCACCTTACTGACTATGGCTTACCTTATCCTTTCTACAGGTACAAACAATTATACACATAAACACAAACACCAACAGCCCAGCTTTGCTCGCACACACTCTCATTCAGAATTTATAATACCCTTAACATTTTATAATATAAATTTCCCCCGCACGGCGGACACGCGGTCTTCACGCACAGTCATCTTTATATGAAATGTTATAATGTTGATGTCCGAAAAAACACTCGGTTAGTTTCTACCGCATGGATTGATTGTAATACCAAACTTTTTCCACTGATATTTGACTTTACTATTAAAAAAAACAAAAAAAACTTTTGTGTGGAGTCTACTTCGTTCCTAGCCGGCCGGCTTCAATAGTGGAACTGCGCAATGTGCTTGATTGAGCTGGCGGAAGCGGCGATTCAATGCCACCAGGTTTTAGTCGCCGTATAATGTTGATTTGCTGTTACTCATGAGCTCTATGCATGGGATATGGTCCTTATATGCGCCACATGTGTAGCTGATATTTGCATGTGCCACACTGATGTCACTAGTAGTGGGCGTTCCTTAGCAGCGCTTCCGGAAGATCTGTGAGGAGACGATGAATACTTTTTTCCTTTTAGCCATCTTGTTTTTCATACTGATCGCGTCCCTCAGGCGCGTGGTTGCGTATTGGCGTGCGTGCGTCACCACACATGTACAGATTTCTTAGAATTTCGTGGAGGTGCAAATTCCTTTGCCTAGTTGCACAATGGAAATTGCGTATCGCCTTTGTCCCAGACACTGTTTCTCAACACTGGTTCTTTCACAATGGAAATAACGTTGACCAAAAATTTTATGAAAAGCCCGCCCAAAATGAAACAAATAAAACATATAATTACCCCAAAAAATAAAAACGCCCAAAATTGACACGCTACACCTAATACTTTTATTTCTTTTTAAATATATGTTTAATTTGTGATAATTACAATGACACTGTTTTACTCTTTTGAGTTCATCAGTTTCAACTTTAGTTATGCATCAAGAATTCTGGTGATAAATTATTCTTGGTTCATTAAGAATTATGATAAATACAGTGTTTCAAAGGATTCGTGAGGATGTGAGGTAATGGATAATCGTAAGTTTTTTTCAACAGCCAGAATCAATAACACCATCTACTACATTTATTTATTAGAAAGGGCTAAAGGGGAAGACCGGGGTAGACTTTTAGAATGTCAGTAACTTTGAGTTAACATATTCTGCTCCATTCGAGACATTTCTTTACGGGCAGCAAAGGAAGTCTTCAAGGAAATCGATGGTTTGGTTTAATAACTCCAGTATTGATTTAATTTTGGTCCAAGCAGGCCCGGCTCTAGGGAGGGGTAAACTGTGCCATCGCCCAGGGCACCAAATTTTAAAGGGTGGCAGATTCTGGAATGTTAAGTTTTGAAATTGAGGGAAAAATAAAATTATTCATGTTTTTCCTCACAATATGTAAGATCAGTAAGAATTACTTTATATATAAAGCAGGGCCATCTTTATGTACGGGCTTGCTGGGCTAGTGCCCAGGGCCCCGCGATCCAAGGGGCCCCCGAGCTGAGCCCTTTGGTAACACAATTGACCAACAACGAATGACCAACAGAAAAAACATCCATCCACTAAAATATACCTACCTAATATTATAATCGATACCTATATTTCGCTAATCTAAGTAAAATGTTTTGTTTATTTTACCTCTGACAGCACCCTTATTGCTATGTGAATAAAGATCACTCTGATACAGAATCAGAGGTAAAATAACTGTGAACGGGGATTACCATGTCAACACATTCTGTTCTTTTCCGTTCATTTAAAATTACGCGCCATTAAAAAAAAACTACGCGCGATGCTTTGCTGGAATGCGACCGAAGTAAACAGACTCGCACGCACCGAAGTAAACAGACTCTATCAGGGGACGTTCCCTTTAATTTTATTCGGGATTCCCCTAGCGTTGTGTAAATAAATCAGTGCATTCAACTTTGAACTTGTAATTAGTGCGTTTACTGTGTTGTATTGTGTTCGTGATCGTATTGGGTGTTACATACAAAATAATTTTAAAATGTCGAAACGATCATATCCTAGTGGCGCAGAAAAAAAGCTGCACATCACAGGGAAATAACGGAAAAACTACCGAAATTAACATCATTTTTTCCAGCACAAGGCGGTAAGAATTTTATGATGATAACTAATTACCTATATATAATATCCTACTAGGCACTTAATTTTGTTTATATTTTTCAATGGTAAATTATTTCTATATATAAATATTTTAAGTAGGGTAAGGTAAGGTTAATTGGCAGTATAGGTTATGTTATTTGGCAGTGTTTCGAATGTTCGTTGCTGTCAAGTAAAATGACTTTCCAGTTAGTTCAGTTTTTGCCAGAAGATAGCAGTATATTTTGGCCTCACTATGCAACAACTTCGGAATCTCTGCAGCTCAAACTAGTGATAAACAAAAACTACTCGTAAGGCAGTGCCCGTTTCCATAGGTTATGCGAGCTAGTTTGTGCGCCGTCTCAGTATTATTGTTGTTAATATACTAAAAGTGTGTGTTTTATCGTGAACTTGTGTTCTATGTGTAGTATTTGAAATATACTAACCCGTGAAGTGAATCCTTTCGAAAATTTTTGTGTAGCAAGTTATTATTTCCTTAGCTATCTGAGCAAAAAATAACAAATTTGAGTGCTATGTTTTGAAGGCATCACAGTGTTGAAATTCAGAGTCGATTTTTAGGCTTTATAAAGTAATAATAATAATAATAAGTAATAATCTGATAGGAGCTATTATCATAAAATTCTTTCATTCCAGGATCTTCTGCGAGCAAATTAATCTTTCAGACGAGCCACACGGACAACAAATTGAGGGAATTTCGGAACCCACTAGTTCTGAGCTAACTTTACCCGAGTCAGATAAAGATATAAATAAATCATATGGCGAAAATACATCGACTTCATCGGCAACGGCTTTAGTTAAGCAACAACAAAAATCTACTTCAACTCCACAAAACTATGTGGAGTCACATATTGTGCAACTCGTGCACCTGGTTTGTAACGGAACTTACTAACTATAGCTTACCTTATCATTTCACAAAACACAAACGCAAATATAAAATACAAACACAGATATAAACAGCCCAGCTTTGCCCACACTCACACTGTAAATTATAAACCCCTTATTTCTCTCTCATCACAATACCAAATCATACCTTCCACATCATTATTACAGACAGAGGGTACAACATTATACAACATCAATAAACACTTCAATTCATCTACTAATACGGGTCTCTTGCCCTGCAAACACATTTGTGAACACCTTGGTTCAGAAAAATTAATGGGAAAATTTACCCTCTGCCCACATTCTACCACTATACTATTTTTTCTCTCTCTCTCTAATTCATACACACACATTAACATTTCATCATCACTACATTCTGCAAACTCATCAGTACTCTCTGATATTATACTTTCAATTACATTATCGTCATTATTATCAACATCATTATTATTTATTAATTCATTACCTAATACAACATTGTCAGTACAACTTTCGTTTATATTACTCGTACTTGATTCTACTTTATTCAAACTATTTCTTGTCATTTCATCGGCATTTTCAAGACATACATTCTTGTCTTGTATATTATTTATCAACTCATTAAATTTTACATTTATATTTTGCTGCAATTGAACATTCTGGTCTTTAATTTCTTTAAAATTGATCTCGTTTTGAATATTTTGCTGTTCGCATTTTATTTTCTGTTCATTAAAATCATTAGTTAATTGGTCTAATTTATTGTTAAAATCACTTTTCATCTTATTTAAAATTATATCATTATCATCAAAACGACTATTTATGTCGCTCTTCATTACATTAAATTTGGTCTCAAAATTACTATTCATTCTCTCGAATTGACTGAGCATAACACTCATTATATCTGTTTCCTCTGATTGTTTATTTTTTTTAGTTGAAAGTGGGGTCAACTGAACCCCAGAGTCAACATCTGTTTCGTTTACTTGTGGTTGAAACGCAATCGGGGTTGAATGAACGATTACATTACTGCCGCCAGCTGTTTCTGTAACAGCGCCCGGCTCCCCCCTCAGCATACCACTTTCATCCAGCGATTGCGACTCAAGGCCACTTTCACTCATAATTGAATTTATCACGCTGCTTTTCTCTGTTTTTTCAGACATTTTTACTTAATCTATTTTAATCTTTTTAATCTATGTAACAACTGTCAATTAGTGATTTTATTTCAAAACTGATGTTTTGACCTATACAAAATCAATTTGCTTTCGCAACCGTATTTCGCCATGTATCGTCAGATGTAAGCCGGTGTAGTATAACCCCTTTTTAGTTATATTACATCCTGGAATTTCACGGCACCAATTGTAACTCTTACTTATTCGGTATTTTATTTATATTTCAAATTAAAAACTCCCACTTACCTTTCGTCTTTGATCTGGCCGGATCGCGTAGTGGAGGTAAACCCATTTCGTTCGACGAACTCTGACAATACACGTAACGAAATAAGGCCTTGAAAAAATTTAACTCTCAATTGTATGGAAGAGAAATTAGATTTTTTATTTATTAATCAGAAATGTTAAATTGATAGATATTCGTGTTACATGTTGTGCAACTCTTGCACCTTACTGACTATGGCTTACCTTATCCTTTCTACAGGTACAAACAATTATACACATAAACACAAACACCAACAGCCCAGCTTTGCTCGCACACACTCTCATTCAGAATTTATAATACCCTTAACATTTTATAATATAAATTTCCCCCGCACGGCGGACACGCGGTCTTCACGCACAGTCATCTTTATATGAAATGTTATAATGTTGATGTCCGAAAAAACACTCGGTTAGTTTCTACCGCATGGATTGATTGTAATACCAAACTTTTTCCACTGATATTTGACTTTACTATTAAAAAAAACAAAAAAAACTTTTGTGTGGAGTCTACTTCGTTCCTAGCCGGCCGGCTTCAATAGTGGAACTGCGCAATGTGCTTGATTGAGCTGGCGGAAGCGGCGATTCAATGCCACCAGGTTTTAGTCGCCGTATAATGTTGATTTGCTGTTACTCATGAGCTCTATGCATGGGATATGGTCCTTATATGCGCCACATGTGTAGCTGATATTTGCATGTGCCACACTGATGTCACTAGTAGTGGGCGTTCCTTAGCAGCGCTTCCGGAAGATCTGTGAGGAGACGATGAATACTTTTTTCCTTTTAGCCATCTTGTTTTTCATACTGATCGCGTCCCTCAGGCGCGTGGTTGCGTATTGGCGTGCGTGCGTCACCACACATGTACAGATTTCTTAGAATTTCGTGGAGGTGCAAATTCCTTTGCCTAGTTGCACAATGGAAATTGCGTATCGCCTTTGTCCCAGACACTGTTTCTCAACACTGGTTCTTTCACAATGGAAATAACGTTGACCAAAAATTTTATGAAAAGCCCGCCCAAAATGAAACAAATAAAACATATAATTACCCCAAAAAATAAAAACGCCCAAAATTGACACGCTACACCTAATACTTTTATTTCTTTTTAAATATATGTTTAATTTGTGATAATTACAATGACACTGTTTTACTCTTTTGAGTTCATCAGTTTCAACTTTAGTTATGCATCAAGAATTCTGGTGATAAATTATTCTTGGTTCATTAAGAATTATGATAAATACAGTGTTTCAAAGGATTCGTGAGGATGTGAGGTAATGGATAATCGTAAGTTTTTTTCAACAGCCAGAATCAATAACACCATCTACTACATTTATTTATTAGAAAGGGCTAAAGGGGAAGACCGGGGTAGACTTTTAGAATGTCAGTAACTTTGAGTTAACATATTCTGCTCCATTCGAGACATTTCTTTACGGGCAGCAAAGGAAGTCTTCAAGGAAATCGATGGTTTGGTTTAATAACTCCAGTATTGATTTAATTTTGGTCCAAGCAGGCCCGGCTCTAGGGAGGGGTAAACTGTGCCATCGCCCAGGGCACCAAATTTTAAAGGGTGGCAGATTCTGGAATGTTAAGTTTTGAAATTGAGGGAAAAATAAAATTATTCATGTTTTTCCTCACAATATGTAAGATCAGTAAGAATTACTTTATATATAAAGCAGGGCCATCTTTATGTACGGGCTTGCTGGGCTAGTGCCCAGGGCCCCGCGATCCAAGGGGCCCCCGAGCTGAGCCCTTTGGTAACACAATTGACCAACAACGAATGACCAACAGAAAAAACATCCATCCACTAAAATATACCTACCTAATATTATAATCGATACCTATATTTCGCTAATCTAAGTAAAATGTTTTGTTTATTTTACCTCTGACAGCACCCTTATTGCTATGTGAATAAAGATCACTCTGATACAGAATCAGAGGTAAAATAACTGTGAACGGGGATTACCATGTCAACACATTCTGTTCTTTTCCGTTCATTTAAAATTACGCGCCATTAAAAAAAAACTACGCGCGATGCTTTGCTGGAATGCGACCGAAGTAAACAGACTCGCACGCACCGAAGTAAACAGACTCTATCAGGGGACGTTCCCTTTAATTTTATTCGGGATTCCCCTAGCGTTGTGTAAATAAATCAGTGCATTCAACTTTGAACTTGTAATTAGTGCGTTTACTGTGTTGTATTGTGTTCGTGATCGTATTGGGTGTTACATACAAAATAATTTTAAAATGTCGAAACGATCATATCCTAGTGGCGCAGAAAAAAAGCTGCACATCACAGGGAAATAACGGAAAAACTACCGAAATTAACATCATTTTTTCCAGCACAAGGCGGTAAGAATTTTATGATGATAACTAATTACCTATATATAATATCCTACTAGGCACTTAATTTTGTTTATATTTTTCAATGGTAAATTATTTCTATATATAAATATTTTAAGTAGGGTAAGGTAAGGTTAATTGGCAGTATAGGTTATGTTATTTGGCAGTGTTTCGAATGTTCGTTGCTGTCAAGTAAAATGACTTTCCAGTTAGTTCAGTTTTTGCCAGAAGATAGCAGTATATTTTGGCCTCACTATGCAACAACTTCGGAATCTCTGCAGCTCAAACTAGTGATAAACAAAAACTACTCGTAAGGCAGTGCCCGTTTCCATAGGTTATGCGAGCTAGTTTGTGCGCCGTCTCAGTATTATTGTTGTTAATATACTAAAAGTGTGTGTTTTATCGTGAACTTGTGTTCTATGTGTAGTATTTGAAATATACTAACCCGTGAAGTGAATCCTTTCGAAAATTTTTGTGTAGCAAGTTATTATTTCCTTAGCTATCTGAGCAAAAAATAACAAATTTGAGTGCTATGTTTTGAAGGCATCACAGTGTTGAAATTCAGAGTCGATTTTTAGGCTTTATAAAGTAATAATAATAATAATAAGTAATAATCTGATAGGAGCTATTATCATAAAATTCTTTCATTCCAGGATCTTCTGCGAGCAAATTAATCTTTCAGACGAGCCACACGGACAACAAATTGAGGGAATTTCGGAACCCACTAGTTCTGAGCTAACTTTACCCGAGTCAGATAAAGATATAAATAAATCATATGGCGAAAATACATCGACTTCATCGGCAACGGCTTTAGTTAAGCAACAACAAAAATCTACTTCAACTCCACAAAACGATTCAAACGATCCTGCAGATTATTTTCGTGAAATGTTAACGGAAGAAGAACGCGAGTTTTTGATTTGCATAACGGAAGTCAAATTTGTTCTATGATGTTCTATTTGCATATTCTCGAACGTTCCAGAAGAAAATTTTACTCAAAAATACCGGAAGTTCATGTTTAAAAATTAAAACAATGACCCTCACAGAGTATAAAAGGAAGACGAAATTTGACACAAAAAAACACTTTATGCTTTGACACATCACCTACGAATCCGATCATCTCGTCCAAGGCGAAGTCGAAGAACAAGAATTCAACCCGAGAACACAGAAAGGCTTTTTCCCGTACATGACAAAAGACTGACTTAACCTATATAAGGAGTATATCGCTAAGCGCTAACGTGTTGTTGAATAGAGCAGCAACACGCCATATTTAATAGAAACGCACACAGCCAGATATCCAGCGGCCCTGAAAAGAACCGATTTTAATAGAGAAAATCAATTTTGCTGGTATTTGCTAAGGTAAACCGACTTTGACAAAATTCCCAAACAATTTACTGACACGAGCCTTCTACATTGAGTTTGGAACTAGCGCTGAGACGGCAGAATAGAGAAACCACGCAGTCAGCTGTTCGCCGCCGCCAGAATTCAAAGCATAGAAACAATACAAATTTTATTTCAATCGTGCGGAGTTTTAAAACCGTAATTTGACTTATAAATAGTTACCAGTGCGTGAGGAACGTAAACACGAAGAGGCGCAAGATTATAATCGTCCCCAAGAACAGTGTCCAGTGAAGGAAATACTTACCCACCGGAACGTGAGTTGTTCAAAAGTTAAAATCATTTTTACCTGGTATCCTTGTCACACAGTTGTACTACACATGTCAAACACCTTCAAATCACACAAATTTTGTAAAGCATCCCACTGATTTGTCTTGATAGTTCAAAGGAGTCACGTCCAGAGTATAAAGTTTTTTCATACATTAAATTCATGCTATTCAACTGAGCAATAAAATTTTTATCAGCCGATGATTAATAAAAAACTTGTCAATAACTTGTTTGTAACTC
Source organism: Magicicada septendecula (assembly GCA_034769895.1). Lineage (NCBI taxonomy): Eukaryota > Metazoa > Arthropoda > Insecta > Hemiptera > Cicadidae > Magicicada > Magicicada septendecula. The sequence goes on from CM068373.1 coordinate 387,922,946, forward strand.
TGCAATTTTGTTTAATTTGAGTGTTAGTCCTTCAGACGATTTTTATGAAAAGAAAGATCATTAAACATACGTTATTTATAATCCAAATTGTCTTGTTCACATTTTTTTATATAATTAATTTAACAACTAAAAAATCAATTTTTAATAATATAATTTCTTGGAACAAATATCCAAGTGGCGCCCACGTACACATATTAGCATAAGTTGTGTTTGCAGGACAACATCGTCGCAGAGAACCCAGTAATTAGTAAGTAAAAGTGCGCGGAGTGTAACGCCCGACATCACAACACAAAACAACACACACAATCTCATTTGGTTATAAATTGGCAGCCCAACTAGTGAGGCTTGAAAGGAAAGGAACAAGCCCGGCAACTATCAACAAATCAAGATGCCGCTACCAAAAGGAAAGAAGGTGAAGAAAAATGTAGAACTCGAATTAAGTGTGGAAGATGGGGAGGCAGTCCAAGTCAAGGAAATAGAAATAGAACTGCCCACACTAGAAATTGAAAAACCCATACAAACGGGAGATGAATCAGAGGAACAAGCGGAAGAAAGACCCATACAAATGGGAGACCAAACAGAGAAACTCGAACCAGAAAAAGCAACAGGGAGCGTCGACATGAACGCAATAACGATGATGTTCCAAAGAATAGAATCGTCCAATGAAAAAACGGAGACGTTAATAGGATCCCTAAGGGAGGAAAATAACAAAAATATAGAATCTCTGAGGAAAGATAGGCAAGAGGATAAGGAGGAATTAGGTAAAAAAATGGAATCTTTAAGGGAATATATAACGGATAAGATCAATGACAATGGAAAAAAGCTGGAGCTATTTCAGGAGGAAAATAAAAAAAGTATTGAGTCCCTGAAAAAGGAAATTAGTGCAAATTATGAGATGGTAAACCAAAAAATCGATGATAGTAAAGTCGACAGCGACAGGAGGGTTGAGACAATGGCGAAACAGTTAGAAAGATTGCAGGAAGGAAATAATACCCGTTTTGAAACCATAGAGAAATGAACCGTAGAGATGAAACAAGATGTTCGAACTCTCGATAATAAGGTAAGGCAAAACCAAGACAAAATCATGCAGGAGGTAGGAGAAGTCCGGAAAGGCGTTAGCGAGAGAATACAAAGAACGTATGACATAGCTAATAGATTGGACGAGCAGATAAAAACCAATAGAAACAATATACAGGAAATAGATCAGAGGGAGAAAAACCTGCAGGAGAGATTAGAAGCGCTGAGGGACACACCGATATTGAATACCCATACGTGTCATAGTGAAAATAGGGAGGTAATTAACTTCCAAAATTATCGCCGGAACCCTATGGAATTCTTAGAGAGGATGGAAGAGTTCATCGAAAGGAATAGGGAAACAAGATGGGATAGAATAAGGGAAATATTAGACGAAACATTCTGAAATACGAGGGATAATTGGTGGATAGCAGTACGGCCCGAAATAACAAACTTGAACGAATTCAAACGCCAATTCAAAGAAAAATATTGGTCAGAAACAGCGCAAAACAAAGTGAGAATGGACATATTTTACGGGAAATACGACGCGTCCAAGGGACAATCCCCAATATCATATTTCCTGGGAAAGATATGTTTGGCACGAAAGTTAATACCGCCAATCCCGGAAGAATGTTTGGTGAAACAGTTGGCTGGACACTATAGCTACGGTATTAAAGATGCTCAGTTATACCAGCAACTTAGTAAAATTACTGACCTAGCTAAACTATTAGAGAACTGCGAGTCTGCGGGAAAATTTCAAGACTACCAACCCCCCAGTCGTAAGGTAGACTATTATAATAGTAACAACGGGCCAAATCGGAATGGAAGCGGAAATGGTAATAATTCTAACCCGAATAACCATAACAATAACACCCCACTAAATAGCTGCAATAATAATAATCAAGGTCCGAATAACCGTAACAATCCAGGACCAAATCGAAGTAATTACCCCGAAAATAATTACCATAGGAACAGCTATCAGGGAAATAATTATCGGGGCAACAATTATAGAGGGAATAATTATAGTCAGGGAAATAATTATCGGAACGGAGGCAATCAAGGGGGAGGTGATAGGAGGAATCAGGAGTACAGACCCCAGGTAAACTATACGATGGCCAATAGTCAACGACCATACCAACACAATTTACCGACTTACATGTATTACCCACAGCAGACACAAGGTAACCAAAGTAATACAACAAATAGCCGACCTATTAGTGGTAACCCAGAGGTTAGACAGGAACCACAAACAAGTCAGCAACCCAATGTTCCGGGAGACCAGGCAAATGAGACAGGTGCTCATTTAAACTAGACGTGGCAGTGAAAAAGGAAGACAGCCCTTCACTGATCCAATATTATGGGGTAACTGGACGGAAAAATAGACAGGACGAAGACAGGACAATGACATTGAGAACAAATAATTATCTCAGAGATATTAGGGAGGAATTGTTAGAAGAGAGGGATAATATAGTTGAAAATCATAATAAAGGGAATAATGGGATAGTACAAATTAAGGCAGATATAAATGGAATAGATGCAACATTACTAATTGATACAGGATCAAACGTATTGTTGATAGACAGTGTGGAGTTAGAGAGAATTAAACAGAATAGTAATCTACCCATACCCACTCTGCCTATAAATAACATTATACTAGTCGGAGCGACGGGAAGGCAGAATAAATCTATAAAGAAACAGGTGTCGTTATAGATGACCAGTAATGGTGTAACGTTGCCAATAGGACTACTAGTAGCGAACAATTTACCCATGAGTATTCTAATAGGCTGTGATATACTTAGGCCATATAAAGCGATAATAAATTTAGACAGTAAGGTAATAACGTTAAAGACGAATGAGGGAATTTGGACCAATAAGTTAATTGATACCCAAGGAAATAGTACATGTAATACACATTATCAAGCCATTGTAAATCATTATTATTGTGCCAATCGACCACTAAACATGCCCTTATATCAGGAGGATAACCCAGAATTATGGCTAGAAAAATTGGAAGAAATAAGGGAATTCCAAAGGACGAAAGCAAGGGGTCAGATTAGCGAAGCACAGGCCGAACGATTGATTACTGTGTATAACAATTATCGACATATCTTTTCAAACGCTCCAGGCAAAGTCAGAAATTATCAATGCACCATAAAATTTAAAACCCCTGTAGAATTTAACAAAAAATCATATCCGATTGCTTACTCACTAAAAAATGAAGTTAGGGAGGAACTGAACAGGATGATAGAGGATGACGCAATTGAATATAGTCATTCGCCCTATACTAGCCCAATCATAGCTGTGCCGAAAAAGAATGGACAGGTGCGTATATGTCTCGATGCTAGGGAGATTAACAAGATGATTGTTAACAACCGCACATCCCCTGGGGAGATAGAAGAAATACTAAAAAAGTTTCACGGGACAAGGTATATAAGTTCATGGGATACAGTATGCTGCTACTGGCAGGTAGAACTCCACCCAGCTAGTAGGAAATATATGGCATTCATATTTGAAGGCAGAAACTATCAGTTTAAACGATTACCTTTTGGTTTGACAAATTCAGTGGCAGTATTTGTAAAAATAATGGACAGGATATTGGGACAGGAAGTGCTGAAATTTACGACAGTATACGTCGACGATTTATTGGTAACTTCAGCTAATTGGGATGACCATTGCAATAGGGTTGAACAGGTGTTAGAGAAGCTATCTGAGAATAATATTACCCTCAAATTAGATAAATCACAGTTTATTGCAAACGAGGTAAAATTTTTAGGTTTTAATCTAACCGAGCAAGGGATTACTCCATCCAAAGAGAAAGTAGAGGCAATACGGAAGTTCCCCACCCCAAAAAACAGGAAACAGCTTCAATCATTTTTAGGAATCTGTAACTATTACAGGAAGTTTCGGTCCAATTATTCAGAACTAACTGCCAGGTTTCAAAAGCAGTTATCAGCTAAAGACAAATGGACTTGGGGACCAGAGCAAGATGGAGTGCTCAATCTGATAAAGGAAAAATTTTTAGAAGCAGTTATGTTACATCACCCCGACTTTACGAAGCCATTCTATCTAAATTGCGATGCCAGTAATGTAAGTTTAGGTGCAGCCCTATATCAGGAAGATCAGGATGGAAATCATTTAGTGATTAGCTTCGCCAGCCGCGTGCTGAACAGTTGCGAATGAAACTACAATACCACTGAAAAGAGTTATTGAGTGTAGTTTTCGCATGCGATAAATTTCGAACGTATATATTAGGATACCCCATCATGGTTAGGAGTGATCACAAATCAATATCATTTTTAAAACATTGTAAGTTAAATCATGGAAGGCTGACGAGATGGGTTTTGGCCCTACAGGAATATAATATCACGTGGGAATACATACCAGGCAAGCAAAACATAGCAGCCGACGTCCTATCCCGCATCAATTTACAAAACCAGACATTTGACGGCGAAAAGGAACAAATAGCGAAGGTATATCATATCATTAAAAGCAAGGAGGATTTAAAAAGTATTTTAAGAGATGTGAAGGCACTACAAGAGGCCGACCCAAAATTAGGAAATATTAGGAAAAGGGTACTGGAAGGTGATGAAGTTATAAATAAATATTACTGTATACACGACGATACTTTGTTTATAAGGAACACCCCACACCAAGAGAATTGGAAGTTAGTAATTCCACCAGGAATAGAAAGGCCACTAATTATTGATTATCACAATAGATACGGACACATGGGTGCCCTCAAGGTAAGGAAAGCGTTGGAAGAACAGGTATACATCAAAGGAATTAATAAAAAAGTGCAACAGGCGATACAGTCATGTGATATTTGTTAGAAGGTAAAATGTAATAACGAGAGAAAGGAAGGGGTCATGATACCCATAACATACACCGAAAAATTAGAAAAGGTATTTCTCGATATCTGCGGACCATTTCCACGCAGCGGTGGAAGGCACAGGTATAAATTCATCGTAATTATTTTTGACCATTTCAGCAAATATACTAAGCTTTATCCGATAACTAGGGCTACGACAAAGAAAATTATAGAAATTATAATAGAACGGTATATAATGGAGGTAGGCAGACCATATTCTATAATTACAGACCACGGTACCCAGTTTAAAGGGAAATTATGGAAGGAGAATCTTATAGAACACGGAATAAATACGTATAAGACATCCGTGTATCACCCAAATAGTAATCCAGCCGAGAGAGTGTTGAGGGAAGTAGGACGGTTGTTGAGGACCTACTGCCATGATGAACAGAAGAGATGGCACGAATACTTAGCGTCAACAGAGGATTTTCTCAATTTATCCTATCATAATACAATAGAGAAGTCACCGTACACAGTTATGTTCGAAAGACCCCCACCCCGGGAAATAAAGGAGATTATTAGTTTTGACAACGAACCTGAATACCAATTTGAAGGAACCAAATTTTATAATAGAGTATTAGAAAAAACGGAACAACAACGGAAGAAATATATTCAATCCCAACCAAAGGCTATTAAGTATAAGGTAGGAGAAAAGGTGTTAGTCCGGAATAGAGAATTGCCCAGTACTATACAAGGCATAACAAAAAAATTATTACTTTTATATATAGGACCTTTTACAATTACGAAAAATAAAGAAAACAATACATACGAGGTAACAGACACTGTCAATAACAAAATATAGGGTACATATAATCAAGCGTCGTTGAGAAGGTACCATGAATAAAAATACAAGAGATAGAAATAGATATACGATACGATACAGATACGATAGATAGGAATAGGAATAGAGATTATTACTAAATAAAAATACAAGAAGGACACCTTCCACCAAAGGCAAAAATATATATATAAGATATAAATTTATTTCCAATAGCCAAGTCAACGTATATTTACCAACTTACCCGTATTTAGAGAAGGAGAAAAGGAAAGAAGGAAAAGACATAATTAATTAAATAAATTATTGAACAATCAAATAACAATTGATATTACTAAGGAGAGAAATACTGTCATGTAATTGATACTAAAAGGAAATGATAATTGAAAAAAAAGGAAACAGTAGGTAAACACAAGGAAACACAAGGAGGTAATGATGAATTTATAAATATAGCTATTGACATCGAATGATTTTAAAAGATAATTTTACCTGCGGAGGACAGTATATTAATATAATTGAGAAATAATCAGAAGAGATTAAGAAAGAGAATTTATGTGTAGGAGCCTATGATCTTTGAATATTATATTTTTTTTATTATTATTATTTGTTGCGAAAGTGCAATTATAAGTACGTCTTATATGTTTTCTGGACAGAGATGTGTTTCCTCTGATTTCAGTGGTTATAGTTAGGGAACGGCGAAGATTGGATTGTCAATGGGGCCCCTCTGACTCCGAACCCGCTATAAAAGTTAGGGAATTGTTAGGGAGTTATATCAAAGATTAAATAAGTAACATCAAGGTAAAGGAAAGGAAAAGGAGATATGCTAAAGATTGAGACATGGATAATGAGATGGATTAATATATTAAAGGAGTAGTACAGGAATCTCATTATAAGATAAAAGAATGAAATATAAGGAAGCTAATAAAAGGTTAATATAGAAATGATAATTTCATCAAAACTGAAGAAAGGTTTTTCCCAAATTATCAATTTTAACGGGGAGGCATATGTAATGTCACAGAACGTTCCATAAAGGAATTTAATTGCAAAGTAAATTATCATAAGAGGAAAGTGAGATGAACAGTATCAAACCCAAGTAATCCAAAAAATTTTGTAATATTGTCCGATAATTAATATCATTAACATGAAAAAACGACAAAGACTATGACCAAGAGTCAAACCCCACATATATTGTTTAAATGAAAGAACAGTGTAAAACTGATAATGTACTATAAAAGAAACAGATAATCTCAGAAATGACCAAAATGAGGTCATGACATATTAAGAAATGTAACTCTGAATAGGGTATAAAAAAATTATTTATTGTGAATTAATGGACAAGATCTATTACAGTATTATACTTTATAATATAAATAAAATAAATGTATTAAATGATTTGAACACATCATTAAAAAGGATGTAAGTTAAAACAAAAAAATATATAAATGTTATGACAAAAAAAATCAAGGTTTTGGAGTTGAGACCAATCACTCAGATTTTATGTGAAAATTAATTATTATAGAATTAATATAAAAACTATATGTAAATGTCAATTAGACAAAGACAAACAAATTATTTTAAATAGAGAAAGCTGTAAATTGATTAGAAGTCAATTAAAATAATCAAAAACAGTGTTAAACTGAAAACATGTGATGAACATATAAAATTGTAATATTTATGAATTTAATGTATCAAAATGCAACAAAATTATATTCTAAAGTTGAAACACAATATGAAGTAACTATACTTATATATATGACCACCTAAAACACTTTAACAGTCAAGTTGTGAAACTATTTACCTATACCATACCAGGCTGAAGCCAAAAAACAATCACAAAAAATAGTCATATTTGACAGAATAATTGTATAATATTAGAAAAAATAAAGGAAAAAGGTACAATCCTATAATGTACAATGGAAACATACTTTCTCAATTGAAGACAAGCTTAATTCATAGAGAATTTTTAAATATAAAAGTGAAAATTGTCACACCAAGAAAATAACTCATCTGTGCAAAACAGTGAGATGCTAAGTAATATTACAATAAAAATAAAATGTATTAGGATAAACCAGGTATTCCCAAAGATAAACAATATAACAAACTCTAAGTGAATACCCAAAAAATCCCATATATAATACCGAAAAAGACAAATTATTATAAAAAAACCAGTGACAAAAAACCTAGGCCATATGTAATGCCTACACAAAAACGAACTTATTTATATGTTATATGTTTTAATATTTGTTTATTTTGTTATGAGAAGATAATTATGTTATGTATTAATGTTATAGCAAGAACCAAGCAACTTCATAACATTTTAATAATTAGAAAATTAGAATTTTGTGCAAACACTACAAGGTAAGAATTGTATTTTATGTTAATTTATTAGATTTAATTTGTTCAAAACCAATCGTGAATGGTATCATTTTATTCAGTTGAAAGCAGAGAATCCAAAAATAATAATGGCATGCAGATTGTAAGTAGTTCTGTAAAATTGTTTGACAAATACCAGAATAATTTCAGTAATATCCTTTAGTATGAAGAATAAGAAGTTTTTGTTCTAAAGCTTCTACGGAAGTCAAATTTGTTCTATGATGTTCTATTTGCATATTCTCGAACATTCCAGAAGAAAATTTTACTCAAAAATACCGGAAGTTCACGTTTAAAAATTAAAACAATGACCCTCACAGAGTATAAAAGGAAGACGAAATTTGACACAAAAAACACTTTATGCTTTGAATCCACAAGAGACATATCACCTACGAATCCGATCATCTCGTACAAGGCGAAGTCGAAGAACAAGAATTCAACCCGAGAACACAGAAAGGCTTTTCCCGTACTTGACAAAAGACTGACTTAACCTATATAAGGAGTATATCGCTAAGCGCTAACGTGTTGTTGAATAGAGCAGCAACACGCCATATTTAATAGAAACGCACACAGCCAGATATCCAGCGGCCCTGAAAAGGACCGATTTTAATAGAGAAAATCAATTTTGCTGGTATTTGCTAAGGTAAACCGACTTTGACAAAATTCCCAAACAATTTACTGACACGAGCCTTCTACATTGAGTTTGGAATTAGCGCTGAGACGGCAGAATAGAGAAACCATGCAGTCAGCTGTTCGCCGCCGCCAGAATTCAAAGCATAGAAACAATACGAATTTTATTTCAATCGTGCAGAGTTTTAAAACTGTAAATTGACTTATAAATAGTTACCAGTGCGTGAGGAACGTAAACACGAAGAGGCGCAAGATTAGAATCGTCCCCAAGAATAGTGTCCAGTGAAGGAAATACTTACCCACCGGAACGTGAGTTGTTCAAAAGTTAAAATCATTTTTACCTGGTATCCTTGTCACACAGTTGTACTACACATGTCAAACACCTTCAAATCACACAAATTTTTCTTTTTTTTTTTTCTTTTATAAAATTGCTAAACTGCTATAATTGTTTTTATTATTTAGACAAAGCTTTTCGTCATTACTGACATCTTCAGGTCTTAAACAACGTGGAATAATTTAAACAATACGAAGAATAAAACATGCGAATTGCAAGCAGATAAATATAAAAATGTAAGGGAATTTTTTAAGTATTTAAAAATTAAAGCAAAATTGAAAAAAACGCTAGGGAAAATTTGGTTTAATAAACAGTGTTTAATTAACAAAATAACTCCAAAATACGCAAAAATTAAAATTAATAACAAAAGCAAAGTAGCAAACCAAGTGAAAAACATGGAGGAAAAAATATGGATAAAACTTGAAATTAAGAACTTATACAGTAAAATAAATAAATATAACAAAGAAATGTATCAATTACATCAAAAATTATATACAAGTTACAATTATATAGAAATAGAAGAAATGAGAAAAGAGTTTGGTGAAAAATACATAGAAAAGAAAATAAGAAAAATGGAAGAGAGATTAAATAAGAAACTCAAGGAATTAATGGAAGGAACAAGAAATAAAAATAAAGAAAAAGATAAAGAAATAAAATTTGCTGAAAAAGTATTAAATTTAACAGAAACAGAGTTTACAGAAAATGAACATAAATTATTAGGGAAAAGTTTAAAATATGCAACAAAAACAAACATAGATAAAGAAAATACAATAATAGAATGTGAAGAAATAATCGATAAAATAAAAAATGAAGAAACTAAAAAACTATTAAGAAGTGAAGTAAAAGAAATAGTAGAAAAAATATGTAAGAAAAACAAAAATGTAAGAAATAAAAACGAAACACAAATAAAAAGAAATATAAGAGAATTAAAAAAGAAAATCACGGAGAACAATTTGATAGTTATAAAAGCCGATAAAGGTAACACAGCAGTGGTAATGAACAAAAGAGATTATATCGAAAAAGCAGAACAATTTATACAAAAAGGACCATATAAACAAATAAAATATGATTACACAAGTAAATTTCAAGCACAAACAAAGAAATTGATAAAAAAGACAACATATTTAACAGAATGGCAAAAGAAACAAAAAATAGAACATAATCCTGAAGCTCCAAAATTTAGATGTCAAATTAAGTTACATAAAAAAGAAATGCCATTAAGACCTATAGTATCATTTATAAATTCGCCAACATACAAAATATCAAAAGAAATAAGTAAAAGAATCAAAATGACATATGAAAAAGAAGAAATCCACAGCATAGAAAATAGTAAAAAGGTAATAGAAAGATTAAAAGAAATTACCATAACAAATAAGACAAAATTAATGTCATTAGATATAAAAGATATGTACACCAACATACCAATAGCAAAAACAGTAGAAATAATAAAGAAAAACAAATTAAGTAATGTAGAATGGAAAAACGAAATAATAGAAGGATTAGAATTATGCCTAAACCAGAACTACTTCAGATTTAATAACAAATTTTACATACAAGAAAATGGATTACCAATGGGATCACCGCTTTCACCATTAATGGCAGAGATATTCATGAATAAAAAAAAAAAATTAAAAAAAAAAAAGGTTGTTTAAGACCTGAAGATGTCAGTAATGACGAAAAGCTTTGTCTAAATAATAAAAACAATTATAGCAGTTTAGCAATTTTATAAAAGAAAAGTAAGGATGGCTGCTAATTTAAACAATACGAAGAATAAAACACACAAATTTTGTAAAGCATCCCACTGATTTGTTTTGATAGTTCAAAGGAGTCACGTCGTGAGTATAAAGTTTTTTCATACATTAAATTCATGCTATTCAACTGAGCAATAAAATTTTTATCAGCCGATGATTAATAAAAAACTTGTCAATAACTTGTTTGTAACTCTGCAATTTTGTTTAATTTGAGTGTTAGTCCTTCAGACGATTTTTATGAAAAGAAAGATCATTAAACATATGTTATTTATAATCCAAATTGTCTTGTTCACATTTTTTTATATAATTAATTTAACAACTAAAAAATCAATTTTTAATAATAATAATTTCTTGGAACAAATATCCAAGTGGCGCCCACATACACATATTAGCATAAGTTGTGTTTGCAGGACAACATCGTCGCAGAGAACCCAGCAATTAGTAAGTAAAAGTGCGCGGAGTGTAACGCCCGACATCACAACACACACAATCTCATTTGGTTATAATATTCACCTTCAAAGAAATCTCTATTTTGTCTTTCATGCTGTTTATTTAGACCTTCTAATATAAACCTCTGTTCACCAAGTGGATGCAATGATTGGAAACATATTAATCACATTATTTTGGAGCACGAAAATAGCTTAGCACATAGGCAATCTATGATGACTTATCTGACACGAAGTAAAACTACTGGTAGAGTAGATACAGACTTACTATCTCAATATACAAGAGAAGTGGATTACTGGATAAAAGTACTTAAAAGAATTGTGGCAGTTGTAAAATTCTTGGCATCTAGAGGACTACCGTGTCGCGGTGACAATGAAACTCTTGGGTCTCCCAACAACGGAAATTATTTGGGATGTATGGAGTTATTAAGTGAATTTGATCCATTCCTCGCAGATCACCTAAAAAATTTGGTAATCCGGGGAAAGGACACATTTCTTATTTATCAGCAAATATTTGCAATGAGTTTATCGACTTAATGGGAAAGCAGGTCCTATTGAAAATTGTAACTGAAGTCAAATTAACAAAATATTTTTCGATAAGCGTTGATAGTACGCCCGATCTATCTCGTGTTGACCAGTTGACTTTTATAATTCGATACGTAAAAGACCATGATTGAAAGGTTTTTGAAATTTATACCTATTGAAGAGCACAAATATGAATATTTAGCTGAAACAGTCTCGATATTTTTGGAAAATAATGATATTTCTATAGAGGATTGCAGAGGACAAAGCTGCGACAATGCATTAAATATGTTAGGAAAATATTCCGGTTTGCAAGCAAGAATCAAAGAGAAATGTGAATTTGCTACCTTTGTGCCATGGGCAGCACATTCCCTTAACTTGGTGGGTCTTCATGCTGCTGAGTGTGTACAAGAGACAACAAATTATTTTCAAATGGTTCAGAAACTGTACAATTTTTTTTTTGTGTTCTACCCATCGGTGGGATAAATTGACTAAATGTTTAGGTTCAAAGAAAGTACTTAAAAGTCTATCTGAAACCAGATGGTCTGCACGAGCTGATGCAGTAAGCGCCTTACACCAAGGTCACAAGCAAATTCGAGAAGCATTGACGTCTATTGCTGATAATAATGAGGAGCCACGAGAGACTAGAAACGAAGCCATTAGTCTGTCGAGAAAAATGGAAAAACTGGAATTTCTTATTCTAACAGAAATGTGGAGTACTATATTAGAAAGGATAGATAAAACAAATGTCAACCTTCAGAAAGCAACAATGACAATGGACGTTGCAATAAATTTGTTAACTTCACTTGCCAATTTTATTGGTACTGTCATTAATAATTTTGATGAATTCGAATCGTCCGCCAAAGAGAAATATCCAGAAGCTAACTACAAAGATCATTATCAAAGAAGAAGAGCTAGAAGCTCACGTGTGACATTCTTTGACGGCTCTGCACCATCTGTGCAACTAAATGGCAAAGAAAAATTCAAATCAGAAACTTTTCTCCCAGTGATTGATACCTTGACCGTCCATCTGAAACAGCGATTGGACTCATACAAAGAAATCGGTCAACGGTTTGTTTTTTTATCACGTTTAAAAAGGTTGAATTCGAAAGAGCTAGGACATAGTTGCAAAGAATTTGCAAAATTTTATCACATAGATGTTAATGCAGAAGAATTATCAATGGAAAGTCTGCATTTAAGAGAATATTTAAAAAGTGTCCACACTAATGCAAACGAAGATATAACAATTACAGAATTTTATCATTTTCTAAAAGAAGACCATATCGAAGACACATTCCCAAACATAGAAATAGCCGTTAGAATTTTTTTATCTATTATGGTCACTAACTGCAGTGGGGAACGTTCTTTTTCCAAATTGAAAAAAATAAAAAATGAATTAAGAAGTACAATGCTTCAAGGAAGATTAAATAGTTTGTCGCTGATGGCAATATATATGATTTGTTAAGAAAAATAAAATTCGAAACATTGATCAATGATTTCGCTAATGAAAAAACCAGAAAAGTGCCTCTCATTTCAGTTTAATTTTCACATCATACGCTTGTATCTTTTCAATAAGTAATTAAAAATACAATTAAAATGTTGTGCGTTTCTGTTGATATCCATATCCATACTAATACAGGACGTTGATTTGAACACGACTTCCGTCACAGGGGTGAATTTACTCATTATAACAAACAACTTTCCCCATGAAACCATATGTCGGAAATGAAAAAATATTTTGGCTTCTTCATATAAAATCTCTTTGGAGCTGAGAGACTTTCTATGGAGAAGCAAATTTTTTTTCATTTCCTTCGTATGGCTTAATGGGGAAAGTTGTTTGTTTTAATGGGTACATTCACCCCTGTGACGGAAGTCGTGGTTCAAATAAATCAACGCCCGGTATATAAATCCGAAAGTGTGTTTGTTTGTTTGTCCTTCTTTCACGATAAAACTACTGAAAGTAGAGGGAAAATGAGGTTCCTGACTCAAGTACCGTTATTCCCCCACCACCACCCCATGCCGCCTTTCGCGCGCCTAGATCAAAGAGATGCCGCCGTTCCCGCGGTCCAAGATTTTTTCCCACGCTCTCCCCACCACCAATGGACCCGCAGCATCCGCGAATTTCCGTGAATAAAACTTTTTATTTTTTTAATTTGATTTTTTTATTTTTTTTATTAAATTGATTTGCATATCAAGGGGTGGGTGGGGGTGGGGTAGGGTTCAATGGACCACCCGCATCCGCGAATTTCCGCGAATATAATTTTTTTATTAAATTGATTTGCATATCAAGGGTTGGTGGGGGGTGGGGTGGGGTTCAATGGACCACACGTATCCGCGAATTTCCGCGAATATAATTTTTTATTTTTTTTAATAAAGCTGATTTGCATATCAGGGGGTGGTCGGTGGGTGGTGGGTCAATTCTCTCTTTGAATGTAAATAACTATCTCTCTCCCTCCCTCCATCTCTCTCTCTCTCTCTCTCTCTCTCTCTCTCTCTCTCTCTCTCTCTCTCTCTCTCGCACACACATATTTAGTAGATTACTGTGGCATCTCACTCTCTCTCTGCGTGTTTATGTAACGGGTCTCTCTCTCTCTCTCTCTCTCAATACAAACGTAAAGAAACAATTTGATACGTGAAGAGATAGCTAATTTGCATATCAGGGGTGGTTGGTGGGTGGTGGGTCAATTCTCTCTTTGAATGTAAATAACTATCTCTCTCCCTCCCTCCCTCCCCTCTCTCTCTCTCTCTCTCTCTCTCTCTCTCTCTCTCTCGCACACACACATTTAGTAGATTACTGTTGCATCTCACTCTCTCTCTGCGTGTTTATGTAACGGGTCTCTCTCTCTCTCTCTCTCTCTCTCTCTCTCTCTCTCTCTCTCTCTCTCTCTCTCTCTCTCTCTCTCTCTCTCTCACATTTGAATATAAGTAACTATCTGTCAATTAACTGTAAGTAACTTCTGCAGTGTCCACATTAACAACCGCGCTCTCGTCTTCCAAGGCGGTCTGTGTGGTAAAGTGTTACGCATAAAAACTCCTTTGAAATAAGGTATTTTCAAAAGTTTTGTGTACACATACAAATCGCTGTCGGACAATGTACGCACTGCTCACACACACATTGTGTATGTCTCTCGCTCTCTAGCTGCAGACGTTGACAGGAATTCCCTTATTCAAATCGATTACGGTGTCACTGTACACAAACTTAAATATGGTTTACAGACCATTGTAATTTTAAAAATTCATTTTTGCATTAACTAAATATATATCGTAAACAACGATATAAAATAAATACAATATGAAATAATAATATTTCGTCATTGTAAGATTTTAATAAAAACAATTATCAGTTTAAATAATAATTTTCGTGATTGCAAGATACAACCTGTGTACACGTAAACTTAAAATATAGTTTACCGCTGTGGTGGGAACGTTAACGACTTCACAATAAATGTTAGCCTATTGTGTGTGTGCTACGTAAATTGTTTGTACATCAATGAATAATATAATCGTGCTAGTTTTAATGTAATGCGTACTGCTGCTGCTGCAAAAGTCGGTAGAAATTCTCGCATTCAAATAGTTGACAGCACCAATAAGGTATGATTTGAATCTTTCGGTGTAGCATTTCACATAATTTAATGTACTTTACAAATAATTGCTTACATGTTCAGAGGTTTATAACGAAATAAATTAAAATAAACCATAATTTGTTTTAAATATATATTTACACCACTGTACACAAACTTAAAGTATAGTTTACAAACCGTTGTAATACAATTATTCAAAAATACATTTTACATTGATCAAATATATATATTGTAACATAACAAAATTATCACACTAAACATTTGAATTAATGTTTTGTTATTAACTATTAATGAATTAATTAACTATTTTGTTATCATTTGATGATACAGTAAAAAATAATAGGAATAAGATGTTTTTGTTAAAATTAGGTGATATATGGAAAATAGTTGATAATAAGAAGTTTTGTTAAAATTAGGCATAAGATGTTCATGTTATGGTTCAATGATGTTATTAGTATAAAGAAAGTTTAGTAGATACAAGATATTCTATTGTATTTAAAATCATGTCATTTAATTTTCCATTGTGTAAGTCAGAGAGGCAAGTAGGGCATAAAAATGTAATAATTTTATTCAAATCAGTAAACCATGTATAATTGTACAAACAGACCAGCCAAGACACCATTTTTGTAAACACAGAATGGCCTATAAACCAAAAAATTATCTATCAAAGAATTAATCTAGGTAATAGGAATAGAATTCAATACATACAATACAGAAATTGAAAATATAATTAATACAGATACAGTTAATAGCAAATAGAATGACAAAAGAAAGAAAACTAACTTCTTTTGGAAACAGTCAAAAATAGGCTTATGATAGTAATCAAATCAGACTAAACAGCAAATTAATCAATATTGAAATGTTTTAATAACCAAATTATTAACAACAAAGTAATTACGGAGTTATTAGGTGTATTCCAGGGAAATATTATACCGAAAAAACAAATAAAAACCTTTAAAACACTGAATTTGTACAAAATATGGGGCATACAATCATTATGTAAAATTGTAATTTTTGGGCTTAAATGAGTTCGAAACAAACCCAGCTATATATCAAAAGATGTAAAATTAAATAATCAATATTACTGAATAGTTAGATTCATGTAAAATTAAGAAATATTTGAAATACAGTAAAAAATAAGAAAACTTGTTATGTATAGTTAGATAGTGAAACAAGTCTTAGACAGATATTTTATAATTAAACAATATGAAGAGGAAAAAGACATACCACAAATTGCCCTAAAACGACGACGTTGCGTCTATTAGTCTATTGTTAATCGCAAAGCTGAACAGTTGAAAAATGTGTTAGTGGAGTATTGAAAACCAAATAATTTGTATTAAAACCAAGTGTGGTTATGCGGCGTGTAACGGAGATGAACTAACAAGTGAAATAACCTTATCTATCAATATCTAACACTTCACAAGTTTCCAAAAACACAGTATAACACCATAAAAATCAACACCAGAAATCGACAGCCATTTTGAACCATTTTTGGAACGAATTCACATAAAACCAACACACATATTTGAACACCACACTGCACAAGAGATCCATCCAGAATTCGACATCGCAGACGACGAGGGGACATTCAACACTATATTTTGGACCAACACCACTTTGCAGAAAAGGGAACATCGTTTTATTTCTGTGGGAGAAGATCTTCAATTCCAACGGCATCATAGCAGTTAAAATCGAGCAGACGGCGGCCATTGCTGAATTTCTATAAAGACGATCAGCCAGTGCTTCCTGGAGAGGAGTGACGTCATTTCTTCGACTTGGTTCGAAATTTAAATAATTTCTTTCTAATTGACAATTGTAATAATAATTCTGTTCTATTTCAGATATTAACATTTAGTTTAAGAATACCTGTTAAATGTATCTTGTTCCTTGCCCTCTGACCATTTCGACTTGTTAAAAGAACCATAAATTTAAACTTATAAAAAATATATTTGTTGATTTTTCTCACTGCCGACTGTGGCAAATATTAGCCAGTGCCTGGGACATGCGCAGTTTGACTGGCGCACAATTTTGAATGAATAAACGCAAATCATTATTCAGTTACCAGCATTGTTTTTATTTCTACAATTAATGTTATTATTATTTTTTATCAAACAAAACATAATTCACATTGAGAGAATAGATATAGAAGGAAATTACAAACTCAACTAATTAATTAATTATTAATTAATTAAATTAAATCATTCAATCAAATTCGATACAAGAACAAGAAAAAATATTTGCAAAATTTTTAAAGTTCGATGTATTTGTTATTTATCAATCCAACACACCTAGTTATAACATATTCTTATCATCAATATCTTTGTAATTTATTTATTATTACACTTGAATTTATATTACAAATTGACTAGCCTAAACAGTGGGGCTAAAAGAAGAGCACAATACCCTTGTTATCACACAAAAGCTACACACACAATATCTATCTCTCTATATATTTCAATTATATTTATATTTTTATTTATATTTGTAATAATCATTTATATTACAAATTGGCGTCCAACCTAAGGGGCTTTAAATAGGAGGTAATAGTGTTATAAAATAAGGACGAGTGTCCAATTTCCTATTTTTAGCTTGGCAACGGTCAACAGGTCGGAAGAGGGAGCGAGATGCACAGGAGAGCTACATCAAGAAAAAGGGCTATGGAGGCCGAGCAGGAGATAAACATGGAGGATAAAGAAGCGACACCAGTGGAAGATGTGGAGTTAATGTTACCGCCAGCAGAACCAAATAAGCCGGCACCACAGAAGGAACAGCCGGAGAAATCCACCGCAAGGGAAGATACAAAATTTGACCAAATGATGGAGATGTTACTCAAAGAATTTAAAACGACAAAGGAAGAGTTGGGTAATAAAATGGAAGAAAATAGTAAGAAGATGGAGGAGAAGATGGAAGAAAACAGTAAGAAGCTGGAAAAGGATAACCAACAATTGAAGGAGGAATTAAGAGAAAATAGTAAGAAGATGGAGGAGGAAATGAAGAATGATAACCAACGATTGAAGGAAGAGTTGGGCAATAAAATTGGAGATACTAGCAAGAAGATGGAGGAGAAGATGGAAGTAAACAGTAAGAAGATGGAGGAGAAAATGGACGAATTAAAAAACGAAAATAAATTATTAATGGAGGAAAATATTCAGAAAATTGAGGAGAAAATGGAGGAAATAAAGACTGACAATAAACAGTCGAAAGAGGAATTAACCCAGATAAGCCAAAAACTGGAAGAAACTAACAAGAGGATGGAAGAAACAAATCAGAAAATGGAAAGCAATAGTCAGCAATTGAGAGAAGAATTGAAGGAGACGAACCAAGAGAACATGAACCGGTTAGACGGAAGAATGGAAATATTGAAGGAAGAATTGAGCCAGAAGATAGCTGAAAACAATGAGACAATCAGCAAGAAGGTAGAAGAGGAAATAACGGTAATCGAACAAAGGGTTACCAGAGCTGACGAAAAATGGAGTCAAACTGAACAGGAAGTACAGATTATCAAGACCGAAATAAATACGAAGGTTAACAACATTGAAGAAACGACTAGGAAAACATTGGAGGAAAAACTAAAGGAAACACGGGAAGACTGGGAGCGAGTGCAGGACCGATTCACAGAAAAATGCGACGGCATAGAAGCTGCTGTGACCAGTATCAACAGTCAGGTACGACAGAACCAGACAGATATAGACCTATTCCATAGTCGACTGACAACCATTACCAGTTGTCCCAACAGTGAAAATCGTGAAGGGATTAACTTCAGGTTTTATAAAAATAAACCCATGGAATTCCTAGCAAGAATCGAGGAATACTTTGCCAAACACAGAGGTAATCGCTGGAGGGAGAATAAAGAGGTGCTTGACGAATCGTTCAAGGAAATAGCAGACAATTGGTGGATGGCGATAAGAGACGAGGTGACCGACTATCAACAATTCAGAAGGCTATTCAAAGCCAAATATTGGTCTGAATCAACGCAAAATATCGCCAGAGACGGGATATGTCATGGGAAGTACAACCCGTATGGAAACCAAACTTTAACGGCGTACTTTTTGGGAAAGGTGTGCGTGGCCAAACATCTAGAGCCCCGAATACCGGAAGAATGCCTGGTCAGCAAACTCTCATACCACTATGAGGAGGATATTATCAGAGCCAGACGAAACAGTCAAATAAAGATGGTGCAAGCCATGACCGAGCTTTTAGAAATGTACGAGCACGAAGACTATTACCGTCAAAGTCGCAGGAGATATGAAAAGCAGGAACCAAGGAATAACAACAATAATTTGAATAATAATAATAATCGGCAGAATGTGGGTAATAATAATAATTATAATTCCGCAAATCGGAATAATGCCGAGTACAATTATAACCCCAGAAATAACAATAATTTGCCCCGTTTTAACAACAATAATAATAATAGTAATATTCCTCGCATAAACAATAATAACAACAACCACAACAATAATAATCATAATAATAATAGCCGTCCACAAAATAACAACGGTTAGCAAAATAATAGTAACTATGTTCCAAATGGTCAGAGGAACCCCAACCTTTCTAATAATAATAATTATCATGGTAATTATAACCGGAATTACCCAAATGGAGGTAACAACAATTACAGGGCATATCGACCTAATGTTAACTACATCCGAGCAGAAGGCAGTGGACACAGGAGGTACCAGCCTCAACGAAGGAGCCGATACTACGAGTACGAGACCTTCCAAGGAAGTCAGGGAAGTAATAGGTACAGAGAGTACGAGCCCAGACGTAGTTCCAGCTTGGATAATCAGCGAAGACTACCTGTAACAGAAGCCCAACCAGACGATCGAGCAGAACCAAACGAAACAGCCTCAGGACTTCAAGCTGACGCTTGCAACGGCCTAATCCGTAATGAAGCGGAACATTTAAACGAACGGAGGCAGTAATAAAATCCAATAACCCTTTACTGCTCCAATCTGCTGGGTTTAAACAAGTAGGTATGAATTTGAAGAAAAACAGAAAAAATTTTACCATAATATACAGCAATTATTTAAAGGATATCCGTAAGGACCTATTAGAAGAAAGTGAGCTTAATATTAACAAGAATGATAATGAAATAATATACATAATCGCAGAAATTGAAGGTATTTCTGTTCCTATAATGATAGACACTGGAGCCAATGTCTCCATAATAAATCGAAATGAGTTGGACCGGATATAGCAGGAATGCCACAAAAACTTACCGGTACTACCTATTAATAATATTGTACTTGTAGGAGCTACCGGCCGACAGAACAAGACCATAAGAAAGCAGGTATCCCTCAATGTCAAAAGTCAGGGCATTAGTGTGGATATGATATTTCTTGTTGCAGCCGGATTACCTTTCAACATCATGATAGGATGTGACATATTGCGCCGAAACTCAGCAATTATCGACTTGTGCCGAGGAAAGGTATCACTCTTTGCTGAAGGTTCAACCTGGATAGCCAATTTAACTGATAACAAGACTTTAGACTCCAGACAACTTCTTGACCACCAAAATAAGGTGAATTACTTATCCAACTACTCAACAAACAACAAGCCAGTACATCAAGATTCGGAGGAAGACCTATGGCAACAAAAGATCCAAGAGATACGTAACTTCCAGTGCCACAATACTAACGAGCAATTAAAGGAAAACCAGCTGAATCAATTGGTAGAAATATATGAGAAATATCGAGCTGTATTTTCTGACGAACCTGGAAAGGTCCGGAACTACCAATGTTCCATACGATTCAGAGAACCGGTAGAATTTAACCGAAAGTCGTACCCAATAGCACAATCTTTAAAAGAAGCCGTACGCACAGAGATCCAGAATATGATCCGTAGAGATATCATCGAGAGCAGTCAATCGCCATACACAAGCCCAATTGTGGCCATACAAAAGAAAAATGGGAAGGTAAGACTTTGCCTTGACGCTCGTGAGATAAATAAGATGATAATAAACGATCGTACCTCACCTGGCGAAATTGATGAAATTTTGAAGAGGTTCCACGGAACACGATTCATTACCACCTGGGATACGGTATGCGGCTATTGGCAAGTGGAGTTGCACCCAGCAAGCCGGCAATACATGGCGTTCATCTTCGAAGGGCGCAATTATCAATTTAAGAGATTGCCCTTCGGGTTGGTGAATTCAGTAGCTGTTTTTGTCGCCTGTATGGATCATATACTAGGACCAGAAGCGCTCCAATTCACGACTGTCTATGTTGATGATCTCCTAATAACATCAACCAACTGGGAGGAACACTGTTATCGTGTGGAGTATGTCTTGAAGAAGCTTGCTGAAAATAATGTCACCCTTAAACTGGACAAGTCCAAGCTTATAGCTAAAGAAGTTCAATTCCTGGGTTTCCAGCTAAACAGTCAAGGAATAACACCATCAACAGAAAAGGTAGACGCCATACAACGATTCCCTACACCAAAAAACAGAAGGCAACTACAATCATTTTTGGGCCTATATAATTATTATAGGAAGTTCCAGAATAATTATTCCGAACTAACAGCCCAGTTTCAGTACCAGTTATCGTCCAAGAATAAATGGCGATGGGGTCAAGAACAAGACGAAACCTTCAAATCAATTAAAGAGAAATTCTTAGATTCAGTAATGCTCAACCATCCAGATTTTAACCGACCCTTCTTTCTAAACTGTGACGCTAGTAACATTAGCTTGGGATCAACACTGTACCAAGAAGATGAAAGTGGAAACCATCTAGTAGTGAGCTTTGCTAGCAGAACCCTTAACCAGTGTGAGAAGAACTATAATGTGACGGAAAAAGAACTGCTAAGTGTAGTCTTTGCCTGCGGGAAGTTTCGGACGTATATCCTCGGATATCCAGTGACCGTCCGAATAGATCACAAGTCAATATCATTTCTAAGAAGATGCAAATTAAGCCATGGTAGATTGACCAGATGGGTACTCGCCCTACAGGAATACGATATACAGTGGGAGTATGTTCCTGGAAGTAAAAATGTAGTAGCCGACGTATTGTCGAGAGTGAATCTGGAAGAACAAACGTTCGAAGGCGAAAAGGAGAGCATTTTGAAAATCTATAACATCATTAAGGACAGATCCGATTTAGAGAAGATAGTGCAGGACATCAGCAAACACCAGCAGTCCGATCCGAAGTTAAACTCTATTAAACTTCGTCTCACCAACCAAGATGACACAATAAACAAATTTTATTGTATACATAAGGGGATTTTATTCATCAAGACATCCCTTGATGAAGAAATATGGAAAATCATGATCCCTACTACAATCGAAAAGGATATCATCCTGGACTATCACCTACGATACGGTCACATGGGAGCCATGAAGGTGATCAAGGCAATAGAAGAGAATTGTCACATAAAAAGTATCAATAGAAAAACGAGAACTTACCTTAAAACCTGTCTGATATGTCAATTGGTGAAAACCAACAATGAGAAAAAGGAAGGTATGATGATACCAATTACCTCACAAGCCAAACTGGAAAAGGTCTTTCTGGACATATGTGGTCCATTTCCCCGCAGTGGCGGACGCCATCGATACAAGTATATTGTTATTATGATGGATCATTTTACAAAATTTACAAGACTATACCCTGTGAACAGAGCCACCACTCTGAAGACTCTAAGAATAATAACAAATCATTACATTCCAGAGGTAGGAAGCCCGACATCCATAATCACCGACCATGGAACGCAATTTAAGGGTTGGCGGTGGAGAAACACTCTGAATACATTGGACATTAAGACATACAAGACGTCTGTCTACCACCCCAGCAGCAATCCAGCGGAGAGGGTACTGCGAGAGGTCGGAAGAATATTACGGACTTATTGCTATAATCAACAAAAGAAGTGGCAAGAATATTTATTAGCTACTGAAGAATTCCTTAATTTGTCATATCACACCGCTATTGGTACCACGCCATACACGGCAATGTATGAAAGACCACCTCCGAGAGAAATACAAGACATAATAGAGTTCCCTAGGAGTCAAGAATACAAATTCAATCGAATCAGATTCTACAATAAATTGGCTGAAGACCAGGAAAGGCGCAAGAACAAATATCAAAAGGCTGTTAAGAAGATAATAAGCTATGAAGTCGGAGAAAAGGTACTGCTAAAAAACAGGGAATTACCCAGTACTTTGGAAGGCATTACCAAAAAGTTGTTACTGCTGTATACCGGCCCATACCTGATTATTAAAAACAATAACAACAATACGTATGTACTAAAGGATATCATTTCGAATAAAGTAAAAGGAACTTATAATCAGTTATCCATTAAAAAATATTTGGAGGACTCATAGTTGTGAGTTAAAACTATTATGAAGAAATTGTGAATTTTGAAAAAAAAAAATTACCAAATTCCAAAAATTAGTAAGTACAACTTACACCAAATATCAAAAAGAATATTGTGAACAAAATAAGAATTTTGATAAGAATATAATTACAAAATTCAAAAAGTCCGTAAGTACAACTTACACAAATATTCAAAGACTCTCATGAACGAGAAAAATAAGAATTTTGATGGAAGAATAAAAAATTACAAAATTCAAAAATTAGTAAGCACAACTTACACCAAGTATCTGAAAGAATATTGTGAACGAAATATGAATTTTGATAAGAATAAAATTACCAAATTCAAAAATCAGTAAGTACAACTTACAACAAAACATTTGAAGGATTATTGTGAATAAATAAAAAGAATTTTGAACATAATAAGCTTCAAAATTCAAAAGCAATAGTAGGTACAAGCTACACAAATATTCAAAGACTATTATGCAAGTAAAAAGAATTTGGAGGGAGATAATAATTGTCCAAATTCAAAATAATTAGTAAGTACCACTTACACAAACATTCAAAGACTATTATGAATGAAAAAAGAATTTTGAGGAATAATAATTTCAAAATTCAAAACGATAATAAGTACAACTTATACCAAAATATTTGAAAAACAACTATGAATAAGAAAGAATGTAGTTGAATAAAAATGTCTAAAATTAAAAAACATTAAACTCATATCATTACTCATACAAATGGTGAGAAATAACTCTGAAATATGAAAAAAGATTTTGTAAGAAAGAGATACAAAATTCTAAGAAAGAAAGGAAACCAGAATGTCATATGACTTAATCGAACAAATTAACCAAACTCACGAAGAGAATAATTTAATAAAAATGGAACAATGAAGAAGGACCAGCTCACTAAAGACCAAATAGTGAGACCAAAAAACAAAAAAAAAAACCTGATACTAATAATGATAATGCTGTTACAACAACCACTGTTATAGTGAAAGTGATAAAGAATTAATTCATGTTATACCATGAGCAATAAAAATAACTCAATGGATACCAGATGGTAGAAAGAGTAAATATAAATACTACTTACTATGTAAACATGATGAAATGTATATTATACCACATACCTAAACCACCTAATATGGAATAAGCTTTAAGAGAGAAGAAGAGTCAAGTGTATAAAAGTATTAATTAATATAACGTATTATGAAGTGAAGAATCTAAAGATGTTTATTTTAGTCAAAAATGACTACTTTTACTGTTTATTTATTTTTATGACTGGATGTAGAAAATGCCATCAGTCTTATGTGTTGAGCAGAGATGATAATACCTCTGGACTCAATTGAAGTATTGGACAGCAGGGATTGAAGCCAAAAGTGCCACTCTGAACTGTTCCAATTAATTTGTTAGGGAATGTTAGGGAGTAAACATACTGGTGAGGAAGCACCAAATAAGAAGGAATATAAAATGATAATGTTATACACAAGATTGAAGACCACTTATCAATGAAAAAAAAAAGAAACTAAGGAAGGAGATACACATCAGCTGAGAGGAAGCAATGGTGGAAAAAGAAGGTATATAAAGTGAAAACATGTAATCACGGAGAAAATGTGAACAAAAGAATTAGTAGTAATTATTTCATCCATACAGAGTATGATCTGAACTAATCACTTTTACAGGAGAGCATATGTAACATAACAAAATTATCACACTAAACATTTGAATTAATGTTACATAAATAAAAGAAAAAGTTCCATAGTGAGTGAGAAGAATAAATTGTTTAAGGATTACCCTAGAAACTGTATAATTAAGTCTATAAAATGTTAATAAAAATGGAAGATAATAAAGAAAACCATTAATTAAAATAACCTACTATGAAAAAACCAGTTAAACCAGCAGTATACCCAGTAGATTGGGGAAGCAGTACAAAAAGGGAAGGACCATAAAAAAGGAAATAATCTGTCATGAAACCATTTTAATAAGGAAACTACTAATGTGATATTTGAAGAAGGGACAAAACATATCAAGATTCCAACAAAGAGACCAGAAACAGGAAGAGATATGCCAAAACAAAATGTTAGTCATATAATAAATACCATGAGACAAAATTGAAACCGATATAGGTAAACCCCAAACAAGTTACAAGATACAATACTATAAAACACAAATTGTATATTAGTTGTAAGTGTAATATGTTAAAAAATATGTCAAAAGAGACTACCATAGTGTAGAACTCACTAAAAAGACTACCAGAGTGTAGAATCCAATAAAGTGAAGTGAGATAACAAAATTAAGAAACTACAGAGTGTATAGTGAGAAACATAGTTAAAAAATCTATGAAAAAATCTTCAATGAAGTTTAAATATTATAAAAAGACTACCATGAGTGTAGAATAATAATAATAAAACCATTGGAATGAAAGACAGTCTAAGGACTGACAACATTACCAGTAATAAGAGTTTTTAAATTAGATATAAGAAAAACTATTACATATAAAATGTTTTCTTTAATTATAGCTAAGTAAATGGTGAGAAGGACAAAAATACCAAAGGACAGTTCATAACTGAAGGTATGACTAATATTAAGATGTTTGCTATTTATTATTAATTAGATAATATTTTAGATGTAAGGTGTAAATAGATACACGATGTTTTTTAATCACAGTTAAAGTGTTTTCAAAAGAATCATAAATACACAAGACAGTTAGTGACTGACAGTGTTACTAGTAATAGGAGTTTTTTTATTTTATTTTTTTTATTAAATTATGTCTAGGATAAGCTATTTTGTTATCATTTGATGATACAGTAAAAAATAATAGGAATAAGATGTTTTTGTTAAAATTAGGTGATATATGGAAAATAGTTGATAATAAGAAGTTTTGTTAAAATTAGGCATAAGATGTTCATGTTATGGTTCAATGATGTTATTAGTATAAAGAAAGTTTAGTAGATACAAGATATTCTATTGTATTTAAAATCATGTCATTTAATTTTCCATTGTGTAAGTCAGAGAGGCAAGTAGGGCATAAAAATGTAATAATTTTATTCAAATCAGTAAACCATGTATAATTGTACAAACAGACCAGCCAAGACACCATTTTTGTAAACACAGAATGGCCTATAAACCAAAAAATTATCTATCAAAGAATTAATCTAGGTAATAGGAATAGAATTCAATACATACAATACAGAAATTGAAAATATAATTAATACAGATACAGTTAATAGCAAATAGAATGACAAAAGAAAGAAAACTAACTTCTTTTGGAAACAGTCAAAAATAGGCTTATGATAGTAATCAAATCAGACTAAACAGCAAATTAATCAATATTGAAATGTTTTAATAACCAAATTATTAACAACAAAGTAATTACGGAGTTATTAGGTGTATTCCAGGGAAATATTATACCGAAAAAACAAATAAAAACCTTTAAAACACTGAATTTGTACAAAATATGGGGCATACAATCATTATGTAAAATTGTAATTTTTGGGCTTAAATGAGTTCGAAACAAACCCAGCTATATATCAAAAGATGTAAAATTAAATAATCAATATTACTGAATAGTTAGATTCATGTAAAATTAAGAAATATTTGAAATACAGTAAAAAATAAGAAAACTTGTTATGTATAGTTAGATAGTGAAACAAGTCTTAGACAGATATTTTATAATTAAACAATATGAAGAGGAAAAAGACATACCACAAATTGCCCTAAAACGACGACGTTGCGTCTATTAGTCTATTGTTAATCGCAAAGCTGAACAGTTGAAAAATGTGTTAGTGGAGTATTGAAAACCAAATAATTTGTATTAAAACCAAGTGTGGTTATGCGGCGTGTAACGGAGATGAACTAACAAGTGAAATAACCTTATCTATCAATATCTAACACTTCACAAGTTTCCAAAAACACAGTATAACACCATAAAAATCAACACCAGAAATCGACAGCCATTTTGAACCATTTTTGGAACGAATTCACATAAAACCAACACACATATTTGAACACCACACTGCACAAGAGATCCATCCAGAATTCGACATCGCAGACGACGAGGGGACATTCAACACTATATTTTGGACCAACACCACTTTGCAGAAAAGGGAACATCGTTTTATTTCTGTGGGAGAAGATCTTCAATTCCAACGGCATCATAGCAGTTAAAATCGAGCAGACGGCGGCCATTGCTGAATTTCTATAAAGACGATCAGCCAGTGCTTCCTGGAGAGGAGTGACGTCATTTCTTCGACTTGGTTCGAAATTTAAATAATTTCTTTCTAATTGACAATTGTAATAATAATTCTGTTCTATTTCAGATATTAACATTTAGTTTAAGAATACCTGTTAAATGTATCTTGTTCCTTGCCCTCTGACCATTTCGACTCGTTAAAAGAACCATAAATTTAAACTTATAAAAAATATATTTGTTGATTTTTCTCACTGCCGACTGTGGCAAATATTAGCCAGTGCCTGGGACATGCGCAGTTTGACTGGCGCACAATTTTGAATGAATAAACGCAAATCATTATTCAGTTACCAGCATTGTTTTTATTTCTACAATTAATGTTATTATTATTTTTTATCAAACAAAACATAATTCACATTGAGAGAATAGATATAGAAGGAAATTACAAACTCAACTAATTAATTAATTATTAATTAATTAAATTAAATCATTCAATCAAATTCGATACAAGAACAAGAAAAAATATTTGCAAAATTTTTAAAGTTCGATGTATTTGTTATTTATCAATCCAACACACCTAGTTATAACATATTCTTATCATCAATATCTTTATAATTTATTTATTATTACACTTGAATTTATATTACAAATTGACTAGCCTAAACAGTGGGGCTAAAAGAAAAGCACAATACCCTTGTTATCACACAAAAGCTACACACACAATATCAATCTCTCTATATATTTCAATTATATTATTATTCTTTTATTTTTATTGGTAATATTATTATATTACAATATATATCACAACAAACATTGTTATATAAATTAAATGATTAAATATATATTTACACCACTGTACACAAACTTAAAATATAGTTTACAAACCTTGATTAAATATATATATCACAACAAACATTGTTATATAAAATAAATACAATATTAATAATAATAATTTTTAAATAATAATAATTTCACGCCTGTAGATACAGTCCACATGAAAGTTTATCTGTAACATAACAATACAGTCGATATTAGAATCACTGATATGATAAATATTCAATTATCACACGCACACACACAGTCAGTGGAAAGAAAGAATCAAATGCGTTAAGTAAGTAAACTTTTTCAAGTATATGTCATTTTTCATAAAGTTAATGTACTTTCAAATAATTTCTAATCAAACCAAATATTATTCACTGGAACTTTGTAAATACTACTTAGAATCAATGATACATTTATCACATAAAGTTAATGTACTTTCAAATAATTTCTAAATCGAACCAAATATTATTCAAGAAACTTTGTAAAAAAATACTAATTAGAATCAATGATACATTTATCATGTACATACAAATTCAATTATTAAAGTGTTAAGTACAGGGAGTTGAAACTACACACACACACACACACACACACACACACACACACACACACACACACACACACACACACACACACACACACACACATCAATAAATTGTTTGTTAACACGATTGCTACTTACAACGTTAGGACACAATCTCCACCTGCGTTGTTTGATTCCTCGTCACTCGATACACTAAATGTAGTTCTTTGGGTTTGATATGAGCTCCTCATTCGTGAAGACACCTGCATACCTCTTGGGAAGATAGACACGATACTGGTGGTCACCATCCTCCAACGTAGCAAGCACAGAGTTCCCATATTTTGTGTCCACATTTGTTAAGACCATGATGGGATATTTTTTATTCACTGTCAATTCTGAACATCGCTTATACTCGATAGCACTTACAGCATTAAACTTTACAAGAAACGACATTATTAGAAGAGAGAGAGAGAAAGACGCTAGTGAACACGTCTGTATCAAACGAGAGAGAACCAAACAATGACAGAATATTCGACACAAAAGGACAGTACAATGTGATAGTGGTGGTGGTAACGTCGTCATCAGAAAAGTCTGTGTCCCACTTTCATTTACAGCTTTGCATGTATGAACATGTCCCCCCAGACGAAATTAGAGACACCAAAAATATAACAATGTCATTAGGAAAGTCCACATTCCACTTTCATAAGGAAATAGTCACCGCTTACAGCTATGCATGTATGTACATGTCCACAACAGAATTAGAGATATAAATGTCATCATTCGCTGTGACCTACTTTCTAAATTTGTTACATTAAAAATGTTTGTTTAAAGCAAAAATCATGAATCATCCATTCTCGAATAGCATGCACTTTATAGTTGGCACATCGGTCAGAAGAATTGAAATGTCTGACATTCTGTTCCGTGAAATAGATACGGTATGTTTTTAGGACAACCAAAGTCATCGAGATTGATGATATTATTGTGTATTATCTTTGTTGTAAAAAACGTTTTTTCTCAAAACCCTTCACAAACACATATTTATATATACGTGTATGTGATGTTAACAATGAAACAAGATTGTCGTACGGTGTCTCTCCTTCGCTCCATCTAAATCTATGATAATTTGACGTTAACCAGTGGTTTGTCCTAGCGTATTTTGGATTCGTAACGGATGTAGCAGGCGGAGTGAAAATCCAATGTCTACCAGCAAATCTCAGAACGTCCATGATTGACAGTTCCTTTACAATATATTTTCCGTTGTCATCGAAAAAGCACTGGAAGTCAATTATAACTGCAGTGTTATCCATAATACTGTAAGACAGAGAAACCACACATTACAAACTCTCTCTCTCTCTATATATATATATATATATATTATGTTTAAACACACAAATATCGTTGCGATATTAATATGCGAACTTACGTTTACAGACGTCTGGACTAAAGCGTCGAGAGACATCAACTGACGAAAGAAACAAGTGTTGGGGGGTACTATACATGGAGACAAATTTTTTTAGCAGGTGGGGAGGTGTCGTCGTCGTCATCGTTCTCCATGTTGATGCGACGTATTCGATAATGACCGTACGCAAGTGTATCACAACCATTGTCTTATAGTGATCAAAATTTTAAAAATTTATAATTTCTTGATCAAGTGGCACGCTCACACACTCGAGTTGACAGACCCAAGCCCTAGTCGTAAATAAAGACGAATTAGGGACACGTCAGACCCGACGCCAGTGCGAAGACAATGATAAAAACGGCTGAGTACACGCCACAATAAGAATCTAAGGAACGTCGTTGACAGCTCAAAGTTAGTTACAATTTACAGCACCTAACGAACGGAAACAAAGGCTTAGTCCAGCTGCCTGGTTACGCAGAAGTGAAATGGAACACATGCTGTGGGGTTGAATTGTAACGAGCACACATAAGAACGTTACACCCAGTGACAAAGGGTGCAGAGAAATCTCGACAAATACGAAGACAATAGAACGGACATTCAGTGAGTACTGGAGGTACGCACAGCCCAGCATGAAAACAAACCCTGACATCTAGCCAGATTTACAACTAGAAAGCGTGGGATTCGTCCAGGGACGTCACCAACGAAGAGTTGATAATCGGCGGAACGAGCGAAGGGTAAATGAACAATTGACCAAGACACTGCAGACTCTTAACAAAAGCTAAGTCAGAGTACCTCGACAACGTGGAAACAAAGGTTGATAGACAGGCGAAGGAATTGCTCTAGTTTCTGAGAATCAGCACAACGTTCGTCGCTGGAATATTCCGGGGATGTCGGCGACCAACCAGCGTTGGGCATCTTCCTAAAGAACTCGTGGAGAGAGCAATAACGACTCGAACGACGAATCGGGAAACCGATGACAAGATCTACAAGGTGGTAGGAATTTAAGGGAACATATCAGCAACGGCAGAAAGCGTGGAAATATAGAAGTTGCCTTCTGGGATAGTATGTTTGATAAAAACTGTTTGCGAGGACGCGGAGCAGCAGTAATACGGTAGAAGACGAGTAATAGTAGTTGCAGTAGTTACAGTAGTTATGTAGCAAGACGGAATAATATAGTAGTAGTTGGAGCGGTAATAACAGTAGTAATTGAAATAGTTTACGCGACTTACCCAACTTTTAACTCAGTGAAATCGTAACCAAGTCGCGGTCTTAAGTGAACTTAGACATTCAATTCAATCTCAATTATACAAAAAGTATGTTCGACAGTTATATGAGTTCCGATAATCAACAGTGCGAATAGACATAACTATCGTTAAATACCAGTGTGTACGTGACTCTAAACTACGACCGACACGCAACATAATAATACAAGTGAGTAACATTCCGAGAGTAAAACAGTGGGTGAAAGTTCAAACACTATTCCACCATAATGATTCTCTATATTGAACATTTGAACTGAGTGAATCAACACGAACACTATTACGCACATTGCATACACTACGTCCAAGATAGAAGAAATCGTTAACTATATGAACACACAAACAGCAAACTGTAAGAGTAAACCATTTTAATGACGATGTTAGCATCTTAACACTTGAACTCATAAAACACTTGACACCAGCGGGGAGTACAACACCACACTATACATAACGAGAGTGGAAATCAGTGAAGTGAAGTGAAGTGTTCTTCGATTAACAGTGATTAAGATGTACGAGGAATCCACCAGCGGATGTCATCTTACACCGATGGAATTTTGGATAAACCCTTTTGCAAGATAAGCCTTTATGTTTCTTAATTCCTAGTCGTTACATACTACTGCACTGTTTCATCTTTTCAAAGAGCTACTCCCGAGAGATTTTTGTAAAGTTATATAAATCATAAATCTTATAATGTTAATATTAAAGTAATTCATCTCAGCATAATGAACGCATTTAGCTAGGGATAAAATATATTTGATTGCTTATTGTTTGTATATGTATATTATTGTGTTGTATTTGAATGTACCATATGTCTTGTGTTTTCAGGAAACAACGAACGAATATTATTGTAATTTTGTTATTATGTGTCTTAATTATGTATTTGCAGGACATAGTAATTTACTTAATCAACAATATAATAAATAAGTGATTATTACCTATTTACTTAAATCTTGCGATCATTATTGCAAAATTAACCTTGACAATTAGTTTATCACGTTCCCAGTAATTTCATAAAGAGTCTCAGAGTTATGCTAATTATCAATGGACACAACCAAATCGACCATTGAAATGTCAGATTAACAGGCTCATGTAAACATATTGATTTGATAACTATATTGAGTAAAATCCGACGAATATAATTTACTTTCCATATGTATGTTAACTATTAATGTCAATTACAACCCTGTTTGATTACATATAATTAGAATACAAATTTAATTAGACCCAATTTATCAATTTATAATTGGATAATTCGATAATAATAATAATTAGAATAATTGCACTAAAGTCTAGTATATAGCGCTTATCATCATACGGTGACAACGCCTGCTTATTTACCCGCATCGTGTACAGCGTATGATGATCGCTACGTAAACAAAGCGCACTGGTAGAAAACTGACAATGATCAGTGAGACACTTGCGATACATATCGTGTCGTAGACTCCTCTTAATCGCAACTCGAGGTACACCTTTACATACACGTTTTTGACACTCTTTGGTAGGATCTTCGTGGGCCACATGGAACGAATAACATTTCGCTCGTAGACCCACGAATTCTCTAATAGGACGACCACACGTTTCATCCTTGAACAGTCCGACAACCTTTTTGTTTTTAAGGCTATAACAAGGATGAGACGTAGGGTAATCCGATGTGTCAAAAACGTGTAGGTCCTTCTTCATGTCTGCATACAAGTCAGATGTGTGAATACTATACATCAGACTGTCTGTATCTGTCATTAGCAATCTAACGTTACAGCCGTACTTGCCGACAGCGTAACGATAATGAAAGTCGTACATTATCGTTTTGCTAACGTCAAGCACCGTGAAGCCGACATACACGGGACGGGAAAGAACGATGGATTTTTTACGGAGTGAGAGCCCCACCAGATCATTCGTATAACGAATCATACGTTTCAGCCTAGGTGTGGAAACTAGTTTTTGAAGCCGTCGTTCATCTGAGACTAGTTCAAAGTCTATATGTTTCGGTACGTTCTCCAGCGACTTGCCGTATACGGCGTTGTTCATCAGTTTGAAAAGGTCTTTTTCAAAGCTGTTGACGGCTACTTACCTCTTGCGGGTGTTGAAATCGATAAACGGTTTCAACCAAGCGCTTTGCTTAAAACACAACACCCTATGAGTCGCTTTCAGCTCTAAACCAAGACTTAAATACAATTTCAAATTTCGATAATGGAGAACGTAATTTTGTTTGTCCTTCAAAGTCGTTAACAATTTCTATACGGATGACATTGTTGACCCTGATTCGTTATACGATGATCTGTATATACTCTCGTGTAAACGTTTGGAAAATGTGAGAAAAGATATCGGGTGTTACGCGCTGGCGCACAGGTGCAAGCGGGTAGTCGGAATGCAGGTCGTGTAGTGTATTAGGATAGTGTAGGTCGACTTCGAGGATGTACCCGATGTCGGAATCATCACTCACATTACGTACATCCAAAGACTCGATTTCATTACGATCGAGCCATCGGAAGTCTGCGTAAGGGAGTGTTGCGACATGGCTGCACCGTATAGATTGTTACAGTCCGTATACAGAATGAAGGAGGTCGGTTTCGAAACATCGTACTGATCTGGGATCAGAGGGTTGTTAGCGATGGCATGACGGTTGGATATCATCGCGACGCCTCCGCGGACCCCAGACTCTACAAACAGATGTTGATTTATATCGATCAACAGCTCTAATTCGACCCCTGTCATTTTTAGCATCGCGTTCCAAGCGAGTCCGGGAAGCGAGTAAAAATGACATGGGTCCAAGCAGTAATCGCGTAAGGCCATGTCTCCAAAACTTTCAAAGACATCGGCCAGCAGCATTACGTCTGTCAACAAATACAGATCATGGTAATCTCCAAACGTACGCAGATTGAATGCACTCCACACGTTTTGTGCGTGCTCGTAATCTGCGTCCGAAATAGACGATTCCATCAACCGGTTATCAAAGTGTTCACGAGCGGGTAGACTTGTTTCGTTGAACCGATCAATACTGTCAACGTACGCGTAAGGGTATACCCCCTTGCGTACGAGCAGATTGGTCTGTTCGTTGAAACCCCGTCTAAGCATTTCCTCTCTAAGCAAAGGAAATTGGCTCCCGGACGTGGACAGATTGGTAACGAGTGTTTCCAGAGAGCGATTAAGAAATTGAAAAGAGTCTACGAAACGCAAGGGACCTAGGGAGAACGACACGTAACGCTCACTAGATGTTGCAATGCAGGATACGTGTTGGTCCTTATATTTTCCTAAACCCTGCATTAAATGGTGACAGTCGTAGCCACGAAGGTTGTGAAAGAAGACGGGGATATGACGCGGCATCTTGTAGCTCAGATTACAGCTATTGTGGGCTGCTCCCAAGAATTTCCCCGTAAGATGACAATGATTGCGTACCTTGTCATCGTCTGTCAAAGGGCGCTCACACAAATGGCAAACGGTGGCGTTAGTGAACGCAACATTGTCATCATCGGACATAATTAATTGTACGTTATGTCGTACTACCTTCATCATATCCTCGACGTCTTTCATCAACCACGAGAAGAAAGTGTCTACAACGTTTTCACCACGATATACTTTAACCTCTCTCCAGAGACTGTGAGCGTGATCAACGATAGCATAGGAGAAACCTGACGGAATATGCATCGCTTCGTATGATGTGGACGATACAGGAGGAGAAGGTACTTTCTGGCGGACACCACTGCTATCAACTGAGTAGAAGTCACCTAAATCTTTCACTGTCGTCGGGATGTCGTTACCTGGTGAACACGATTGAAGGGGGGTGATAAGGGACTCGAAGTCGGCGTAGACGGTAAAGGGTATTTTGAGACAGTGTGCGTAATTTTTAAATGACATACACTTCTCCTCCTCTGTGGGCATTTTGGTTTTCTGTTCACCATAAGGTGTACAGTAGGGGAGATGTTCGGACAGACCATGTTCTGTGGAGAAACGATGCAGGCAGTAGTCACAGGAAAATGATTTATTGCTGTGTTTTGTTAGGGAAAATAACAATTTATTAATGCTACTGATAAGACAGTAGTGTTTTCGGCTATTTGTATCGGACAGAAGTAAAAGATTAACACGATGTAATCTGTCTTCATTGGGGGTAATTCTTAACGGATAAACCTCATTTTTTGATTCGTTTCTGATATTGTCTTCTATATCATAGCCGAAAACGTTTATAGAAATGTTGGGATTCTGTGTTTCAAATTTAGAAATTGAGTTTATGGAAACAGGGTACTCGATACCGGACATATTTATTGTGTTTATGAAGGAGGTGTATTTTGAAACACGTTTTTTATTCCTTTCTTGAGGGTGTATGTGGGCTAGAACAGACCATAGAAAACACATTTCATCTTGGGGGGTTCTTGATGTTGACTACTGCCTTGGTGAGTGTAAGTTTTCGCGGGGTAGGAATGTAGGAGGACGCTGCTAGCGGCCGGTACCGTCCAACAACCAGTTCCAGCTTCATAACAGCGTCCACCGACCATCCGCTCCCGTCACGGGTAAAATTGGATATGCTATTCATGAATTTGTCGTATGATTCGTCTAGTAGACAGTTCAGCTCGTCGTTGTCGTCCGTGAGCAACGTACGACAACGTCCGTGGAAGACGGCGTTTTTGATTACCTCTTTTTCTTCGCCGCTGTCACCATCTAACACAGTTTTAGTGAAACGTATCCTGCACGCAATATGCCATTTGATACTACGTAAACGTGCTTGTTCTGCCAGAATATCCTTGCACAATAAAGGTCGCACCTCAGTCATTATCGATAATATATCTTGATCTCCCGTGTCCGTGTACACGGGCAGGTAATTAAATGTTGTGAGGGATCCTCTAATACTGGTGTTTCGTACGATATAAAATCGTGTCATAACTGAAACAATAGAAACATGTGTATTAGCTAATAGGAATGATGAATAACACACACACACACACACACACACACACACACACACACACACACACACACAAATTCATGTTTGTGGTAAATAAATAGATAGTACACGTTAGTAATACGTTAGTTTATTGCAAACTGTGAAGATGGCAGCTACTCCCGATTTTAGTATTGAAAGTGAAAGAAGAAAATCGTTCAAGTATTGGGAAGTGACGTTTGTCAGCCCCGACGAGTTAGCGTTTGCCGGGTTTTACCGCTATCCACTAAATTATGATGCTTGTGGACATAGTATATCATTCATAGACGATAGAGTTAAATGCTTTTGTTGCGGAATTGAATTAGTTCATTGGAGAGAAGGTGACATACCTATGGTGGAACATGAAAAATTTTCTCCGTCATGTCAATTTCTAAACGATGTCAAGAGACAATTCATTGGAGAGAAGGTGACAAACCTATGCCGGAACATAAAAAATTTTCTCCGTCATAACAATTTCTAAACAACGTCAAGAGACTATTTTGTACATGTTAGACAGAGTTGGATCATATGTTAATTCATATCAAACAAGTTTGGTTTGCTACATAATTATAGAGAGAGACAATTTCTTAACTGTACCAATTGGTATTTAAATTTTTACCTTGTTGAGGCTGTTTCTGTTCCTGCTGATGTTGTTGTTGTTGTTCCGGATTCTGCTGAAGGTCGGACATGATGATATTCAGACGAGAGAGTGAATACTGAAAAACAAAGAAACTGTTATAACGCTGGTATTATGTTAGTGTATCTTAAACGCTTTATATCACACAAAGTAAATTAGAATATCAATTTGTAACATACAATTTGTAGCGCGGTAGTGTTCAGCAACATGAACGAGTGGTACGTAAGACGCTGTTGCGAAGTTCACAGGTTATATATAGTGCGAGCGTCGATGTGTGTGCAACTGTACTAAAAAAGCTGTTATGCACATGCGCAAATAATTCAAATGCACATACGTAGATGACTGAAAAAGAGATGATTTACATAATAAATGTACGCTTAGACCAACGAAATGATCTTTAACATATCTGTGTTTCTTGATTATGAAAGAACATTCGTCTATCTCCTCATAATACATATCGTTATACAACAGAAGAGCACGAACCGTGTAGTACATTGCTGTAACGTTAACGGTAAGGTATACGTGGTTTTGATATTGAAAACACATTCGTCTACCTCTACGTAATACATAACGTACAGAAGAGTACCGAGAATCGGTTTGTACCTTTTGGTTAACGTTTCTTCCTCTTCACAGATCCCGTGTTTTACTGTGCACAGAAGCAATGGTATGAAACCTAATCAAGTGAATGACACCAATGAACATATAGTCTTGGAACGAATAAGGAAGAACACAACGTCTAAATTCAATTCAATGAAACCGTTCAAATTTAAAATTGGTGACCGTGTTCGTATAAGTAAGCACAAAATGGCGTTCGTCAAAGGTTATACACCAAATTGGACTAACAAAAAATATTCACTGTGGATAAAGTACAATCCACTACCATCCCCGTCACTTATCTGCTAAAAGATCATCTAAACAAAGTGTTGAAAGGTGGTTTTTACGAGCACGAGATTAGTAAGTCCAAAGTCGGCAACGTATACCTAGTGGAAAAGGTGTTACAACGCAAAGGTGGCAGAGTGCGTGTTCGTTGGCTCGGTTTCGATGGTAAACACGATGCATGGATACATAAGAAAGATCTAATATAAAAAGGTGACACCACGTGCTGAAAACAGTATGCTTTCGGTATTCACAAAGATAAAGATTGTACAGCAAGCAAACAAATTACCAATAAAGGATATGGACTTTTTGGCTGGTGACGAAGGCAGTGCTAAACGTAAACATGGTCCGCTATTACCGAACAGTATTCGCTGTATCGTTACAGGCCCAAGTTCCTGTGGGAAATCAAATGTGCTATTCAACTTACTGTTTGATGCCAACGGTCTACGTTTCCGCAACGTATACGTGTTTTCAAAATCATTATTTCAACCAAAATACAGAATGCTAGAAACAGTGATGAAATCACTCGCTGATGAAGGTTTAGGTTATCACGCACACAGCGAGAACGAAGAAGTCCCACTACCGAGTGAAATCACTGGTCTCGACTCTGTTATCGTATTCGATGACGTATCGTGTGAAAGACAAAACAATATTCGAAAGTATTTTGCTATGGGGAGACATAGCGGTGTGGACACATTCTATCTATGTCAGACATATAGCCAGATACCGAAACAATTGGTGCGTGACAACGCTAACTTGTTGATATTGTTCAAACAAGACGATCTAAATTTACGACATGCATACAACGATCATGTCAACATGGATATGAAATATGATGCTTTCAAAGACGTCTGCACGGAAGCGTGGAAGTATCGTTATGGATTTCTAGTCATAGACAAAGACTCGTCAATAAATGAAGGTAGATATAGAATCGGCTTTGATCGATTCATAATTGTTTCCAGCGAAGTATAAAAGTGGTTGCACTGTAGTAATGTAATCAGTCCTCTTGCTAACACGCGATGGCGATGAATAAGGAGGAACGACTTACGTATGATATAGATACGATAAGCGACAACATAAGGAAAAAATATCATGCATTACAACACGGTATCAGAGAAAGCGACGAGAAGTTCAGAAAAAATTACAGACCGATTCTGGAACCGTTAGAAGCTATTTCACGAAAGTTAAGTTGTGATATGATGGATGAGGAGGAGGAGGAGGAGGAGGAGAAGCAGCAGGTAAAACAAGAAGAGCCTACACAACACGTAATAACTGAAAACGAAAGTGACATGCAAAGTCATAACGCTTCTCATTTCAGTGACGAGGACGCCTGGAACCCTAACGCTTCACATTTCAGTGACGATTCATTAGCAAACAAATATATGCGTTTGTGCGAATCGGCTGACTGTAAACGGATTATAGATCGTATGTATGGTGTTCGATACGAGGCCGGTAAATGGATGATAGGTGGTTCAAATGTGAAAATCGATGATAACGACAACTTTCATGTTAAAGGAAAAATTTACGAGGGTACGCCTGGTCTGTATGAACTTTTGTTTATGAAACTACCGCAAAAATACAATAAGGACGATATGAGGAAATACAAGTCCATACTACTAGCAACCAACGGACACAAACAAAAATATAAACACAATACACGAATAAACAGTAACAGTGGCGTCAAGTACCGACTAGTAATATCTAAATTGTTTGCATCGAGTGCACGAAAACGTACAGGGAGTGGCTATATGGAGATGAAGCCGAACACTGCAATCGATTACGTGTATTGGGATGATCCTAACGAGTTGGTTAATCGATTGAGAATGTTAATGGCTTCTCAAAGTAGTGGCCATACTGGTCATAGGAATGAAATCGTTTCGATATTGGAAGAATTACGTGAAGCCGGCATTATCATATAAAAGCAGACGCACCGTTCTATGACCACCAGTTCTTCATAAATATGAGTGTAGACAAGTTCGGTAGACACGACAGCACTGTAAGAGTGCGAAAAGAAACTCATCGAAGTCTGCGTGAGGATATCGGTTTAGGAGTGACTAACGACGGTCACTTTGATGTGAAAAACAAAAAGATACGCAACTTGGGTGATCCCGAAGAGCTGCACGATGTTGTTTCTTTACAGCACGTAAAGGATGCATGCTTACAGTACAAGAACGATGCTACGGTAGACGCAAAAGATCATCGAATAATAATGCTAAACGATCCGCTTAAATCAAGAGATGCAGCCACAAAACGATACGTAGACGCAAAGAGTTTGAGAAAAGATCGTGTAGGTAACGTAATCGTTGATGACTGTCGGCTAACACACGTGCAAGCGCCAGTCGCCAGCAAAGACGCTGTGAATTTGGAATTTTTATACGACAACACAATTAGTTCGCAAAGCAATGCTTTCTACGCTGGCGAAAGAAAAATTACGAATATAGCAGACGGAGTAGCTGACACAGACGCAGTCACTGTACGACAAATGCACGAATTAAAACTACATATAAAGACTGAATTGTACAAGGTCACTCAGGTATTTCACGCTCATATAATCAAAATAATAAAGTTTGTCTATAAATATCAAGACAGCGCGACACAGCGTTCAGTCCTGTCTGAATATATTGAAGAGGTGGGACGTTTAATAGACGTTCTCGATACGGAAACGGAAATCAAGGATTGGAGATCTGTTTACAAGAATGCATGTACTTCGTAAGAAAAGAATGGGGCGTGGTGTAATTGGAAAAATACTTAAAAACACTGTGCCCGCTATCGTTTCGTCAGTACCTACTTTGATTAATCGAGCGGTGGACGCATTACCAGTAGAATTACACCTACCCGGCTATCGATTCTGTGGACCCGGAACAAAACTCAAAGAGAGATTGGCACGCGGCGAGCGCGGAATCAACGAGCTGGACGAAGCCTGTCGCGAACACGATATCGCCTACGCAAGGTACAAAGACAACAGTCGAAGACGTATAGCTGATCGCGTTCTTGCCGACAAAGCGTGAGAACGAGTGAAAGGTTGGAATTCCGGTGTTAGTGAAAGAGTGTATGCTGCAGCTGTAGCAGCCGCAATGAAAGCAAAATCAGCAGTGGGTGGAGGGAGCTCGCGTAGTGGTTGCAGAAAAAAGAAGAAGGGTTCAGGAATTAAACCTCAATCCGCGGGCAAACGCAAAACGACCTGCAAACGTAACAACACCAAACGCAAAACAGTCTCAAGGCATAAACGTAACAATAAAAAAATAGCATCAGGTCTATACCTACGTCCTTACAGACAAAAAACTAATTTGCATACCAGTGCGTGCATTGTCCGACAGTGATTTGTATGTGTATGCAAAACTTTTGAAAATACCTTATTTCAGAGGAGTTTTTATGCGTAACACTTTACCACACAGACCGCCTTGGAAGAACGAGAGTGCGGTTGTTAATCTGGACAGTGCAGAAGGACCTGGTACGCACTGGGTTTGCTACAAGAAGCGAAACAATCGAGTTTACTACTATGACGCGTATGGTAATATGCGACCACCTCTTGAGCTGACACAGTATTTTGGAACCGACACTGACATTTACTACAATTACGAGCGTGAACAGCCACCACACACAGTCATCTGTGGGCATTTATGTTTGGACTTCTTAACGCGTGAGTGATCAGTAAGCGACAAGATATCTTCGCTGTCGGTCACCTTAACAGGTACGAATGCTGCCGCTCTTGTATGTGACTTTTTCCCGCCTCTCGAACTAACAAACGGCGAATGGTATGTAGGTCTATTGGACTTTACTACATACAACAGTATACCGAACGTGGTTGAGGGAAAAACAATGTGTTTCCAGTACTACGGGACGGAACAACGTGGGACTTGATAACTTTACCTACGGGTGCTTATGAAATCGATGACATAGAAGCCTTCCTCAAAAAGCAGTTAGGAGACTCAAAGATTAGTCTACGTCCTAACAACAATACACTGAAATGTGAACTGACTTGTGCACTGGATATTGACTTTCAACAAACAGTGTGCGGTATCGGTGATATGTTGGGTTTCAGGGAAAAGCGTCTGCTTGAAGCGAATAAAACTCACACGTCTGACGCCACAGTTAACATTATAAAAGTGAACAGTATACTGATAAGGTGTAATATAGCGCAAGGATCATACAAGAACGGTAAAAACGAGCACACGCTA
This sequence comes from Magicicada septendecula, assembly GCA_034769895.1. Classification (NCBI taxonomy): domain Eukaryota; kingdom Metazoa; phylum Arthropoda; class Insecta; order Hemiptera; family Cicadidae; genus Magicicada; species Magicicada septendecula. The sequence goes on from CM068373.1 coordinate 387,965,331, forward strand.
CACTCATTCTATCCGTCAGTCGAACCAGGATTCAAAATAATTGAATCACCTACAAACGTCATATACCTACCTGTGAATGTGAGTCGTTTGGACAACATAACATTATCTTTACACGACCAGGACGGTGATGTAATAGATTTTCGTGGAGAAGTCATCACTGTTCGTTTACATCTAAAACGACTATAGACATGGGCTTGTACTTTGTTTCTTCGCCACCGCTGCTACCACAGTCGTCAGAAATAAAAGAAGAAGAAGAAGAAGAAAGATCAGTTAGGAAACGCATCAGTACTCGTTCGAAACTGAAACGATTAACATCGGTTAACCGTCGTTTCCTGATTTCACTGGGTTTTGTTGTTGTTGTAAACAAGTAACATGACGAGTGGAATATTATCTGTGGAGCAGCAACCGTTCTTTGAAGACAGTATCACGCACTTTTCATTTCACTCACACGCGCCGTACGCAACAACAAGATATGGAAACAATGATGAAATACGTGTGCCAATACAACAGCAGGACGTCTTTACACTGCCGTCAGAAAGTTTCCTCTACATCGAAGGCAAGTTGGTTAAAAACCCTAGTGTGGCTGCAGATACTGCGCTGAATGTGGAACTGGTGAACAATGCTATAGCATTTCTCTTTGAAGAGATTCGTTACGAGTTGGCCGGAGTGGTAATGGACCATACCAGAAACGTTGGCGTTACGTCAACTATTAAAACTTTTCTATCACTCAACAACAACGCACATGACGCAATGGAAAACGCGGGTTGGGTGGCACCGACCGCGAACGTATTAAAAGTGAACGATGACGGTGAATTCAACTTTTGTATTCCACTGAAAATGCTAATGGGATT